>JAXIVH010000237.1:0-222193 GCA_036785325.1 Urophycis tenuis | reverse complement strand
ACCGCGTGTCAACGATGCGCGGTACCGTAGGAGAGGCCAACGCCTGCCCTCTGCAGGCCGTGAGTGGTACCGCAGAGAAACAATGACGTAGAGTCTGTCGCTACACCGTATGTCTGCTGTTGATAAGCAGGTAAAATGGTGACTGCCGACAGTGTAAAAATATATAATCGTTGTAAGCTAATTTGTTGGAATATGGCTTTAAAATGAATGGCACACGCGTATGTGTGGCGTTATAGTGTGGGTGAAATGGCCAATTTACTTTGGCGCGCTCTGTCAAACAATGCCTGTTTGCCAATGCTGACGCACACAGAAGAAACAGTGTGTGTGTGTGTGTGTGTGTGTGTGTGTGTGTGTGTGTGTGTGTGTGTGTGTGTGTGTGTGTTTGTGTGTGTGTGTGTGTGTCAGAGAGAGAGAGAGATAAAGGGAGAGAGAGAGAGAGAGAGAGAGAGAGAGGAGAGAGACGAGAGAGAGAGAGAGAGAGAGAGAGAGGAAGAAGGAGAGAGGGAGCCAAAGGGTGGGTGGGTGGGGGGGGGGGGGAGGGGGGGGGGTTCCAGTGGAAAGGCAGTGGTGGTGGTCTCTTCTGGTTTCCATGACGGACCGTGGGGGCTGAAGGAGCTCTTGAGAATGCAGGGAAAAAAACATGTCTCCTGAGAACTAAACTTCAAGTGGAGTTTAACATGTCTGAGAGAGAGAGAGAGAGAGAGAGAGAGAGAGAGGGGGGTGGGCGGTATAAAGCAGGAGAGCGAGGAGGGCAGATATATAAAGTGACTGTGTTTCATTTTCTATGAGGGTTTAAAAATCCTGCACGGAAGAAAGAGACTTAAGTGACACATCTTTGAAGTTGGCCTTCCGTCGCCATGGTGATTGTTACCATGCGCCTGCATCCCTGCGCCCGACGCCAGGAGTTTGCCTTCTGGTCCAAAAGTGAAGCGCAGAATGTTTCTCTCCACATCTTGATGAAAACTCTGCAGTGCTCCGACTCCCTGACTCCTGTTTCCATGGTCACTGTAACTACGTGATGGGAGCAGGAAGTGGCCAATATCTGTTCCCAGATGTTTCAGGGTTTTTTTCCCCCAACAGATGGGGAAATGAAAGGCAAACATACTTTCAACTTTGACAGATTCCCTGTGAGTGGGACGCAGCGAACAGAACGATGTGCAGAACAACAACGTCTGCCTTCCACACCCCAAGGTGGAGATGGGCTGCATGGGCCTTCATGTTCACAGCAACAGAGCTGTTTTGTTTGATTGTTGTTGGGAGGTGTCGAGAAGGATCTGATGTATTCTACTTCCTGGCAACATTTTTGTGTCATTGTTTAGTCCCTCAAAAGCCAACAAAAATGAGGAAAAAACAAGCAGTTGATAATCATAAAAGGACACCAAGCCCCTTTTTGGCACATTTCCCGTCCTCTTGTCCAAATGCTGCTCTCAGGGAAAAGCAGAACTTCTCCAGAGTCGACATGTTCAATGTTCAGCAGGACCATATCACCAAGGTGCTCCTGTGATACAGCTCATGAAGGAGCAGGTTTGGCATCTTGCTCAGGGGTCCTTTGCAGTAATCTGGGATCGAACCTGCAACCGTTCAGCCTGTCCGGCTGCTGTTCAGCCTAAAGATACCTGCAGTTTTATCCAAGGCAACTTACAGTGGATTGAGATCCATGTCATTTATGATCAGGTTAGGGGTCATCTTGCTCTAGGGTGCCTTCAGGTAGTGAGGACATTGGGGATCAAACCCAGGGTGGATTGGGTGGATTGTGTTTGTTTGGAGCCATCTCAGCGAGTTCAAGATATCCCATCATCAAGTAATTCATGTTTAACAAGAGATGTTCCCTCCATCTCCACCTCCATCACCACCACTTCCTCCTCTTCCACCACCGTCCCCTCCACCTCCTCCACCACCTCCTCCCCCCCCCCCTCTCTTCCATCTCCACCCCCCATGATTCTCAAAGAATCACAGACCCACCCTCAGCATCACTGTGCCGTCGGGGGTCTCGGACAGGCGAGCAGATGAACCGCTGGAGCGGTCAGTCTTGACCACATCCCGGTGACTCTGGAACATTAGACTTTACAGCTCCATCTGTAAAGACCACTGACCCTTATCTTCCCTCTCCCCTCCTCCCCTCTCCCCCTCGCCTCAACAAGTATCTGTGTGTGTGTGTGTGTGTGTATCTGTCTGAACGTCTCGGTTCTGTCCTACAATATGGAGCAAGCCAAGCTGTCAACCAGACGTCACGCTGAGACAAACTTCTCACAAGGCTCAGCTTTATTCTTTATATTTAGACGTAAGGCCAGATCTTCATCACTGAGGAGCAGGGACCGGTTGGGTTGTCTCTGTTCAAATATAGGGCGCAAAACAACAGCCTCAAAGATTGTCAAAATTAACGGTTAGAGCACAAAGACCTGTACGGTTGAATTCCATCAGCAGTAAGCGGACAGCCACTACAAAGTAAAAGCGCAATGTGAGACCTGACATCAAAGGCTGGCCGTAGGATGAAGACGCCATCAAAGTGTTGGTGGGCACGAAGGTCCAGGGAGAGCAGCGCATCTCACGGCAGCCCTGTCGCCATGCAGACAACCTTCTAGGCTTCTGCAGTAGAAGGTTGTAGCACAGCGAAGGGAAACAACACGGCTGCGGTCGCAGCTCGTGTGCTCGTGAAACAGAGGGATTCTATTTCCTGTTTGGGTCGCGCTGCAGACATGAAGCGACATTCATGCTCCTCAAGGAAAGCTCATCTCTATGGCAAAAGCATCAGAAGGACGATGGTTAAAAGGCGCAGGATGATGAAGAGGGATCAGGTGGTGAAAGGGGCTTCAGACACAAGGGGGCCCGCTCTCTCAGTGACAGACGCCGGCGGCACCGCATGTCCGCCCCTGGAGCCCAGCAGGTGTCCTCAGAAGCTCTGTGGTTCCCTTGCCTGGCCCGGGCCTTGGACCCGGCACACCAGAACCAACAGCCAGAGGTTGATGGTTCCAGAACCAGAAGCAGCTGTTGCAACACACACTCACTCCGGGAGAAGAGGGAGGTCTTTAGCTTCAGGCGTCACTGACCTGCCCTTGAGCAAGCTTTTAAGTGGAGCTCTATGAACTTAAGATTAGGAGAATGACCACGCCTATTGCTCCACCTACATACGATAACCATGTATATTTAAACCCCCGCATCCTCCCTACTATCTAACCCTCCTCCTCCCTCACCTCCATAGAGAAACATTGGGGGAGACAGAGAGACATGGAGAGAGAAACAAAGAGACACAGAGAGAGAGAGAGAGTGCACCCAGCATAGTTGGGTCTGTTTGTTACAGTACAGGACAGTACGTTTTAATTAAATTGTACACGTGTTGCCAAGGAAACTGCAAAGAAAACCTCAAAACATAATAAAGCATCTTATGTAATCATTTTTACCACTGCCAAGTCCAAGCTTCTTAGATGTACCTTTGCAGCACAGGGAATTCATCTGTAGGACGCCTATTGGTTGTTTTTGAAACGTTTCCCAAACTCTATTCCCATTTCCCACAGAGTGGTTGACGTTCCAGTGATGGATGTGTGTTTTGTGTGTCTTTGTGTGTGTGTGTGTGTGTGTGTGTGTGTGTGTGTGTGTGTGTCTCCAGACAAAAGAATCTCTCCTTCAGAGAGCTCTGAGGTCTGTCCCCGTGGAAACACCATCCCATAAAGTACTCCGGACCTTTCCTCGGCTCTTGGTCGACGGTGACGATGAGTGGTCTTCATCAACTAACACGAACAAGACAGGATGACAGAAAGAGAGAGAGAGAGAGAGAGGGAGAGAGGGAGACAGACAGAAGGAGGGAGAGAGAGACAGGCGTGGCATACAACATAAAACAAAATCATTTCTTTCTGTAATTAATCTACTTCTCTTAATATCTTCGACTGCAGTAGGTTTGGAGTACTGGTGATGAATTTTTCCTCTCAGTCACATTGTTCATTCAGCCCTGAATCCCAACTGCGGTCCCTCTCTGTTGGACTGGTGTTAGACAGTCAGCTCAGGTGTTTTATGATCCTGCTCACCAGGGCTGTTTGCTGCAACAGCATTTCAAGATCAATCATTTGTCTACGCAACCGTACATGGTGTCTACATGTGTGTGTGTGTGTGTGTGTACTGTATGTGTGTGTTTCTCTATGTGTGTGTTTCTGTGTGTGTGTGTGTGTGTGTGTGTGTGTGTGTGTGTGTGATACCTTGAAGTTACATAAAACATAGATTTCCCGCCCCCCTTCAAACAGCTGTGAAAATATTTTCTCTGTCAAAACATCTGTCAGAGGAATGTGGGGACTGAGCAGGATCACTTCCTGTCAGGAGAACGCACACACATAGAGAAGCGCACACACACACACACACAGTACACACACACACACACACACAGAAACACACACATACAGTACACACATACAGTACACACACACACATAGAGAAACACACACACAGTACACACACACATAGAGAAACACACACACAGTACACACACACAGTACACACACAGAAACACATACACACACACACACACACACACACACACACACACACACACACACACACAGAGAAACACACACATACAGTACACACACACACACACAGAAACACACACATACAGTACACACACACACACACACACACACACACACACACACACACACACACACACACACACACACACACACAGTACACACACATACATAGAGAAACACAGACACAGTACACACACAGAAATAAATACACACACACACACACACACATACACACACACACACACACAAACACACACATAGAGAAACACACACATTACAGTACACACACACACACACACACACACACACACACACACACACACAGTCCACACACACACACATAGAGAAGCACACACACACACACACACACATAGAGAAACACACACACACAGAACACATACACACACAGTACACAGTGAAACACACATACAGTACACACACACACCTAGAGAAACACACACACACACAGTACACACTCACATAGTGAAACACACACACACAGAAACACACACACATACAGTACACACACACATAAAGAAACACGCACACACACATAGTGAAACACACACATACAGTACACACACACACACACACACACACACTACTGTTTTGTTCACCATCAGCCCTGATTCAGACTCGTATTGTTTTGCTGTTGTTGTTGTTGTTCATTATCATTATTATTATTTTTATTATTATTATTATTATTATTATTATTATTATTAAGGCGCAGACTGATTACTCTCTGCGGCTGGGTGAGGCCACACACCTACTGTGCATTGAACAATCAATTATTTAAAACAAGCGCTTAAGACACTTAAGAAATATTCAACACAGCAGCATGTAACACCTGCTCAGTGAATCATTTATCCTTCAAACTCTGCAATGAATGAGTTTTAAACATTACAACCCGTGTTCTGTAATTCATGATATTTTTAACATTTGTAAGAGAAAGACACGCATAGATCAGGCTGTGCATTTTATAAAGACAAGTCTTTCTCAAAGTCACTCTGAGAGAATAGTGAGCATGGTAAATATTGTAAATGCCATAGAGTGGTAAATGCCAAAAGTAGGTTTACTTTTCGGTTTAACGTCTCAACAGCCGCATCAAACATGTAAGCAGGTCAAGACAAATGATAGAGAGAATAAAAATCCCCAAAAGGGAGGTGAAGAAAGTCATTTGGGTTTTCGCCAGGATGTGAACGATGTCCATTAGCGCTGGTTGTTTGGGTGGTAGAAGGTCCAGACTTACCTGTCCTGCACCACATTCAGGAGTAGTGGGATTCACTGATGAGTGTCCCCACACTCCGACATGTCTTACTCCCAGATGAGCAGCCACTCAGTGCGTTTCCCTGTAACCTCTCAGGCCGATGCTTAATGACTGTGATTCAGCCGTATGTTGAAATAAACCACACCATTTTACTGTCAGCCACAAACAGCTGTGTCGCTTCGAGACAATCCATCCTGGCTGATTACAGGAATTGGTTATCTACCCCCCCCCTCTCTCTCTCTCTCTCTCTCTCTCTCTCTCTCTCTCTCTCTCTCTCTCTCTCTCTCTCTCTCTCTCTCTCTCTCTCTCTCTCTCTCTCTCTCTCTCTCTCTATCACTCGCTCTTTCTCATCATTCTCCATGCTTGAATGCCGGCTGAGTAAAATTAAAGTGCTTTATTTTTTTTATCAAAAGTTGTCAAAGGTATCTTACACTTAATATTTCACTAAAAAAATTGTCCTGTAAGTGTAAAGTACATCTTAAAACGCAAAAGAAAACGCTAATGACAAATAAAAGAATTCTGATTCTAATTTAAACCCTAACCCTAATTGGAAACTCTTACCTACCCTAACCCTGATCGGAAACCCTAATCGGAAACCCACACCCTAAACCTGATATGAAACCCTTTAACCATAAACCCTAACCCTATTCGGAATCAGAAACCCTAACCCTAAAATGAAACCCTAACCCTAATTAGAAATGCTTACCCTAACCCTGATCGGAAACCCTAATCGGAAACCCAAACCCTAACCGTAATTGGAAACATCGTAAACCTGATCGGAAACCCTAACCCTAAACCTGATATGGAACCCTTATCCTAACCATCAACCCTAATCCTATTTGGAAACCCTAATCCTAATCGGAAACCCTAATCAGAAACCCCAACCCTAGTCAGAAACCCTAACCTTAATCAGAAACGCTAACCATAATAGGAAACCCTAACTCTAATCAGAAACCTTAACCCTAATAGGAAACGCTAACTCTAATCAAAAACCTTAACCCTAGTAGGAAACGCTAACTCTAATCAAAAACCCTAACCCTAATCAGAAAGCCTAACCCTCATAGGAAACGCTAACTCTAATCAGAAACCTTAACCCTAATCAGAAAGCCTAACCCTCATAGGAAACCTTAACCCTAATAGGAAACCCTATCCCTAGCACAAACCCTCATCAAGGGTTGTAGAGAATGTGGTTAACGTGACGAACAAAGAGAACGTGATTTTACTCCATGTTCTCCTGCACGCACACTGAGCAGTGAACACCAGAGATTAAATGTTAAGTATACACAGCAGCCCTTTCATGCAATGGACATTGCTGATAGATGAAACAACACTGCTGGCTGAGTTCATATGAATTCACTCTTATGCATTCATTATGTTAGGTTCATCTGCAGTGACCGGCCCGCACATACATTTAGTCACTTATTCAATCAAGTATCTCCTAGCTTCAGTCAATCATCTTAAAACAGAATTGTCCTGCATAGCAATGATCTTGCATAACTCACAAGTGAAAATACAATTAAAATACAATGTTGATGCTCCATTGCATTTCAGAGCAAACATTTTATCTGCTATGTATATTACGCCTGAAAGTAATGTCCATTATGCCTATGTAGTGTTACTCATGATATATGAGTATATGTATGTTTGCATATGTGATATATAAAATTTGACTTGACTTGACTTGATACGGTATACAATCACTTAGAATCACACACAGCTACTAAACATAACTTAGTGAAATTGAGGGAAATTAATATATTCAGGGAATAATTAGGAATTTTGAACCATTGAATAATTGTTCCCTGGCCGAGAGAGCCACCATGTGGTAGGAAATAGAAATGACATCAGATACAATGATGTGAACGGTCGGAAGCCTTGTAACGTCGTCACAATTCCCCTAGGGGGCGATGATACCAATTAATGCTACTGGATGATGTCATGTTTCCTCAGCGACAGTCAGAGTACTAGCAGCGCTGTATTCTCTCGCCGGGTGCAGTGGCGTGCGCCTGTAATCCAAGCTACTGGGAGGCTGAGGCTGGCGGATCGTTTGAGCTCAGGAGTTCTGAGCTGCAGTGGGCTATGTCGATCGGGTGTCCGCGCTAAGTTCGGTATCGATATGGTGCTCCTGGGGGAGCCCGGGACTACCAGGTCGCCTAAGGAGGGGTGCACCGGCCCAGGTCGGAAACGGAGCAGGTCAAAGCCCCCGTGCCGCTCAGTAGTGGGTTCGCGCCCGTGAATAGACGCTACAGTGCAGCCTGAGCAATACAGCGGGACTCAGTCTTTTACACATATTACAAACTGTTCTTTAAACAGTGTTTACATTGAGCCAGAGATGCCGTCTCAATTTAGAGTCTATGGCCGGTGTTTTAAAGGGATATTCCGCCATTTTTGGAAATAAGCTCATTTTCCACCTTCCCTCGAGCAAAACAATCGATCTTTACCCTTTTCCCGTTCATCCAGCCGTTCTGTGAGTCTGGGGGTACAACTTTTAGCTGTAGCTTAGCATAGATCATTGAATCGGATTAGACCATTAGCATCTCGCCCGCTTAAAAGTGACTACGATTTCCGGAATTTTTCCATTTAAAACTTGTCTCTTCTCAAGTTTGAAAGTGCAATAAGACCAACGGAAAATGAAACGTGGCGATTTTCTAGGCTGATTTTACCCGGAACTATATTCTCTTTCTGGCGTAATAATCAAGGAAAGTTGCAAAGGTACCATGGGCGCAGTGATATGACGCGCCTCAAAGTATAGTCCCGGTAATCACGTTGGTTGTATTGCCGGAAGAAGCCTACAGGGACTATTGAGGCGCTGCGTCATATCACTACGCCCATGGTACCTTTGCAACTTTCCTTGATTATTACGCCAGAAAGAGAATATAGTTCCGGGTAAAATCAGCCTAGAAAATCGCCACGTTTCATTTTCCGTTGGTCTTATTGCACTTTCAAACTTGAGAAGAGACAAGTTTTAAATGGAAAAATTCCGGAAATCGTAGTCACTTTTAAGCGGGCGAGATGCTAATGGTCTAATCCGATTCAATGATCTATGCTAAGCTACAGCTAAAAGTTGTACCCCAGACTCACAGAACGGCTGGATGAACGGGAAAAGGGTAAAGATCGATTGTTTTGCTCGAGGGAAGGTGGAAAATGAGCTTATTTCCAAAAATGGCGGAATATCCCTTTAACTTTGATTGGACGAACCGTAACCCACTTGCGAGCACACGTACACTGCCTCCTATCTGTCATTTGTGGAACAGCGTTGTCGCATGCGTGTATATTGTAACGTTGTTGTACGAGCTGAAGTGCTCTTACACCAAGAAAAACTGAAATTGTGAATATATAGACCTTTAATCAAAATGTGGTAATAAATAAATAGGCTGCTTTAAAAAGTAGCCTTTAGCAAAAGCATTCCTACTACAAAGATGTAGGAGTAAGACTGAATGACTGACTCAATGGAAGCATACAAGACTCGTTACTACTGTCCACGGTGAACCTGATCGATAAAACACAGGCGGGGCGTTGGTGAGCACGTTTTTATTTGAGGATGTGTGACAGCTACAGCTCGTGGTCCTCAGGGTGGTACAGCTCACTCATCAGGCGGTAGATGTACGAGGGTGCGTTTCCTCCGATGTTGGAGATGAACAGTGTGATGAGCTCCGGGGGCACGTAGTCGAACACGGGGCAGTGCACGTTGACCCGGGACAGAATCTCCCCTGGAGGAGGGGCAGCAGCGGCAGCATGGTGACACAGTGACACACCTCTGAGAAGTCTCACAACATCTCGACATCTCTTCCTTCTCACATGTCTACTTACTACTTAATACCTCTGTATTTTGCACACTTGCACATCCATTTTGCCCAATTTATCTGCACATCTATTTCTATTTTTTTTTTTTTTTAATCTACACCTCAGCAGGACTCGGTTACCAATTGCACTGTTCATCTCAATGAGGACTACCATGTATGTATATAGGTTTTCATTTTTCATCTGACCTGATTCTAAGAGCTTGCATATAATTTTATCTTAATTTAGGTAAATCTATTTATTGTTAAGTGTTTATTGTGTATACTCAGGTCTTCTATTGCACTCCTCTATCCCCTTGTACTGCTGTTCACTGTGAATTTCTCCTAAGGGGGATTAATAAAGAAATATCTTATCTTATCTTATTTTATCTTATCTTATCTTAATTTAAAAGTCCTGGTGGTCAATGAGAGGAATTTCTTCATCTGCCTTTCTATGAAGACTTGCATTGACAAACACTACACATGAATTATACTGTGTATAAAACGGGATATCTATGAAAATCCCACCAAAGCATTTCAAGCGTTACCTTCGGTGAATGGCAGGACCTCGTGCGGAGAGACAAACTTGTGAAACGTGTCCTCCTCGTTCGGGAACTACGGAGACAAAGAGTTCACTCACATCAGACGTGGGGACCAACGGCGTCCACGGCACCAGGGCTGCGTGGTCCTGAACGTGGTCTTGGACAGAGACTAGACGTGGTCCTGGACAGGGACTGGACGTGGCCCTGGACAGGGACTAGACGTGGTCCTGGACATGGGGACTAGACGTGGCCCTGGACAGGGACTAGACGTGGTCCTAGACAGGGACTAGACGTGGTCCTAGACAGGGGGACTAGAGGTGGTCCTGGACAGGGGGACTAGACGTGGTCCTGGACAGGGGGACTAGAGGGGGGGCGATCAACACAGGAGCGTCCTGAGTTACCTGAGGCGAGAGTTTGAACATGGGGGCGCACACGATGAGCGGCGTGGAGTGATGCCTGGCGGCCAGCGCGAGCGTGTGCGTGCCGTTGACGGCCCTCAGCCCTCCGTTGGCGAGCACCGTCTGTGTGCCGATGATGACCTGACGGAGACGGGCGGAGCGTTAGGAGGGGGCGGGTACCCGGCTGACCAGCACGTTATGACGGGGAAAAGGGGGCGCTTTCACGATTGCCTGCTACACGCTTATGCAGAGGGTGAAAGCTGGTGTTAAATCCTGGCTAGGAGTCCGTTTGACTCGTTATCTGTTGTTGCCGACACTGAAAATAACAATGGTATAAATAATAATAAATAACAATCTAACAAAATGTACCTTATTAACACGAGACATCACGGCAAATATAGCAGCATCAGGGATCACCGTCGTTTCAATGTCCGCTTTCGACAGGCTGGTGGCCATTTTGTGTCCCTGCGAAGAACAAAAAGACATGATGAGCGGGTGGAAGAGGCAGAGTCAAACAGGAGTCTCTACATCATTCATCGCCATGGAAATGGCAGACCACATGAGCCTTATCCCCCTAGCGGCCATCTTTGCTCCATCTTGGTTGGGGAAGTGAATCACCGGCTGGCCAAGATGGCCGCGGGGGGGGGGGGCAACTGAGGCCCCGTGTCCCCTACCTGGCAGAAGGGCGCGCACTCGGCCACGATGACGTGGAACTTGCGCTTGCGCGCGGCGTCCTTCAGGAAGTCCTCCACGGTGCGCGAGCGGCCGATGGTCATGATGACCTCGTTGGAGTGGATGTGTTCCAGGGCCTGCATGGCGATGTTGTAGGTGGTGCCCTCTGGAACACGGCCGGACACACACAGGCACGCACACCCAGTCAACATCTAACCCAGTCATCATCTATCCGAGTCGACATCTAACCCAGTCACCATCTATCCCAGTTGACATCGAACCCAATCTACTTCCCAGTTCACAAATGGCACCACAGTAGCTGGCCTGTGTCCATCTACGAGTCCTTCAGCATCAGATCTGCTATACAGGATACTGTGGTTCAGAAAACACTATGCTCACCGGTAAGCTAAAGATAGCATTCCCTCCAGTTCCCTTGAACCGCCATGGTTGAAAAAAAATAGAGACCCCCCCCCAGACTCAAAGAGCCCTCACCCAGCTCCGTCAGTAGTTCATTGATGGCCTCGATGACATTGGCTTTGAGGGGGGCAAAGTGCTGTCTGAAGTTCTCCTCGCTGAGACCCCCGGAGGTCAGCAGCTTGTGGAGAGATTCCTGCTGATCCGTCTCCTCACTGCTGCCTCTTAACCTGGGGGCAGGGATGGCAACATATGACCCCCCAGACCAGCAAGGGACCCCCAGACCAAGCCAGTTAGTTCTACCATATGTTTCTCACTGCATGTTTCATTGTACATATGACTTATGCATTATACATTTGACTTTGAGACCCAAGTAGGCCTATTTTATTACTATTAACACTTTTGGACACTTTGGGTACAGGATTTGTACTACTTGTTGCTCAAAGTCAAAGTGAACTTTATTGTCAATCCTACCATACAATTAGCAAGTAATTATACAAAGGATCAAAATTGTGTTTCTCTAAACTCCAAATGTGCAGTAATTGTAACAGACAACATATAACATAACAAATAACATAATAGTGCAATAACATAATAGTGCAAAATATACACCCAGACAGACAGTGAGCGTATACATTTTACAGCATAGGAAGTAGAAAAATTCACAGAGAAATTCAATGACGCTAGATTTGATTCAATTTTAGTCATTCCCAGTATTTTTTAGATATGAGAGAGAAGATGCAATATGACAAAGTGCAAAGGTGTGCAACAGCAGCATCGAGATACATATGTATATGTATGGAATGTAAACAGGATGAAATGCTTGTAACGAGCATGGTACAGACATTGAGTATAAATTATATTGACTTTCAGTTGGTCTATTATGGGTGCTGGGGTTATCAAGTTTATGGCACTTTCTTGGGTGAGTTCAATGGTTGAATAGTCTGATGGCCTGAGGGAAAAGGCTTCTGCTGAGTCTGGTGTCTGGTGTGCTGCGTTTATTAAACTACATCAAAACAGTATTCTATCCTAGACTCCAAAGTGAACGAAACACCAGTGAACACCCATTATTGAGGGCCTGTACCCTGAGCCCGTGGGCCCCCTCACCGAGCGTACTCCTCCCGGACGATTTTCAGCACCCTGCGGACCATGTTGCCCACCGTGGTCTCAGACGGCTGGGCTGACGTCATCCGCCTCCCTTCTTTCCGTATGATCTCCATCAGGTCGCCTGAGAGACATTTGAAAAGTCGAAACAAACCCCGAAACAAAATGTTTGTTTCAGGGTTACATTGGTTTTTGTATTGTTATCTAGCAGGTGTGTTGACAGACCTGCGCTGCTCCACCTAGCCTGGGCTGTTATCCTGCGGAGCAAGGCGGTCGTTTCTCGGGCAGTTTCAGCCGAGCCACGCAGCGGTCCAGCACCGGTCCCTCCACGCTTCAGGTCGGCTATAAAAGCCTCTATTCTCTCCGAAAGATCCGTTTCTTTATCGGCTCCAGGCATGTTGTTGTGCTTATTCCCACTGTGAGATGTCAGTGCAGTGGCTTTACGGCAGATGAACGCGTTTACGCCAGATGAAATGCAAGAGTTTCCGGGTCAGTTTAACCAAGCGATCTGATTGGTGGACTCAACTCAAAGTTATTTGTCATATTCACAACTACAAACGTCATATATGTGACCATACATTATACATTGCATACAGATAGATAGATAAAAAAATAACATTATCGATCCGCTGGGGGAAATACAGACCAGCGGTGATTTATTCAAGGGAAGACTGCTAAGATGTCAAAAATTAAATGGTCAAATATGTACAGTTGTGTCAACATTTCATTGACTACAAATGCGTTAGGACACGTTCATCTTGAATTCGAGTTCGTTCAGAATCAGCGACTTATCACATTCGACTGACTCGAATGTGTGAACCTCTCATACATTCACGTAGCGTCCATTCACTTCAATGGGACTGCATGAAACAGTCTTTCATTGCCTCGAAACTCGACGGTCATTGGATAGAAATGCCAAAATGATAAAAATGTTGTCCCGCCCGGACGCTGAGCGTCTCTGGGGGTGAATGGAGCTGTGGGCGGGCCTCGGCTGGCCTGGACACTGAGTTTCCGCATGATGATTGGAGGATCAGTCGAAAGGCTGAACCCAGTTTTGATTGACAGCTATGTTGAGATATTAAAACCATAGATTAAAACCGTCACTTTGGTTTTTGCAAGTGAAGTCGAAAGAAAAACTGCCACCCATTTCTTGGTGTTTTCTTGGCGAAATTGCTTGACCCTTTCCATTGTTCATTTCTTACACTGCAAATAAAACACACTCATAGTATTTCCTTGTTTCAGTTTCCTTGTTTCGAGTTTTTCATCGTTTCGTTAGTTCGTTCAATCATTAATACTGTTGGCTGCTAGGTTGGCGTGAACTAGTTGTCGCAAAAGGAAAGGAGGGCTGAATTAATGTACTAAATAAATTGCTAACTTTTATGATGTAGGCCGACAATGCGCTACCCCTCTTTGAAAGACCAGCAGCCGCCACTGGTCAAGACACACACACAGGGGGCCTGGCTGGGCCTGGCTGGCAGCATCACGGCCTGGTACGGCAGCTGCACTGCCCTCGACCACATGGCTCTGCAGAGGGTGCTCAGGACGGCCCAGTGCATCACCAGGACCGAGCTGCCGACCATCCAGGACCTCTACAGCCAGCGCTGCAGAAGGCCCAGCGGATCATCTGGGACCCCAGCCACCCGAGCCACAGGCTGTTCACGCTCCTCCCGTCTGGCAGACGGTATAGGAGCCACCGGACCAGAACCAGCAGGTTCAGAGACGGCTTCATTTCACAAGCCATCAGGCTACTGAACTGCTAACACAACTCTGCACACACACATGACTGAACCCCCCCCCCCCCCCCCCCCCCACACACACACACACACACACCCTCACCCCCCGCCTCCGCCCATCACCCTCACATTCACCCCCGCCCACCCTGCCCCCCCAACACACACACACACACACACACAAACCATAAAAAAAAATAAAAAATATGATATTTTACAACGCTCAGTATAAAAATTACACAATAATCTGTAATCTGACAATCTGTACTTCTGTTCTGTTCAACCAATAGCCCAAACATAGGTTTGAGGCCTGCGTGAAGTTGGCACCCCATATGTTGAAAATATGAATAAAAGTACTTTCATTCGTTTGCGCATCGTTTGTGCACGTTTGTGAAGGCAAAATGAACGTTTGTGCACAAACTGTCTTGATGATATTCAACATTTAACAGGTTGGTGACCTTAGGTCCCTCAGCACCCCCATCAACATCCAAATGACTCAAAAATGGTTGGAATCGTTTGTGCATCGTTTGTGCACGTTTGTGCAGGCAAAATGAACGTTTGTGCAGGCAAAATGAACGTTTGTGCACAAACCGTCTTTATGATATTCAACGTTTAATTATTTGAATTGGGGTCACCCAGCACCCCATCAGCATCCAAATTACTCAGAATGGTTGGAATCGTTTGTGCTTCGTTTGTGCACATTTGTGCAGGCAAAATGAACGTTTGTGTGTGTGGGCGTTCTCCTTAGGCTATATTGCGATACCAATATTTGTCAGTAGGTGGCTGTAATGGTCCAGGAGCATGTCAACATTTCGTCAATACACAAGAAAGGTAAGAGGACACAAGGCTGAGTTTGTTCATGTTTATTTTGCCTGCACAAACGAAACGCAAACGATTCCAACCATTTTCGAGTCATTTGGATGCTGATGGGGTGCTGGGTGACGTCAGCTCACCTACATGTTGAATATCATCAAGACGGTTTGTGCACAAACGAATGAAAGTACTTTTATTCATATTTTCAACATATGGGGTGCCAACTTCACGCAGGTAAGTTTGAGGTGTTCATACATAGTACAGTATCAGCAGATCCGACGGCAGGTCAAACAGGACAATCCTTACGGGCCCATCTGCTGCAGATGGATTCAGTATCGATTCTAAAGGAGTATGTCGCCCTCTACTGGCGGTATGCAACCAAAGCCAATTGAGGTGATACTGCTTGTTTCAGTGTACATAATCGTTAACGTGAAACATGGCCAATCCATTCATACATAAATATTCATTTATTGATTGTAATTATATCTGGTGGTCAAAAACATTTTTTTTGCTATGTACTATATTATAAATGATGAGTTTATAACCACGTCTAAAAAATAAATAAATACAAAAAAAAAATATATATAAATGTGTTTTGGCACAGTTCATGCATTCAATAATGAATGAATAAATGAATTACATCAAACTGCTTTTTTCAGCCACAAAAGGTCTAGTTTGCCAATGATTTTCATCATTATTATGGTGGGTTTATTATGGTTGGTCTAACCAGGTCCAATGGTCTAACCAGGTCTAACAGTCTAACCAAGGTCAAACAGTCTAACCAGGTCAAACGGTCTAACCAGGTCAAACGGTCTAACCTGGTCAAACGGTCTAACCAGGTCTAACCAGGTCTAACGATCTAACCAGGTCAAACGGTCTAACCAGGTCTAACAATCTAACCAGGTCAAACGGTCTAACCAGGTCAAACGGTCTAACCAGGTCAAACGGTCTAACCAGGTCTAACCAGGTCTACTGGTCGAACCAGGTCAAACGGTCTAACCAGGTCTAACCAGGTCTACTGGTCGAACCAGGTCTAACGGTCTAACCAGGTCAAACGGTCTAACCAGGTCAAACGGTCTAACCAGGTCTAACCAGGTCTACTGGTCGAACCAGGTCAAACGACGCGCCTGCTGAAAAGATTGCTGACCAACCGTTCTACTTCTAGACACTTTTTGTGATCGTTCTTTTTCGAAAAGGTCAGTATGTAGTTAGTTGAGTTCTTAAAGCATCCACGCCTTTTAAACCTGTGTAATACCAACAATGTTTTGTCCACACTCAAAGCCAGATACTGAACTCCTTATGGAATCCAACCAACCGGTCTTCAATGAGCTCAGCTCACTTCAAACGTCGGAGGGAATCACAGATCATCAACGTCTTACTGAATTCAAGACAGTGAAAAAGATTATTTTTGTCTCTGCTTGCACGCGCATTGAAATTGCTATTTGACATCATGTTGAGTTGCTTCAATGTTTTCCATTGAGTCTTTCAGAGGAAGACATGTGGTTGTAGCATCCTCTGACCACCAAGCAATGGACTTGCAGTGTTTCTTCTCATCATGGCGATAAATAATAGTAGGGAGTTTGTCTGTTGGTAGTACCTTGCCTGTTAATGGTGGTGGTCATGGTTGTGTATGTGTGTGTGTTCAGGTGTGTAAAGATGACACAACTTTCAACTGAAATAACTTCTTAACCATGATTTACCTTACTTAACCCTTGCCAGTATACAACATCTCTTACTAAGTGCCGAGTTACAAAAAAAACAAATAATAGCATGAGGGTAGGGGTGGTGCAGGGTTCAGGTGAACTCTGAACACTAACTTTGAGCATGCCTCCTCGCAGGCCAGCCGGATCTGGCTCTCGGGCAGCTGGAAGACGAAGGTGCCATTGTCGTGGAGCTGGAAGGTGAAGGAGAAGGGGATGCCCGTCAGCCTGGCCCAGTCCCTGGAAGAGCCGGAGTTGGGGTCCGGGTGGGGGGGAAAAAATGGGGTATACGTTTACATTTTACAATGAGGGGCGTTTAGCAAGACTCTTTTATCCAAAGCGAGTTACAAAGAGTACATTTGTCAGAAGAAGGTGACACATTTCATTGCTGCTAATACAGTAAGAAAGTCAACCAGGACAAGTTTCAAGCATTTCAATTCTTAGGTGAACCCTTGCTAGTATACAACATCTCTGACTGAAGTGCCAGTTTGCTCACCTGCCATACATACTTCCCATACACGAGTGCATACTGTGGCAGTACAAAAGATTTCCCAGGGCCAGAGAGATACCTCATTGCAGAGATAAACGTGTCAGGAGCAGAGCACACAGAGGCGAACGGGAAACCATTAATTAACCCTTGACCACCCTTAACCAACCCTTAACCATCCCTTAACCATCCGGCGAGGCTGTTTAGCGGTCTGGTGGTGTCTTCTCCTCCCTGAAAACCTCCTCTTTGGTATTCATTTATGTCTTGATTAGTTTATTCTTCTTGTTTAAATTTACAAACAGTGGTTTGTATAATGGTCAAACGCAGTGAGAGCAATATGTGGATTCACGAAACAAACACGAAACACGAAATCCCTGTCCATTTCAAACCCAGCAATACTCTCAGGCAGAAACTGGTACACCCCAAAGACAGACTACCACACTCACAAAAGAGTAACTTGGTTTATGCAGTCCAATGCAGTGAGGAATGTAAGGACTCTTACATTGGTGAAACTAAACAACCTCTAAACAAGCGCATGGCCCAACACAGAAGGGAAAACTCCTCAGGTCCAGTATCAGCTGTCTATTTACACCTAAAGGAAAAGGCTCACTCATTTGAGGACAGCAATGTCACAATCCTGGACAGAGAGGACAGATGGTTTGAAAGAGGGGTAAAAGAAGCCATCTATGTCAAAGTGGAAAAGCCATCTCTCAACAGGGGAGGGGGTCTGAGACATCAGTTATCCCTCATCTACAATGCTGCACTTTCAGCCATTCCCAGGAGGGTGAACAACAAAGGCTGCCCAAAACAAACCTCAAGTGGCTCTATGGAACAGAACGACTGTCGTTCACTGGTAACTGCACATCATACCTAACCACTGTCGTTCTCCAGTGGCCCCACCCACCCCTAATGATCATCTTCCACCAAGATGACTCACAGGCCCCAAACAATGGTCAGGTTAAGCTACACTAATCTATTGATCTATTGTTTTAGGAGTTTGGTGGGTGGACACTTCCACTGAGGTTAAATACCTGGGTCTAACTCCACTGTCGGTCAGACTAGTGCGGACTAGTCAGACTGATGCGTTATGAACTGATGAAGCCGCTTGGATAAGAGGCGAAACGTCTTCACAGACAAATCTAAGTCCAGTTGCGTTCGATTTAACTGTTGGCCGGATTAAAATGAAGTGCAGAATATTAAAAATGAACAAAAAGAGCATTCTTTTCAATATTTGAACATTGACATTGACATTATTATGGACAATTTTTTTTGTTCCTTGAATTTCAAGTAAATGCTGGGCACTTCTGATAGGGTGAGCCAGCTGCCAATCATAGTGGCACTGGCCCACATTGGCCCTCATGTGGCTATGTGCCTGCTGTACAGAGAATATAAAGGATTAACAATGATCATAATCACCTTATATTTCTTTACATAATTGTTCACTGCACCTTATATATATATTTTTTAATACTCTTTATCTTGCACTACAATTATTTTTATTTATACATTTTTTATGTATTTTTTATACATTTTTTTACATCGCATTTTATTCTTTAATTCTTTGTATTGTAATGCTGCTGCTACGCCGTATTTCCCAGCTTGGGATCAATAAAGTATTTCTATTCTATTCTATATTCTATAACTAATAACTAATGAACACAAACAACAGTCTACCCTCTTTGTTCAGATCAGCTTCAAGATGTTCCAGGACTACAATCTTCTCACAGACTGCAGTGGTGCGGTTTGTCACATGGTTCTTCAGACCATTTTGCCTCCCACGCTACAACACAGTCTTCTACTGCAGTGCCATCGTCCGGTTGTCCGTGTTTCCAACGGAAAACCAGAAGGAAAAGAACTGTTCAGTACAGTGTTGAGCTGATATCCCTCTATCACTCTCAGAAGAGATGCTGCTGAGTGGAGTCATCAGCTTTACCTTGAAGTAATGTTTGTACCGTCCACCCACTGCATGGTCCTGTTTAGGTCTCAGCCACCCCTCAATCTGCTGACAAACCCCTGTTTCAAATCATAACAGTATCTGTTGTTGTGACAACACAGCTGAAAAATAATGTACCACCTGCCCCATGCGCACAGACATGGATCCTTTTCCTGATCCTGTCACCTGTTCTTCTCTGCTGTCAATAACTATCAGATTTGCGTTTCTTTGCAGACAATAATCGCTAACTGGCTATCCAGCTTCTCTCAGCAGAAGAAATAAAGTAGAGACTGTGGCTGAAATACTGCAAGCCCAGCAGAGTAAAATCCCCTGTTGAAAATAAAAGGAAGATTTAACAACCAACTGTTCATCTTACCGTTTAAATTACTTGGGACACAACACCTAAAAACCTGAACTTCTGTCGTAGATACAGCATCCATCATGACCCATGTAAATATAAAACAAGGCTGACCCCTGTGACATCACCAGGCTCTGCTCCCCCGTGGAAGTCCCAACTTGTCAGTTTTGCGCTCGGTGCAGATTTGAGAGGGAAGCGGTGAGCATTACACGGGTGGCAGTAGCTCAGTGGGAAGAGCAGGTGGAAAGAGGGGGTCGTCCACTAACCGTAGGGTCGGTGGTTCGATCCCCTTGATCCCACTCCTCCAACTGTCCACATGTCGAACCCCACAAATGTACTGATTGTAAGTCGCTTTGTACAAAAGCGTCTGCTAAATGCCCCCTTTACCCTTTTGCACGGAGATCAGAGAGCGAGAATAGCAGCGTTTCAGCCAGTTAGCAAGTTAGCGAGTTAGCAAGAGAGAGCTATGGAGAGGAGACAGGCGAGGAACCCTAAAGTCCCCTCCGGTGAGGAACTCCTTGGGCGATGAGACTCCCCCGACGGGCACAGGAGACCCTGGGTGTGTCTTCAGGGTTGTGTCACGCTTTAACTCGACTAGCTGAGATCCTACCGTGGCGTGTTGTGTCCTCGATGGTGAGCAGACAAGGGGTCTCGGAGACTCAAGAACTGTTAGCAGAGTTCAGGCTGGTAGAACTGAACCCGGAATACACCTCAACTACACACATGGTGAGCAACCCCTCATTGTTATCTATCTGCCTTTTGTGTGTGTGGACGGTTGGTTTGATGTCAGCATCATCACAAAACAGTAACTGACCTACGCTCACATTAACAGCCGCTGATCTACAACACATAACAGCACCTAACAAGTCACCCTGCAGCAACTGATCCAAACCAACTATGGTCACTCACTATGGTCATCACTGACTGCCGTTCTGTCATTTATATCTGACAGGACACAAACACCAGGCCTGCACAGAAGGCCTTCACAACTTTGAAGACAAGGCTTCCTCCAAGACCAGACATGCCAATCATTAGTCATATTGTGAGCCATTCAGCAATACAGAATGATTATATGGTCCAATAGCCATGCCGTTAGTCTAAACATAGGATGAGGAGACATACACTAGTACAAGTGCAATAAGTGAATAAGTGAACGCTATTGTGTCCTGTCTACAAATACAAAATGAACAGAAGAAAAATAAAGGTATTACAAATTCAACAGCGTACCCACACATAAAAAAAATAACCCTCCAATATATCACATGCATATGAATCGGTTTCATCCCAGATTACCTCAAACGAAGTTTAGAAGGAAATGTTAATTGTTCTAATTGAGTTAGCCATTTAAACTGCAAGGTAATTTCAAGACAAACATTTTCAGCCTTGTCTGTAAAACTTGCCTACTCAAGATAATAATTTCAGTGTTTGCATTTGCTTGTTGCTTGTTTGCTTGTATATTGGAGGACAATGTGGCATAAAATGTTGGTTACAAACAACTCTAAGGTTTAGGGTGGTGGCAGTAAGGATTGTCATTTCTTCTTGCAACCATTGTTGACTTTTGGTATCACCGCGGTAATCGCGGTGACGATATCATGGAGGAGTTTTAAGCAGAGAGTCCCCTGAGGAGATGATTCCTCCTTCTCTGGTGCCTTCCTCTCCTTCTTTTCCATCATCAGCACCTCCTTCTCCAGTGCCTTACTCTCCTTATTTTCCATCACCAGCACCTCCTTCTTCAGTGCCTTCCTCTCTTTCTGTGCCTCCTCACTTGGAGTCTGGAGCTGAGACCCCACTGAGGTGACGATATCATGGAGGAGTTTTGAGCAGAGAGTCCCCTGAGGAGATGATTCCTCCTTCTCTGGTTCCTTCCTCTCCTTCTTTTCCATCGCCAGCACCTCCTTCTCCTGTGCCTTCCTCTCCTTTTCCAATACCAGCACCTCCTTCTCCAGTGCCATCTTCTCCTTCTCCTGTTCTTCCTCACTAGGAGTCTGGAGATGAGGCTTCATTGAGGACATGATGTCATGGAGGAGGCTTGAGCCGAGAGTCCCCTGAGGAGATGATTCCTCCTCTCCTTCTTCCTTCCTCTCCTTCGTTTCCATTGCCAGCACCTCCTTCTCCACTGCCTTCCTCTCCTTCTGTGCCTCCTCCGTTGGAGTCTGGAGCTGAGACTCATCTGAGGTGACGATGTCATGGAGGAGTTTTGACCAGAGAGTCCCCTGAGGAGACGAGTCCCCCTTCTCCGGTGTCTTCCTCTCCTTCTTTTCCATCACCAGCACCTCCTTCTCCTTCATCTTCCTTTCATTTTTCTCCTGTGCCTCCTTCTCCAGTGCCTTCCTCTCCTTCTCCATCGCCAGCACCTCCTTCTCCTTTGCCTTCCTCTCCTTTTTCTCCTGTGCCTCCTTTGCCAGTGCCTCCTTCTCCAGTGCCTTCCTCTCCTTCTTCTCCATCGCCAGCACCTCCTTCTCCTTTGCCTTCCTCCCCTTTTTCTCCTGTGCCTCCTTTGCCAGTGCCTCCTTCTCCAGTGCCTTCCTCTCCTTCTCCTGTGCCTTCCTCTTCTTCTCCTGTGCCTTCCTCTCCTTCTTCTCCATCACCAGCACCTCCTTCTCCTTTGCCTTCCTCTCCTTTTTCTCCTGTGCCTCCTTGGCCAGCGCCTCCTTTTCCAGTGCCTCGTTCATCTGGACCTCCTTAGCCAGCACCGTCTTCTCCAGTTCTTTCTTCTTGCGGACGAGGGCCCTGAACAATGTGAGGGTGTCCCTCCACCACCCCATTGCGCCAGTATTGTAGTCAGGCTGAGACAGCCAGAGACTACTACACCAACTTAAATGAACAAACAAATGTACAATCTGCATACCGTATATCACTAATCATCGCTTTGCTCAATGTGGAACCAGACAGCGATGAAAACCACTGAGAGTCCTGACGCACGCGAGGAATTGACCTAACCTTATTGACTTGACGACCCATTCTCGGTGACGGTCTCCAACATAAACTGTGACTGAAATATGTTGCGAGTTGTCAACTTGATGATCGATTACAAAGATTGAAATTCAAAAAAACATTGTAACTCCATGTTAATTCTAAGTTTTAATGAATAATGTCCGTAAATATCGCAACGCAATGCATGCTGGAGAAATAAAAAGGACCAATCACATCCCGTCATTTGATATGCGCGATTGCGAAACTTTACGGAAAGCCATTGGGAACAAAACCGTCTGGGAAAATACGGCTTAATAAAGCACGCCGTTGAATGGGACACATACATTTAGGGAATTTAGCAACGCGATTTCCATTTTTGCGAAACCTACATTAATATTCACACCAAAGTCCATTTTTATGACGGACTTCAACCATCGAGTAGCATCAGTTTAACAAATCACGTTGGTGTTTGTTTGTCATCGTCACCATGGATACACGTCGTGGGACACCGCGGCGGTAACATCCTGATCGTGTTTCTCAACTCTTCAGTGCACTTACTGCATCCAAAGTGGTAAACTACTTTCACAAACCGATAATCATCGCTATCTGTTATAGATGTGTTGATCATTCACATCGATAGCAGTCGGCGCTGCAAGCGAATGCAAGCGGTTTCGTTCTGGATACCAACGTTGATGCAATTTCCCTCAGGGCTCATTAAAGTATTTCTCTGTCTGTCTGCCTATCTACGAGAGAAAGCATTTCTTAGTTATTGCACAGGGGAATCCATAAAACATGGATTTATGATGATGATGAGAATGCACAGCATCACAGTCCCCCTCATCCGCAAACAGCAAATCCGTTTCTCCAGTTTACAGGAGGATTGAAAAGCAAAACTTTTTAAAAACACTCGAAATACACAGGATACACAGCAAACAGCAATATCGCTGACCTTAAGGAAGATGTCAGAGGGCTCCAGAAGAAACGGCCACTGCAAATCCAGCTTCACGGAGGCAGCATCTCTTCAATCCAAAGAGATCGCAGCGTCATCTCCCTGTGACACGGTTCTGTTGGATCCCGCTGCTGTTCCACGGTCGTCCTCCTGCTCGACACCTGAGGAGCCATCCTGGTTCTGAGGGTTGCTTCTCCGCCTGGTTCTGAACCCCTCAAACCGCTATTTTAGCCTTGTCCTCGGCTCACCCAGAGGATCCCCCCTGTGGCTCCGCTCCACCCGGAACCCGAGAGCGGTCGCTCTGCGGCCACCGTCCAAGGGATCTTCCTCACCCGGGCCCGAACCAACAGAACCCTCATCCCCAATGATATTACATATATACCATCCCATATTTCCTTATGTAGCATATTTTTTTTATTATTCAATACCGGTCTCCTGACTATACCTGCACTGTCTTGCCTTGTTGCACCACCATCACTGTGAAAATGCACCTTACAATCATCCTGGAACCTTCAGCACATAAATGTGGACCTTGTCTTTTGTTATTTTTTATTTCTTTTTTCTTAATTCTATTTAAAAAAAAAATTAAGTGTACGTCTTGAGCTGCTTGGACCATGAATTTCCCCCAGGGATCAATAAAGAATCATGAATCTTGAATCGCAAATCATTGCACAGGTGAGGACAAACTATTGATCACAGTGTCCTAGTTAATCCGCTAGGTCAGCACACACAAACCTCACATCAGCAATCTAAGCTTTGGGCTATTTAAAGTATTACCCAACCAACTTACGACTCACTGAACAAGTATTGGAAACCAAAATAATTATTTTGAAAGCAGAAATACTCTTTGAAGGTTTATTCTCTTCTTTTTTTGCAATAAAGTATATAAGCAATGATTAACCTCAAATGGAATGCTTGAAACTTGCTCTGGTTTCTAACTATATTAACAGCAATGAAGTGTTTCATCTTCTTCTGACAAATGTACTTGTTGTAAGTCACCTTGGATAAAAGTGTCTGCTAAATGCCAATGTAAAAGTGTTATATTATATATTCTAAATGGTATATATTCCAATTTAAAAAAAAAATCAAACAAAGTCAAGGAGAGGAAAAGGGCTTTCCTTTGAAAGAAATTGCATCTATGTCACCATGCATTTGAGCGGGCTGCTGAGCTAGTCCTTTGTCAGCGGCATCAAAAGTTTCGGCATGCTGCTTAACTAACTCCCTCGCCTGGCATATTTTCACTGCCTTCTCTAGGTTCAGGTCAGCCTCACCCAACAGCTTTTCCCTGACTTTCCTGTCACAGACCCCGAACACAATTTGATAACGAATCAATGAGTCCTTCAATGCATTGAAATTACGCGGTGGGAGATGGGTGGTTGGGTTGGGACCTACGGAGTGGCTGTAGTTTAGGGCTGGGACAGGGGGGGGCGGGGAGGTCCAACACATCTGGAGGAGTCTGGGGTAAGGGAGGGGATGGTAGTGGGTCTCCCGTGGGGGCTTTTGGCCCCAGCTCAGCTAGTGTGCTGGCCTTGATCCTACGGAGGAATCGCTTCGTGTAACCCCTGTCCCTCAGGGCCCCTAAGAGGGTCCCAATCGCCCTTTGCACATCTGTCTCCTCTGTGCACAGGCGGTGAAACCGGATGATTCGTGATTTAATAATGCCCGCGAATGTGTGTTTTGGGTTAGGGTTAGGGGTTAGGGTTAGAGGGTTAGGCTGGGGGATCTGAGCCCTTCTCCCGGAGGAGACAGGGGAAGCACGGTCCTTCCGCCCATGGGAACTCCCATATCCCTGGTCTCTTGAAGGGTAATTGCGCTGGCGTCTCCTGCGCACCAACGCCCATCCATCCGCCATCTTGGCTGAGAAAAATCAAAATTAAAGGAGCCTTTCAAGAAAGGATTCTCACAACAAAATGATTATTATTTTTTTATTTTATTATAGTTATAAAAAACCAGAGGTGGAAAGAGTACTGAAAAATTGTAATTGAGCAAAAGTATCTTTACTTTGCCTAAATTCTACTCAGAGTAAAAGTAAAATTACCCATCTCAAAATTTACTTGAGTAAAAGTACAAAATTACTTAATTTAAAATGTAATTTGAGTAAAAGTTACTTAATTACTTTCAGTTTTTTTAATGCAAAAAAGGATGAGTCATGAATCAAATTCAGCACAAGTTGTTTTAATCGATCTCGAGGTGTATTCAAGTGCACATCCACACTTGCAAAAGATCAACTGGGCTCAGGAACATACTTCCTCACAAGGACAGCCATAAAGTGCAAACAATTTTCAGTCCTATTGTCCAATGGACAACACTATGATAAGAATAAAGAAATTTAAACTACAATCAAAGTATTAAAAAAACAAAATGCACACAAAATTAAGTGCCCACAGGATACCACAAATCAAACTAAAATGCCACAGGATCCCACTATTCACAATAAAATGCCACAGGAACTCAAAATAAAACACTATACAATGCACACAGGATCCCACATCTCAAAATAAAACAAAATGCTCACAGGATCCCACAATTTTAAAGTGATGGTTCGGAGTGAAATTCACCCTGAGGTAATTTACACCAATAGTCATGCTAAATACCCCCTCGGATGCATTTTTAGCGACGGTCAATATTTATCAAGTTTAGGGTTATCAGCCGAAAGACTTCGTACTGGAGTGCCGGTACAGTGGGTACATCTCGTCAATGACTCTAACACTCCATCTAATTTCAATTATTCAATTATTCCAGTTGTCAATACATTTCGATGGAGTGTTGAATTCACTAACTTTTTCCTTACACTTGTGAGTTTTGAAGAGGACTTTTACGAACTTATCCGGAAAGACGGAAGAGACGTCGACGCAGCGGTAGCCTTAGCAACAGCTAGTTGAAGCTATCAGAAAAGTGCTCTCTTAAATAAACTCCTGGTGTACTTACAAACTTTAAAATGCCTCGTTTTGTGAGTACAGACCATATATGTACTACTACAGAAGTTGGGTAACAATCCATGCATTATTAGTAGAGTCATTGACGAGATGTACCCACTGTACCGGCACTCCAGTACGAAGTCTTTCGGCTGATAACTCTAAACTTGATAAATATTGACCGTCGCTAAAAATGCATCCGAGGGGGTATTTAGCATGACTATTGGTGTAAATTACCTCAGGGTGAATTTCACTCCGAACCATCACTTTAAAGTAAGTGCTCACAGGATCCCACTATTCACAATAAAATGCCACAGGATCCCACAACTCAAAATAAAACAAAATGCTCACAGGATCCCACAATTTCAAAGTAAGTTCTCACATGATCCCACTATACAAAATACAGTGCCCACAGGATCCCACAAATCTGCCCACAATCTACAACTTTAGACCGGAAAAGCTTTTGTTCAATTTCAGCAGCAGCTGATTTTCGAAGTTTTTTGCTGTAAGTCTTGCTCTCTTTGCTGTGAAGAGCAACCCGGCTGAACTAAAAAGCCTCTCACAGGCAGCTGAGGCTGGAAGGCCTGTGTTGAGTTTCAGAGACAGCTTCTTAATGTTTGGGAAGGAGTTCAACAGGTCCATGCTCTCCGACACACAGGCAAGGTACCCCTCCAATTCCCCAGAACCCTCTGACCTGCGGGACTTCATTGTGGAGAAGTAGTCCTCTTCGTCTGACGAATTCTGCCTGAGCGTATCCTGCTCCACCTCAGCCTCGGCCATCTGGTCAAGGTGATTCCTCAGATACAGTAGTCCTGTTTAATGAAAGACGGCGTAGGGAAATTAAGTACTGAGCTATTTGTTCTTAAAGAGTACTATGGATAGCTAAATCAGATAACATATTGGAGCACTTTGGCACTATTACACTTTAATACCCCACCTCCCACTAACAAAACACGCCTGCACAGTGGAGATGGTCAACTAATTTCACCAAATGACATCATTTTTAGTATGTCTATGAATGTGGCAAGTAAAATATGTACATGCTAATAGAAAACAAATGAACAAGACTAAAATAAATATCATACCTGCTTCAATGACTTCAGCTTTGTCAGTCCAGCCCGTCTTAAATTTGGGTAGGAGGATTGCTAGTGAGATGAGCTCTCGGTCTTCCATCATGACTCTGAAGCGCCTTTGGACCCCTTGCTGTATTGCCGAGATGAGAGGGAGGCATATCTTGACCGACGCTTCATGCCTTCTCAGTTTGGATTGTAATTCAGAGATCACTGGGAGCTGCCACCCAAGGTGTGTGTTGCTCTCTCCCTGAAGAATATTCAAGGCCCTTACCACTGGTCTCATCACACAGCAGAACTCATCCAGAAAGGCAATTTCTGCCTGACTTAACCTGCACAAGATAAATAAATGAAAAAACAATAATTAAGTTTTTTTCAGTAACATAGAAGGGTAATCATAAACAACAAAATAACATTTACATCATATGGAATTTGCATTATATTATATGTTGTGTATTTTATACTCTTGAATCAGCACTGCTTATTCATCATGAATTGTGACAATGTTAAGTTATATATGGCAATTACATATTTTAAAAGTATTTACATCATATAATCTTTATTTATTTTAATTGTAATGTATTATATGTTTGTGTATTTTATACTCTTGAATCATATACTCTTGAGTTTATTCATCATGAATTATGACAATTGTTAAGTTATAGACTGTATGCTAATTAAATATTTAAAAATGTAAAAACAAACACTCACATTTTCAGTTTCAGTTCTTCGCAGACACGCCTGATGGCATCTTCCCCTTTTTCTTTAATGATACGTAGGATTCTCTCCACAGCCATGTAAGTTGAATTCCACCGTGTCTTGTTGGGTCGAATCAGCTGAAGACCACATTTGTCTTCTACAGCTTCTGCTGCAGTGTGCGAGCGTCCTGACTTATTCCAGAGACCTTGGCATTTGCCAAAGGCAGCGCGTGAAAGCCTCTTGTAGGTGTCATTCTTTTTTTCAGCAAGGTCAGCATCTGTCGTGGCAACTAAATTGAGTAGGTGGCATGCACATCTCTGGTGTTTGGGGAGCTGGTACTCCAGGCCGTTGTCTTGCTCAAGCATGCTGAATGTGTCTTAAAACTCAACGTCATCATCTGAATCTGAACCTTCTTGGTCTGAGTCTGACCCGCCATCCTCATCCTCCGTCTGGCTCTGCTCACCAAAAACAGAGAAGGCCTTCACAAAATTTGAGCCACTGTCTGTGGTGGTTCTAACCACTTTTCCTCTTATTCTGTATTGACAGCGGATATCATCCAGGACACCTGCAAGCACATCAAAGGTGTGTGATCCTTTTAACCTCTTGCATGCCAGGATGACAGATCTTCTCTCGAAATTCTCCTCGTTAATCCAATGGCATGTGACGCCTATGTAGGATTTTTGGTGTGCAGACCAACAGTCTGTGGTGGTAGCGACATGATTGATGTTACTAAGATGTGATATCAACGTCGTCTTCATTTCAGCAGCAGCTTCAGCGATTCTGCTTTTGACTGTGGGTCTGGAGAATATTTTATACTGAGGATTGAGTGCAGCAGCAAACTCTTTAAAAGCTGGCTGTTCCACCAAAGAGAAGGGATGGTGACCTTCACAAATGAGCTTGATGAGAAACCGATCAACTGTCCCTTGAGACGCACGGATGGCACCCACTGAAAGTTTGGCCTGGTTGTCTGGGAACTTGCTCTGCAGACTTTTGCCTCCTTGTTTCTGTGGTGACTTCTTTGAACATGCATTAAAAACTGCAAGCTTTGATGGATGCTTTCTATGTTAACACACACAATACAAGAGGGAACTAAATAGTTATGTATTCGTAGGCACACTCATATTTAGAAAACACTATTTTTAAAATACATTTTGTAAGATAGATCAATCCTTTTGAAAAAAAAAAGTGCTTTACTGTCACGTTATCTTAAACAAAAATGCAGATTGTAATAGGCCTACTGTAGGATTGCTGCAGTTAGCTAGGCATTAAATTCATTTAATTATTCAATTATTAAATCAAATACAGCAATTCTGCTTTTTTTAAAACTACAGCAAAGCTGAGTTGTTTCAGAAGGGTATTGCTGCAAAAATGCAGTCTCAGGTAAAAAGATGAACTCCTTCAAACTGAATGTGACAGGGCTACCATTTAATTCCTCTAGAGGGAGTTAACGTTCTGTGGGCTGATGGAAACGAGTACAGAGAATAGCTAGGCAATGTGTTAGGGACGGCGTAAAGACGGTGTCGCCTCGACGCGCGTCTAGGATTTGGGGAGGAGGTGCACGTCGAGGACGTAAAGGGTCCGCAAAGGGTCCGCCGTCCCCCCGCGTCGTGTCGACGCGGAAGTATAAACGAAGCATAACCCAGCCTTTACTCCGTGGTGATCGCTCAGCTGCCAGCACAGCGAAAAAAACTCGCCAAATTCTCCACAAATAAAATTACTACTATACAATACATAAGCCGTTTGGGATGTAAAGAGACAAAAACACATGCGCTAACTTACCAACACATGCTTTCGTAAGTTTGAAGTCGATGTTCTGAAAGCCGAAAGCTCCGTTTTGGCTGGCAGGCTCACATTATTGCCTTTCGTGCGTTTGAAAAGGAACATTTTTTCTAAATTTGGCCATAGGTTTTTCTGGCTTTCGTCTCCTCCAGAATGTGTATCCTCTTCGTCTTCGGACCTTACCTCCTCCAAAGTCTCAACGTCTAGATTAGCAACAGCCATCTTCTAAAGCACAGTAGCCTACTAGATCCACCTGAAAGGGCGCGCGCAAGGCAAGGCCACGCAATTGACTTTCATTTCCGGGACAGCGGTTTAAATTTCCGCCCGCATTTAATTTTTCAAATTTTTTTTTACTCAGTAACGTGAGGGGTTTCAAATGTAGCGAAGTAAAAGTACTTGGGTCAAAATGTACTCGAGTAAAAGTAAAAATTACCTATTTCAAAAACTACTCAGAAAATTACAAATTACTCATAAAAAGTACTCAATTACAGTAACGTGAGTAAATGTAATTCGTTACTTTCCACCCCTGTAAAAAACAAAGTAAAACAAACAACAACAAAAAAAGATGTGCCAATCAGTCGCCACTTTCCGACAAAACAATGTCTTCCTCAGGCTGGCACAGAAAAAATACTCCAGGAGCCAATCTCAGATGCTGTCCTGTCAATGCTCAACTGAAGGATTGAAATTGGGTTGAACGTATGTTAGAACCTAGAATGGAAAGTTTTTTTTTTTTAGATCTTTTCTGGAGAACTATACTTTCTGCTGCGTAGGTTTTTTGGACTAAACAGCTGTCTTGCAACTGTCTTTTTTGTTCCATCTGTTTCTCTCCTATGGCAGTTTCCCAAGGGACGGTGGTCTGACATCTTCTTACGCCTTCCCGTTCACAGCAGGAGACTGCAACAAACAGTTTTTTGCATTGGTGTTTTCCTGGATTTCCTCTTCTGTACAGTCTCTGTGTCCTTCATCTGCAGTCTTCCCCTTTGTGGTGTTTTCGCCTATAGTTGTGTCTATGGGATGCTGTGACTGGATCAGTTTGTCTCTGTTTGAGTCATCTTCAGTTGGATCCTCTGGTGTTATGTTTTTGTCATTGTCATTGCCCCTCTGCACCTTGTGATTCTTTTCCTTCTCTCTTATCTTTGCGATGTCATCCTCATTTACTTCATCCTCCTCAGATATCCGTCTACTCCGGACATCCACCAAAACCGTGAGTGACTGTTGTGCCTTTGTTTTTGTGGAAACATGGCTTACTGACAGCGTCCCGGACTGTGCCATTCAACTGGCCAGGCTAACATGCTACCGGGCGGACAGAGTGCTCGTCGAGGGGGGGAAGACTCGCGGCGGGGGACTCTGTGTTTACATCAGTGATGCCTGGTGTCGCGACGCTGCTGTGGTTTGCACACACTGCTCAACACTGGTGGAGTTTTTGGTCATTAAATGCCGGCCATTCTACCTGCCGAGGGAATTTAGTGCCATACTCCTGGTAGCAATATACATCCCCCCTGGCTCCAACAACAACAGGAGCGAGGCGTTGTATGAACTCTACCAGCACATCAGTGAGCAGCAGACAGCCCACCCTGATGCTTTCCTCATCCTGGCTGGGGATTTCAATCATGCAAACCCCAAGAGCGTGTTTCCACAACTCCATGGACACATCCACTTTCCCACACGTGGCAATAATATCCTGGACAATGTTTATACCACGCATAAGGGGGCCTACAAAGCCCTCCCCCTGCCCCACCTAGGCGCCTCAGACCACACCACCACGATGTTAATGCCTGCTTACAGACCCCTGGTCAAAGTCATCAGACCAACAACAAAGCAGGTACGCGTGTGGCCTGAGGGGTCTTCAGAGACACTCCAGGACTGCTTCCTCACCACTGACTGGAGCATGTTCAGACGGGCAGCCACCTACAACAACACCACAGACCTCCAGGAATACACAGACACCGTCACTTCCTACATGCGGAAGTGCATTGATGATGTCACGGTCACCAAGAGCATCCGCATTCGGGCCAACCAGAAGCCATGGCTGACAGGGGAAGTCTACAGACTCCTGAGGGCTCGGAACACCGCCTTCAGAGCTGGAGACGAGGTGGACCTGAAGGCAGCCAGGGCCAACCTGGCACGCGGCATCAGGAAGGCCAAGAGACGGTACTCCAGGAGGATCGCCGACCGCTTCAGCAACAGCAGAGACTCCAGGAACCTGTGGCGAGGGATCCAATCCTTAACGGACTACAAGCCCTCTCCGCAGCCACCCCTCTGCTGAACGAGCTGAACGACTTCTTCGCCCGCTTTGAGGCAGACAACAGCACCCCGGCACAGAAGACCCCACCCTCTCCCGGCGACCAGGTGTTGACGCTCTCCCCAGATAGCGTGAGGCGATCCCTCAAAGGGACACACCCACGGAAAGCCTCTGGTCCCGACAACATTCCCGGTCGTGTACTGAGGGACTGTGCTGAGGAGCTCACAGATGTCTTCACGGACATCTTCAACACCTCGTTGAGCCAGGCTGTTGTCCCCACATGCCTCAAAGCCACCACCATCATCCCGGTGCCGAAAAAGTCGTCTCCCTCCTGCCACAATGACTACCGCCCAGTCGCACTCACTCCCATCCTCATGAAGTGCTTTGAGCGGCTAGTCATGCAACACATCAAGTCTGTCCTCCCCCCCACCCTGGACCCTTTCCAGTTCGCATATCGGTCCAATCGTTCGACCGATGATGCCATCTCCTCTGCCCTCCACTCTGCCCTCACCCACCTGGATTCAAAAGACTCATATGTCAGAATGCTGTTCATCGACTTCAGCTCAGCATTCAACACAATCATCCCCCAGCAGCTCATTCACAAACTGGACCAGCTAGGACTCAACACCTCCCTGTGCAACTGGCTGTTGGACTTCCTGACGGGAAGACCACAGACTGTTCGGGTCGGCAGCAGCACCTCCAGCACCATCACACTAAACACGGGGGCCCCCCAAGGATGTGTGCTGAGCCCCCTCCTATTCACCCTGCTGACCCACGACTGCACACCAACATCCAGCTCCAACATCTTCATCAAGTTTGCGGATGACACGACTGTGGTGGGTCTCATCAACAACGGCGATGAGACGATCTACAGGAGTGAGGTGAACAGGCTGGCTACGTGGTGCAAGGACAACAATCTCCGTCTGAATGTGGAGAAGACGAAGGAGATTGTTGTGGACTTCAGGAGAATGCACACACAGCATGCTCCACTGGTCATCAACGATGCTACAGTGGAGAGGGTGAGCAGCACCAAGTTCCTGGGTGTGCACATCTCCGAAGACCTGTCATGGAACCATAACACCGCATCACTGGCCAAAAAAGCCAACCAACGCCTGTACTTCCTCCGCAAACTAAAAAGAGCTGGGGCCTCATCCAACATTATGCACACCTTCTACAGAGGCACCATCGAGAGCCTCCTGACCAGCTGCATCACTGTGTGGTACGGTGCCTGCACCGTGTCCTGCCGCAAGACACTGCAGCGCATAGTGACAGCTGAGAGGATCATCGGTGTCTCTCTCCCCCCCATTTTGGACATTTACAATACCCGCCTCACCGGCAAAGCCATCAGGATTGCTGGTGACCCCACCCACCCATCCCACAGTATCTTCAGTTTTCTGCCGTCGGGGAGGAGACTGCGGAGTCTGCGGGCCAGAACCAGCAGGCTCAAGGACAGCTTCTTTCACCAGGCTGTCCGGAGGCTCAACTCCCTCCCTGTTCTGCCCCTGCACCCCCCCGCCCCCCCCCCTCCTCTGCCCCCCTGCCACAGACTCTTAACCCTGCACCCTCCTCGGACCATTGCCCTCCCGCCACCACTCACAAACTCTCATCCTGACTGACACTTTAAAATTGTCCTCTGACTATTTTAAATATATTTTGCACTATTTTTTGCACTATTCAATTTTCCATCTTACAATGCACTACCTCACTTTTTCGTACTTTTCTGTGTTTGTGTGTTTGTCTGTCCATTGTTTATTTTGCACCGCAGGTCTGAGACAGGACTGCAATTTCATCTGTGCTATATGCCTGCCATGTAGCACATTTGACAATAAAGATACTTGAAACTCTTGAATCTTGAGATAGAGTTATCAGTATTTCTTCAACCACATCTTTGTCATTTGGACTTGCACCTTTGGTGAACTGCTCCTTATTCTGCATCAGTTTGTCTGCTGTATCCTCTGGTGTTGTGTTTTCGTCATCATCACTGTCTTTCCATCCCCTCTTTCTCATCTTCCTGTTTGACTCGTCTTTAGCTGCATCCTCTAGTGTTGTGTTTTCGTCACTGTCACCGTCCTCCTGCATCGTGTCTTTCCGTCCCCTCTTTCTCATCTTCCTGTTTACGTCTGAGGTGCCGGTTGATCGCTCTGAGTCTATTGCATTCTTGGCAATTGGGATTAGACTGCGAAGGCTCAGGGATCTGGCCAGATGCTCTAGAGTTACTTGATTGGTTGCTGGTACTTGCACCCTCCTCCTCACTGACCTCGCTACACATCACGAGATCAAGGGTACTGACCATTGGCGGGTTTGGATTTGTTTTCCTCAATTTGTAGAGCTCTTTTATGTTTGCTCTCCTCTTGGCTTTGTGCAATACCACTACCTTTTTCTGGACATGTGGGTGGCTGTTTTCGATATGTTTGTCAAGCCTGAAGAGATGTTTTGTGTTGCAAATTGGGCAGTCGAGTCTCCCACGGTAAAGATTGTTGACATAATTAGGGAGAATTGTCCGCTCTGTTCTGTTTACCACACAGTGATACTTCTGTAGGTGCTGCCCTACTGATACGTAGGACACGGAACAGATCGGGCAATTGCTCAGTGCAGACTTGCGCATCCTCCCCCCCTTACGCCCAGTAGTCTTTCTTATAAAAAATCTTCAGGTGAATTGCAGAGCTTCCTCAGCCTTGTTCTGATATTCTCAAACGTTAGGTCGAGGTCGATGGCCGCTTTTACTACACAGTAAATTTTGCAGTGTTAAATCAACACTTAAAGAGTTAAATTTAACACTGTGTCCGAGTGTATTTGGTCCTTATCAGAATTGGTGTTAAATTAACTCTTTCCATAGTGTTAACATTTCAGAGTAAAATTAACTCAAAATTGAGTAAAAAATTAACACTGGCTAACACTGTACAGTGTTAATAAAATTTAACACTACAGATTAAACAACTCTGGAGAGTAAATATGACTCTAAGCAGTGTTGATAAGTTACTCTACTGTGGTGACAATTCAACTCTGATTCTAATGCTTTTTAACACTACATTGAGTTACTGAAGGTTAACACTGGAGGCTCATATAACTCTGATAAGTGTTAGTTTGACACACTACTGTGCTGATGATTTACTCTGTTGCTGTGAAAAACTAACTCAGATAGAGTCTAATTCTAACACCGGACAGATAAATATGCAGTGTTATTTTTACACTATTCTAGTGTCAAATTAAATCCATCCATAATTAATTGCTGAAAATGTATCATTGAATAAAAACAAGTTACCACAAAAATGCATGTAACTCTTCAATTTTTATTGTACAAAACTACCTTTTGGACATGCATTTAACATCGGAATCAACCTTTAGTTGTACAATGGTTGTGCCTGCCGTGCCAGGCACCCTAATACAACATTACGGTGTACTTGCCATGCCAATACAGGGCTCGAAGTGAACTGTAACATGTAACATTTGAGGTAAATGGTTGCAGGTGTGCCAAGCAGCTTATCCCAAGTCTGTATAAAAAACATTACATAAAAAACAGTTAAAACTTTTCAGACTTTCAGTCCAACAATGTTGAGACACTTTAGGACACACTTAGAAGCTGGTGAGGTGGTGGTCAATGTCAATGTCTTCCTGTTTTCCTCCTCAAAATGATCCAAAAAATGACACACTTTAGGACACTTAGGTCTGCATAAAATGGCAATATGGAACAACATATAAAGCGGCATCTGTCGTACCATACTTAATCTGAACATCAAATGGTTTGAAGTAGAAAATATCATTTATGTGCAACAATTTTAGAACCGTGACTGGATGCAGCTTGACCTTAAAAGCGTGGTAATGGTCATCAAAACACATAGTTTCCATCAATTTTCCACAGAGCAAAACATCGTCATCTTTTACAGCAATCATGTCAATCTTACAAAATACAGGCATCCCACATGCTACCTCAATACATATAATGAAGTCACGACGGTACTCTGTACCATGATACTTTAACCATTTGGCAGAAAACACACTAGTTGACAAAACGGTTCCAAATTTTGCAGCAATTGCTACACCTTGTTTTAACTCATAAAGTGTCATAATTTTCCTGGACCTAAAATTAATCTTTCCTTGCTAAAAGATTCATGGTACATTGACATATAATTTTGGTGCTTTTTTGCTAACGTCGTTGTAATGTTTTTAAAGCTTTTTAATTGTTGCTTGAAGAATTTATGTTTGGCTTCGTAACGCATGCACCATGTGTGCAAAATTGGACCGATGTGCCTTATGCTACGAGGGTAGTGTATCATGAAGTGATGTTTTGGCAAGAGATTTATTTCAGGAAATAATTGCTTGAATAGCCGATGATGATCAATGATTAAATGTTTGAGGTATGTGGTCATGCCTTCTGACAAGACTGGTGAAAATACAATGTTGACAATATGCAGAAGCAAAAGTAGGAGATGCCAGTGTTTATCATCTGTCTCAATCAAATCACCAAAAAGCAAAGGCATATTACGTAACAAGCACCAAGCCTGTATGGCATTCAACCCCAAATCATTACTGCCATCCATCAACTTATCTTTTGGCAGAGGTGGACGGTTTCTCTGCTGTTGGAAACCATAGTCATATGCATGTATTCTACCAGCAACTTGTTCGGCACTTAGGAAGTTGCCTTGAATGTACTTCAGAATCAGTTTCACCTCAAACTGACCAACCCCCTCTAAAATATCATGCATTATATCTACAGAGAAGTTGTTGGCTGTGTTGAAATACTGAAGTGAATTCAATAGACAAACGCGTTTCACACCATATAAATGAGGCAGTCTCGGATCTGTTTGTACAGTCTGACAGTGCTGTGCATGTGCATCAACAGTTCTTAAAACTACTTCCTGATCATCTTCACAGAATACAGCTTGAAAACGGTGTTTCTCAAGGAGACAGAAACGACAGCAATATCGAGCCCCAAATGACTCCACAAAGCCAAACAGACCATGCAAACCAAGATTGTCCCCAGTGACCTGAACTACAGTACCATGAATCACATGTTCAAAAGTTGGAATTTGAAGTCCCTCTGTCTCAAGCACTTTCAGATCATTAATAAGTGATTCAAGTATCAAATTAAAACTGTATCGCTTGATGTCCTGTGCATGGAAAAGAGCACACAAATGAATATTGATCAAAGATGAATTAAAGATTGGGGGGAAATTTCTTAAAGTAAAATATATAGCACCTAATTTATGTAAACCTCTTTTGGGTCCCAAGACATTTGCAGTTTCAAAGTCATCATAAAACAGCTGAATCTGCAAGGCATCTTTTTCTATAGAAAATAGGGGGCTTTCTTTAAAATAGGTGGCATCTCTCAAGTCTGCATACACACCTTCCTTGGGAATATACCTGGGCTTGAACATGTCTGCAAATTCTTTTTTTTGTAAAATACTCTTCAGTGTTTCCAGAATGGGAACATATGAAAACATATCGGTTACAAGGACTTGGTCATATGTCCCAGTGGTTTTGTTTCTTCTGCTGTCGAATCTTGTGCCAAGCACTTTTTGAACAGGCTCAACAAGTCCCCATTTCTCTCTTAAGTGTTTGTTTAGTTTTGCTTCTGAATTTAAAGGTGTGAATGGATTTTCCAATGTTTGGAAGGATTGTTCTATTGTGCTCCTATTTTCTGTATCCTGTGGAGACAAGCACCGTAAAGCTACATCCTTAGCCTCACTGTGAATCTCAAAAATCACCTCTTCCATGGATGAGACAAACCTCTTAACATTGGACTGACTCAGTCCAGCTGTTTTGAGTTGTGCAATAGCAGTAGCACACATAGCCAAAGTGCTGCTACTGGACTTTGTCAAAGGGGTAGATGTTGTGGCCGTCTCCTCTACATTAGCTGTAACCAGGTCTCCTGCGTCATCAAGATTTGCTCTGTTTAAACTGACATCATTATGAATTTGTTGATCAATATTGTCAGTGTGTTTGGTGTTTAAATGTTTCCTAAACCCAGAAAACGTTCCAAGCACACGGCCACATCCAGTCTGAGAACATTTAAGGCGAAGATTTTTTCCATCCAAGTAACCATGAACTACTCGTAAATGCCTAACAAGTGTATTCGCACAAGTTAACTAATGTAGCAACCTAGCCCGAACTTCTGCGACACGGGGACTCTCCTTCACTTTGCCAACATCTATGTTGTACACAGTGGTTTGGATGAACGTGAACATGTTGTACATCATGGGATTGTATGTGGTTGCAAAAACGTAATGCGCCTTAAACAATTCGTTGAAAGCGCCAAGTGAGGAGGCCGACCTGCAACTGATGGTGTTTTTGTCAAGTATGACAAAGAACTGGTGGACTTCTTTCTTACTGAGTCCTACAGCCAGGAGGTAGGGTTGTGTGCTTGTCATGATCGAATCAAGATGTTCCTGGATGTTGGTTCCTGTCTGAGAAAACAAAACACAAACATACCCCCCCCCCCAAATTAGTTTCTATTTGTATTATTTAAGTGTGTATGTGATCATGACCTGCAAAACTGAAGCTCCTTCAGTGAAACATCCTTGAATATTGCATTACATAAAATTAGGAACAAATACAAACCTTCTTGAAGACCACAAGATGCTTCTCTGCTTGGGAAGCAGACACCTTTCCTGGTCTCTTACGACCCTGGGCAGAGGGGGGAATCAGGTGTAACAGCAGCAGAATCGATGAGAGGTCACTGTCCCAACCTGTAACAACACAAAGCTGATGTTAAGGGTTTTTTTTATTTTTATTTTTATTTTTAACAAAATACCAAAAAGACAGCATTTCTATATGATCATAAGCTCTCTATTTTTACTGACCTATTTTTCACTTAATATTTAAACTACTGCTAACACATCACACAAACAGCACCAAACTAAAAATATTTCACAGGTCATACTTACCAATGTCGTCATCCACTTCAGTGCCATCCTCAGGAGTATCAGCTGCCAAGAGGAGGTCTTCAACCTCACTGGTGGATGGAAGCTTTCTGCATTCTTGGATGACCTTTTTCTTGAATGTCGTCGTCCATTTCTCCAGAAACTTGCCAGAGACATCCTCCCCAAACATCAGAACAAAATCCTGTTCCACCTAGGGTGAGGATAATGAAGAACTTCAAGATTTCACAGCCAGATCAATTATTAAGTGTTAAGTGTTTGGCTGTCACTAAAATACACTCGTACTATTTACATAATTATGAAATTGTCAAAAAACAGTCAAAATAATGAAAAATAATTACCAAGCCTTTGACGTCTTTGAAACGTGGAAAGACAGACAGTATGTTGCTCGACTGCTGTGGGTCGAGGACCATGTTGCGACGGAAGTCAAATGTCAGCTTCATCTTCTTCTTGATTGTGTCCTCATCAGCTGAATATTTCATCAGTGCGATGGCTTCCTTACACTCATCTTCACTCAAGACAGTCTCTGGAACAAACTGGGGCTCTCGTCTGGCGGCTGGTCCTCCTGGCCCATCTTCATGAGATGCCCCTTCGGATGATGCTGTACAATATGAAAAAATACCACATTTTAACAGCCATATAAACATACAGGTAAAGAACAACAACGTTTCAGATCTTCTTCTAGAATTACCTCCGTATGATGATCGTCTGTCTCTAGCAGTGGATCTCTGAATAGTTTTAATCCTCCAGACCAAGTACCCCGTGCCACTCTCGCCATCATAAAAATGTTCCTTGGAGGGTGAAAGGATAAGAAAAACAGACTCAGCAGACTTTTTTTTTTTAAGTTAAGGTGTTTCTAAGTGATTTTGTACAAAACAAAAAAAGAGGGACATTTTGAATATGAATCCACCACTCCTCCCTCTCTGCTCCTTCATCCTTCCTGTAGCGCCACCCTCTAAATCTTTAAAAGTATGCCCTGGTAAAAATCAAAATGTTTAAATGCAGCATTTAACATTATCACAGCCATTATAGTGTGTTCTTACATAACCGGTTCTGGAGAATGGATCACTGAGGTAGGGGAATAAGCTCACAATTCCTCTGGCATACATTTCTTTCACCTGTCTGGATGGTGATGTACTGCAAGATTTATAATAAAAAAAAAAAAAAGAGAGAAATATTTCCTGTATACATTGCATTTAACAAAGATTTGAATTTCATGTAAAAGCTACACTGAGTTACATAAAAACTATTTATAAAATTACCCATTCTTCTCCGTCATGTCAGCTGCTAGTATGTTCACCATTTTCCTTCTGGTTTCATCTTTCAGGGACTTGGTTCGCTTATATTCATTCATTACGTGTTCCCCACCAGGTTTCTTGTTAAGAATGGATTCCACCAACTTCAAACAAAGAGCAAATCAATGCAGCATGTTGTGAATACATCCCTTTAACAAATAGGGATTTAAAAGACTACACACAATATTCTTCTTTATGGCCTTTGGTGGCCTAAAAATAATTCCTGCTGTGCTCTGGTGTTTTTGTGTTAATTCTTACGCTCTTCGCTTCTGTGTCCAGCCTCTGCCGTTTACCAGAAGGACTCTCTAAAAGGATGTCTGTATCGTGAGAATCAGACGAATCAAGGGACGGTGGTTCGTACAGCTCAGGAGATGATACTATGGAGACAGATTCTTCAAAGAGAAGCAGAACAAATATTAACCACAGGAAACTAGCATGTCTGTTAAATACAATAATATAAATTACAAACGTGATTGAGACAAACCTGTGTCATATTTGATGGTTAGCACTCCACACACATCCTCAAATACGTCGTCATCCAACTCAGTCCCCGAACTATCAAAAACCTTGACACCTTCTGTCACAGCTGGCACACCAAACTTTGCAAATGCTACAGGATAAGACAAATGCTTGTGTAAACTAGACTTATGAGTTCGTGTTGGCATAATACACATATCCAATGAATCTGGAACATTACTTTTGAACAAACATCAATAAATTAATGTGTGAAATAAAACTACTCATTATTACTACTTTTTAAGCAAAAAGAAAGCATGCATTTAAAGTTAGTCAATGTGATTAGAGATGGTAACATTTGTACTCAAAAGTATTTACTAATAGTATATACTATTACAACTACTCTTAGCAGCTTCCAGTGCAAAGCTCGAGTCCAATGTCAATTTCTTACCTGCCATCAAAAACTCCTTCATATCCGGCTCTGTTACTCTTACAAATTTTTGGACATCACCAAGTTTGGCCTTAATCAACATGGTTCCTGCAGCACATAATTCCTCATTGTCACAACTGTGCTTATTAATAATAATGATAACAAATAACAAAATACAAACCTTCTCTAAGACCACAAGATGCTTCTCCACTTGGGAAGCAGACACCTTTTCTGGTCTCTTACGACCCTGGTCAGAGGGGGGAATCAGGTGTAACAGCAGCAAAATCGATGAGGTCACTGTCCCAACCTGTAGCAACACAAATTTGATGATGATTTGACAGCAGTTCTATATGATCATAAGCTCTCTCTTTTACTAACCTATTTTTCACTTAATATTTCAACTACTGCTAACAAATCACACAAACAGCACCATACACTGTTTCTAAAATATTTCACATTTGCATCAGTAGATGGTAGATACTACAACCGTATGCTTATTATAACAAAAACACAAATTTAACAGCATTTAACAGTGCATGGTTTTCAACAGAGCAGCCCTGCAGCAAGACCAATTTGTAAGAATAATGTTCAATTAAAAAATAGAAAAGAAAAAGATAGTGTTGTTTGTTTCAGGCCACCAAACAGCAGATACATTTTGCTATTTGCAAAAGTGCCTTACCGCGTCTCCGAATTATCATTATTTTGAGCGCAATTGAGAAAACTACCAAAGTTGGGAGCAACAGCTGCTATGGCTGACGGTAACGGTACAATACGAACAGGTTCAAACCGGAACGGAGACCGCGATGATGTAGTTCAGACCAGACAGGACTCGCTAGTTACTAACGCAAACAATTGCTAGTTTTGCCAACTCCCCACATCAACACAGGCTTATATAAAATTAAGTAATTAACTTAGCTGGTATATTTGTTTGGTCACCAGTTTAAAAAAAAAAAAAAAGTCCTGAGTCAGCACACTGCAGTTAGGCTAACGTAAACTGTTGATTTGAACCATTTGGCCAATGTGGGGATTATTTTTCTCAACCCAAGCAATTTTCACCTGAATTTAAGTCATGTTTAACACAAAAAATTATTTCGCCACATCATATTGTTAAGTTAATTACCTTGTGCGGACATGGTCAAGTTGGACACGCGCGCATTTTAAGCTAGGTATTTACTCGGTCACGGTAGCCGTCTCAAATTGGTTACAAAACCCGCTCAAATAAGGCGGCCAACAACACAATGTTCTTTTAAAACAAAATTTCTGTTGAAATGCCAACTTAAAACATGCTTTAATATGTGAAAACAAGAAACTTACCGCAGTCGTTCGAGGAGGAAAATGACTTCCAGATAAATATTTGACGGACTGAGGAGGAGGTGGGCGGGGCTTTCCAGAGTCAAATTAACACGCCTTCCAACTCCGGGAATTTTCACCAACACTAAGGGGCATTCTACTCAATCTGTTGTTGTAATAACTCTGAAAGAGTCATTGAACTTTGACACTGCATATTCAACACTGTGAAATTTACTGTGTAAGTCTGGTGAGACTCTTAGGATCGATTTTATCCTGTCGCGTCTTATTAACTTTTCCTTCAGATCTTCTCTGAACAGATGTCTCAGGAGTTGGTCGAACTCTGGTGGGTAGTTAAGCTTTCTCCGCTTCCCTGGTAGTGGAGCAAACACTGGCACTTCCTCGCTCGATCCGCTAGATTCGGAATCACTGATATCTGATCCTGGCTCCTCAGGAATTGTACACAAACCCAACGCCCTTGGCTCCTCTTTGACTGAATATGGATCAAAGGGCTCCGTCTGGGTAGAATACTCGGGATAATCAGAGGTTGTGCTTGTCTCCTCTTTTTCTTCCTGAAAACGACGGGACCTTGCCGCTGCTTCTTGTTCTGCAGCTTCCCTTTTGTTCCGTCCTCCAGCCCTTGCAGCTCCTCTTGACAACGCTCTTGTTCAGCCATGATTTTCAATACTGCTCGTGTGTGGGCATAATCGGTGGCAGCTTGTTGGTGTCTTGCTGATATACATGAGTGAATGGAATTTGTTTCACGGTTATTACGGACAGGAAGTGAGATGCTAGAAGTTGTAGAAGCAAATACTGAGTAAGCGTCGGGCCAGAGGATTTCTTCGGTTTTTCCTTGCATTTGAATTACTGCATTCTGCCTTACAGTCTCTGTAATTGCTGTGCTCTTATCCAGCTTGCTACGCATGGTGTGAGGTGGACTATCAATGGCTCTGTATGAGTCATAAAGACTATTCATCTCAGCATGTTCCTTTTGCATACGGTCAACATGTCCTTGCAAAATGTCGTTAGTATCCTTTCTCATGACAGATTTTTTGACAACTTTAGTCAAAACTTTCCAGCAATCGTATGCATCTTCAAAATGAAGTTGCATTGGTTTTAGTTTTTCACTCTGCCATGATCTGCCCTTTTCTGTCAATATGCGAGATCTATCTCTCCTGCGGGGCTCCTCAGACGGTGCAACTTCCTGAGCATTGGACTTTCTTAGAATGTCCTGCTTTGGCTCAGCTTGCTCTGTAGCTAGTGTACCCTCCATTTCTTCCCTAGGCTCACTCATTTTAAATCAGGTTGGTTTTTAAGCACCCCCTCTAAGCTTGATAACCCAGAAATAAATCAATTTAGCGTCTTCGGTGCAAAATATTACTCGATATGCAAACTCATTTAAGCTATGCAAATCGTTTTCCTCCATGCAAATACGTAAATTTTTTGATGTGCAAATTAGGAATATACTCTCCAAAGTGCAAATTTCAACAAATTGATTCTTCTTGAACCTTTCAATGTGCAAAATGACCCTTTAGTTTCTCCTTTAACTTACAACAACAACTTACTCATTGTGCAAAATTAAGCATATTAAGCATACTTCTCGCTGTGCAACATCCCGATGCCCAGAAGGCAAACCTTTTAAAATTATTTTTAACTACACAGCTCATTCAAACATTTCACGTTTTAAACACAACTCTTAATGGACAATATAAAATGGTGTCTTAACGTTACGTTTGGCTTTTCTGTTCATCCGCGTAACTCCAGCGTGCGCAGGTTGAGCTCACAGTTCCTCCGTCAACTTCAGCTTGATAGCTTAAATCCAAGCACGGTAAGTTGTCGATCGTATCCGTCGTAGGCGTAGCCATTTAGTCAATTCTCGAACTTAACGTTCTTCCTCTTCGGCTGAGAACAGCGAAGTCCATGTCGACTTGTTTCGACTCTGGCAACAAGTTCGCCCACAACGAGTGACGACGACGAGTAGCGTTAGTCCATGACTTGCTAGTAGGCCGCTCAACTTGCTTGAAGGAGCTAGAGGATTTGCCTTGAGTTTGACTTTCACTCCCTCATGGAAACAACGTAGCCTTTGGTTCTCAGTTACTGATGGTTGTCTTTATTTATCCACCGTCAAACTGTAACAATACATAATACATCAATAGACAATTCAGAAATGAAATAAAGTCAATCAAACAAAGGATATAAAACGTACCTCACTGGCTGCATACTATCCTTTCACTCCCTCATGGAAACAACGTAGCCTTTGGTTCTCAGTTACTGATGGTTGTCTTTATTTATCCACCGTCAAACTGTAACAATACATAATACATCAATAGACAATTCAGAAATGAAATAAAGTAAATCAAACAAAGGATATAAAATGTACCTCACTGGCTGCATACTATCCTTAAGGGAATGAGCGTTTGTTTACCTGACTCACGGGTGCTAGCATGCCCGCAAGTCAGCATGGAGTTCATTGACCAGGTGAGTGGTGCAACACCAATAAGTTTCCCCCAACACTGACGTCACCCAATCACCCAATATCCCTCTAACAGACATCACAACTAAACTGAATAAATTGTTAACATGCATTTCTTATCACAATAAATGACAACACGTAGAAATACTCAAACAAGAAATAGATACAAAAATAACTTGCCATTCTAGCAGTTACACTCCCACCAAATCATACATTGATTTTATATTCATCCCAAAGAGTGCCGACAAGAACGTACATTAAATTAGACATTATACTAAACAGAAAATCCTAAGACAGCTATTCCGCCTCAAGTAACACAATTAACTTTTGCACAGGTCTATCAAGATGAAGAGGCTTAGAAATACGCCTGCCTTTACGATCTAAGGTTGAATCACCCAGCAACAGCTTAACCTTTCTGATTATTCCATCATTACTGGGATAAACCTCAGCTACCCTTGCTAACTTCCATTGATTTCGTGGAGAGCCCTCCTCTTGTAAGATGACTATATCATTCACCTTGGTATTTCTTTTATTCCCCTGCCATACTTTCTCTGTTGTAAGTTGAGCAGGTACTCCTTCTTCCACCTGGTCCAAAATTTGTCAGCCAAGAACTGCACTTGTCGCCATCTTTTCCGCAAGATCCTGACAAACGAACTGACCAGGAGGGGGCGACATAATACTAGATCTCATAGTGAGGATATGGTTTGGTGTAAGGGGTTCTAGGCTTGTTGGATCATTTAGATGCTCAATTGTGAGAGGTCTGCTATTCACAATAGCCATCACTTCGTACAAAAAGGTTCTTAGAGAAGCACTGTCAAGTCTTTTGCCAGACTGATCAAGAATTGCGGTCAAGACTCTCCTGATGGTTCTTATCTGTCTTTCCCAGACGCCTCCCATATGGCTTGATGACGGGGTGTTCATTATGAACTCACAGCCATATTTCTTTATTTCCTCTTGATCCAGGTCTTTCATGGCGTTCAGGAATTCCCTTTTCGCACCTACAAAGTTGGTGCCTTGATCACATCTTAGCTGCCTTACATTTCGTCGTATAGCTATGAGTGCACGTAAAGCATTAATAAATGCGTCTGTAGTGAGGTCATCCAACATTTCGATATGTATAGCCCTGGAACACACAGGTGAGAAGAAGTCCATACCTTTTCAGTTCCTTCCTTCCTTCCTTCACATAAAATGGTCCAAAGCAGTCTATGCCACAATATGTAAAGGTAGGGGTTGCTTCCATTCTTTCCATTGGCAAATCTGCCATCTTTGGATCATGTGTGGACCGTCTGTACTTTCTGCACGTTGTGTGTGACGCCTCTCCTATTCAGGCATCAGTTGTGGTGATTGAAAATGGCTCAACACAGGAATTCTTCTTGGTGTTTTTTATTGCCCTCTGCATTCACACATAAAACAAATCCATTGATATCAGGCGACTGCACATCCAAATCTCCAGTAGACTAAAGGTCTGACTCGCTAGCATTACCTATGCTATTCTTAAATACAGATACAAGAATGAACAAGATAAAATGACAAACAGAGTGGGCATTTTACACCTTGTGATCGTATAGTTCTTTTTTTGTTTGTTTTGTTTTGTTTTTCATAGAACATCAATTCACCACGCGACAAACATTAATGCATGAACAGTATAACCAACGTACCTGCATTCACACATAAAACAAATCCATTGATATCAGGCGACTGCACATCCAAATCTACAGTGTAAACGCAAAAAACAAGTCAAGTCAAGGGAGTTTTCTCCCTGGAGCTAGCGAACATAACGTGGCTGCCGCCAAAAAGATGTAGCTTACAATAGCTTGATTAAAAACAATCTAAATACAACACTCTAGCATTACTTGCAGAAATATATGTTAATACAACCTATACAAGTACTTATTTTCAAACCAGTATGAAAGATAGACATGCTATTTTATTAAAACACAAAATTATTCACGGAACACTCTATGTACAGCTTACCTCCAGTAGACTAAAGGTCTGACTGGAGTACGGGAAGCGCAAGTGCTCAAAACATTGACGTGCAGAGTAGAAATTAAATTACGATTGCAGCCGCAATGACTCATCGTTAAACTCATGTGAATAGGTACAACATATAAAAACCTTTTCAGCATGTAAAACCAGTGTATATAAATATAGAGAATGCAACTACATAGTAATCTCGTAGTTTTGAGAGAATTCACATTATCTAAATAAAGTTATATTCAACTCTGTTACACCCACCCCCACTGAATTCTGGACAAAATTACACACCTTCTTCAACACTATACCCAAAGCTCATCGAATGTCAAGGGACTACACACTAAAAGTCCGACCATACAAAAGGTATCCTTTTAAGGATGCAGTGGACAGAAAGCAACGCCAACCAACCACCGGATGCAGAATGCCTTACACATTCTACACTTGCCCAAAACAATCAATGCATACATCATTAGGTATAAATGTCAACACTATACTAAAACACACAAAGAAATATTGAATACTTATGCCCTAAGGGCTTGAACAACAGAGCTGCAGTCAGTCTGAACATTCCGCTGCAACCGTTTAGTGACATCTTGTCTAGATATAGTATAAAGAAGCCTGTTGACTGATCTAATAACACGACCCAAACGTGTAGTATTTTGTGGTGCAGGCCCAGGCAACTCAGTGTGTACATTAGTGGGTGCAGTGTCAGAAGTAACTACAGAAGCTATGTTGTGGTCACTAACAGTCAAGGAATCTTTAGCTACAGTCTCGTCAGTTGGAGTCGAGAAAGAAGGTCTAGAGCACAAATCTGATGCTTTATCAGTCAACACTTCAGTCTGGCCAGCAAGTGTCTCACTGAAAGGTCCATCAAGAGAGTCAGGTGGGTAACCTGGTGTATTCAAGTGGCTGACCCACTCTCTGGTTCTCTCGTCAACCACAGGTAGCCCTGGCAAGACATCAGAACATGGACTCTCCATATTAGAGCTGGGCAGACAGCCATTCAAAACATTCACAGGCTCAGAAACACTCTGGACATTTTCCACACTATGTTGAGATTCTTGGTGGACAGACATTTGATCTTCCGTCTGCTGAGATGAAGTTTGATCGGAAGCCATGGAATGGACATCCAGGGCAGAAGGCAAGACAGAGGACATTGAGAGATCAGACAGAGGGAAATGCGGCACACCTTGGACAGGAAGGAAATTCACCAGCATGAGCAGATTCCGATGAACCACCCGCTCGCTCCCTGTGACAGTGTTTTGTATTTTGTATGTGTGTTTTGGCATTCTTATCTGTCACCGTGTAAACAGTTGGCTCCCATCGATCTGCAACTTTTCTCTTTCCTCTCTCTTTCTTATTTGCCACAAGTACACGGTCCCCAATCTCTTGCTCCTTTCACCTTCCTATTATAAAGTCTTGTCTGTCTGCCTTGTTCTTTAGTCGCATGTTCCTGAGCGATTAACATGGCTTCCTTCAAGTCCTCAGAGAGCTTTGTGACATATCTGTCAAAATTGGTGACATCAGGGTCAGTCAAAACATTCCCAAACAGGACGTCTACCGGAAGACGTGGCACCCTTCCAAACATCAGGAAAAATGGTGCATATCCTGTTGTTTCATGAGAAGTGCAATTGTACATAAACGTTAATGTTTGTAAGCGTCTAGGCCAGTCAAGCTTAGCTTCAGGAGGAAGAGCTCTGATCATGTTGCCAAGCGTTCGATTAAAGCGCTCAACACTGCCATTCCCCATTGGGTGGTAAGGGGTAGTGTGGGATTTTCGAACACCCGACAACTTCAGAAGCTCAGCGATTAATTCACTTTCGAAACTTGGGCCCTGGTCACTGTGTACTCTCTCAGGAAACCCATAGACGCAGAAATACTTCTCCCAGAGGACTCTTGCAACCTGCTTGGCTGATTGATCTCTGCAGGCAAAGGCCTGGGCCAGTCTGGTAAAATGATCTGTCATTACTAAAACATCCACAGACTTATTGTGTGAATCCTCAGCTGACCAGAAGTCGATGCATACAAGTTGCAAGGGTCGGGTGGTGACGATACTTTCTAAAGGAGCTCTTCCATCAGGCTCAGCTACTTTGCTCACAATACAACGCTGGCAATGACGAACATATTCTCTCACATCTCTGTCCATATGTAACCAAAAAAATCTCTGTCTAGCAATGTTCAGAGTCCTGGACTGGCCTTGATGGCCTGCACTGTCGTGCACTCCTTTCAAAACATCAGCTTTTAGGCAGTCAGGAACTACAAACTGGTGGCGTCTCGTCTTGGAAATCTGATCACGAGAAACTCTGTACAGGATGTCATCACTCAAGACAAACTTTTCCCAATGTTTCAGCAGTTTTAAAACATGGCTCGACTCATGCGCCCTTTCCCGTCTGGATGGTCTCCGACGCCTTCCACATAAAAACGGATCCGAGACAAGATCCTATCCTGAAGCTGTGCATTTCGAAGATCTCCCTCAGAGTGAACAGGCAAGCTGGGCAATACATCAGGGACAAGCTGGGGTAAATGTCTCACCAGGGCTGTTGCACGAGTCCGTGTTCCAGAGACCCACTCAGTGTGCGACTGCATTACAGCTGAAACTTCCTGCGCAGTCAAAGACAGGGGTGACATGTGAAGGGACTGGACATGGCTGGCCATAACATGGTCCTGCTCCTCTCTCACCACAGATTGATCGTTTGATGCTCTAAATGTCTGGTGGACCGCTGCGTCAGACACAACACTCGCTTCTCTGATGAGTTCACTCAATGGTTCATGGACCAGCCGATAACCAACACTCTTGCAAAAAGGGACACGACTGAGTGCGTCAGCAACAACATTCCGTGCGCCTGGCACATATTTGATGTCAAAGTTGTAACTGGCTAATTTTGACACCCACCGCTGTTCGCAACAGTCAAGTTTAGGTTTAGTCATTATGTGTGTTAGTGGGTTATTGTCCGTCCACACAGTAAAGTCATGGCCTTTTAGCCAGTGACTAAATTTCTCACAGACCGCCCACTTGAGAGCGAGAAACTCCAATCGATGGGCTGGATAGTTCTTTTGTGATCGACTCAAAGACTTACTAGCAAATGCTATTGGTCTAGCCACCATGTCACCCTCCCCTACTTGTGATAAAACAGCCCCAAGGCCATCCAAAGAAGCATCAGTGGACAGCAAAAATGGTTGACTGAAGTCTGGGTGAGCCAAAACAACTGAATTAATGAGGGCTTGTTTGAGCTCATCAAATGCAAGACTGTGATCAGCAGTCCAATCTGCTGGTTTGAGCTTGCGGCTCGCCATAACACGTTTTGCGTGTCTACCTTTTTTCTGTCTCTGACCGGCTAACAGCGAAAACAAAGGCTTTGCAAGGGCTGAATAACCTGGGATGAAATGCTGATAAAAGTTCAGCATTCCCAGGAAAGATCGAGTTCGCTTCTCAGATGGGGTCACTCCATCCATCTCCATCAAGTCTGTCACAGTCATGTTGCATATACTCTCAACTTTACTTGGGTCTGTAGAAACTCCATATTCATCAATTATATGGCCAAGGAATTTGACTGACTTCTTCAAAAAGTAACATTTCTTGGGCGCTAATTTTAAATTGTGGTCACGGAGTCTGCTAAATACCATTTCTAAATGATCTAAAGCAGTCCTTTCATCTGGTGCAAACACTAAAATGTCGTCCAAGTAGCACAACAGACTGAGGAAATTCTGATCACCAAAAATGGTAGTCATCATTCTCATAAAGCTCCCTGGACTGTTACAGAGACCCTGCGGTAACCTGTTGTACTCATATAGCCCCATCGGTGTAGTGAACGCCGAATACTTTCTGTCATCCTCATGTAGTGGCATGTTGTAAAAGCCTGAAGTCAGGTCCATGGTGCTAAAGAGGGAATTGCCTCCAAGCGCGGCTAAGCAATCTGCCTGATGAGGCAAAGGGTGAGCGTCCTTCAAAGTCCTTTTGTTTAGCCATCTGAAATCCGTGCACACACGCAAATCACCATTCTTTTTCCAAATAAGGACCAAAGGTGAGGCATATTCACTTGTTGATTTTCGAATTATCTCTTTTTCCTCCATTTCATTTAGAACATGACGTAGTTTCTGATACTGGCTCGGTGGCACACGTCTGAAAGGGAGTCTGAATGGCTTTTGGTCAATCAAGTGGATTCTGTGGACAAACCCCTCTGCTTTGCCACAATCAAGGTGATTGCGCGAGAAAACATCCTCATAGCGAGCAATGAGGTCAACCAACTTGCTTTTACAGTCTGCAGAGGCATCACAACGGCTGATGTCTAAGTCAGTGAGACCAATGGACTTCAACTTTTCCTCAGTACATTCCACACCATGATGGACAGAGCCAGCAACAGGTACAGTAGAAGTCTTTTGGTGATTGCTGACCAAGTCTAGGTCTTCTAAAGCAACACAGGGCACCAGATCTGCAAGCTTAGCATTACGTCTCAGAAGTATGGGCTTCTCAGACACATTCATCACTTTCAAGGGGACCCATCCGTCCGACCACAAGGGTGTCACGACCCTGGCAACCATGAGTCCTTTTGGAGCAGAGCGTGCTGATGTGGGCTCTGTCATTACAGCACTACCGGGAGACACATGAGCAGGCTTTGGCAGCTTTCCCCACAGGAGATACTCATAGCCAGGTTCAAGGAGAGTGGCTGCATTACATCGTACTGTACCTATCTTGTCAGGCATTTCAGTGCCTCTCCACCTGTTTAAGCCAGCCAACATGGAAAGAAAATGCTCAGCTTCTGTGTCAGCTGATGACGGCGCAGAGACTGCCGCCCAGTACTTAGTATACTTCTTTGACTCACGAAGCACATGTTTTATCACATTGGTCCCAAGGATTAAGTCATCATGTTGTCCCTCAACTACTATCGTTGGCACTATTATTTTGCAATCATAAACTTCCATGTGAAGATTAAAAGCAGACTTTGGGTTCACTCGGCTACCCCCCACCCCGATAAGAGTAACATCAGTAGAAAAACTATCAACTTCACTCACCGCACCAGCAGAAAGCAGAGAACACATAGCAGTTCCACTGATTGTGCATGCCATTGAGCCACTATCTAGCATGGCGCCTAGAGTGATCTTGTCCCCAATCCTTACTGGTGTGTAAAACAAGCTGTCATGGCCTCCAACAATCTGAGTATTTTGATACACGATACCGACAGGTGGAACTTGTGAAAAACCATCAACAGATTCTGCATCAGGAAAGTAGGAGGAATCTTCATGACCTGTACTGCCCTCCACCGAATACAAGTCAACTAGTTTCCCGATGTTGGGCCAAGCTGTGGTGGGGAACCGTTTGGACAGTGCTGCTTAGAGTGACCAGGGGCTAGGCATTTGAAGCAGAGACGGTCAGATTTGCAATGAGACAGGGTGGAATGATTACTGTCTCTGCACACCTTACATGGTGGTGAGCTGAAATAGTTGGGGCGTCTTTGGCGACGCTCAGTGCTGGGTTGATCCACCCTGGCCAGAACCCGCTCAAGCATGCTCATCATGCGACCAAGAACACCTTCTTCAGGCTGCCAAGTGCTCTGTGGTGGCGGCACACGCTGTGGGCGTTGCACGTGCTGCTGGACACAAGCAGAGACTGAGGGTGAGGTAGACGGCTGCAAAGACACAGCACAGGAACATGAACAAGATGAATGGGGGTCCTCCCCATGAAATTGAGCGGTAGCACAAGCACGCGACTCATCGTCAAGGACAGCAGCAGGATGACTTTTCAGTTGTGGAGCACCGTAGGACACAGCAGATGTCCTCATTTCTCTTTGGTATTCATCTATTCTAAGCTGGATATCTCTGGAAGTCCACTCACTGACAGGCTTACATTTAAAAATGGATGAGAGTTGTGAATCAGGACAGTGCTTAGCGAACATTTGCGCCACCTCTCCACCAATGTTCTCCATTCTCCTACCTTGACGGCGTAGACCCTCATCAGCCGTGTCTGCTGCTTTGTTAAGTCTGATCCAATAATCAACTGGATTTTCTTTTGGCCTGGGCAGTGTGGTATAAAAGTCTTGTAAAGGAAGCGATGATGAGGACTGACTGAAATATCGCATTAGAATGTCATATATGAGGTCTGGATTTTGCTTTACATCTAGCATGTCGTCACTCCTCAGAGCTACAGTCACAACATCTCTGGCCTTTCCCAGCAGCCTGCCTTGAATCTCCTCTGCCTGTTCAGCTTTTGTATAAGACTGTTTTCTCATGTGGGCTTTTGTCATGTCAATCCATTCCTGGACAGAGTATTTGTCAGAACTATTTCCCCTAAATACTACAGGGTCACGTTCAGTCTTTACATGTACAATCACTGGAGATGAGTCATGCTGTGTGTTGTGTGTGCTATGCGTCAAAACACTCGCTGGTTTTTGAGTCACTGGTGTACTGTATGCAGTATCACGGTCAGGAAGCCCAGCTGACATGAGTCTGGCTACAATGGAGTCACCTATTTGTTGTCCTAGCTGGCCTACCATATCAGTCAGGTGTTGTATGGCAATGTTGTCACTAACAGGTGTAGAGGCTTGTGCATCCCCCTTTAAAAACTGCTCACTAGGAGACCAGTCCGGGCTCAGATCATACCCTCTGCTCCTGACATTACCAGAGCATGTTTGAGGACCACATGCACCCTCACTTCCAAACCCACTTGACATTGTGCCATCATTTATGTCACTAGATCGAACGCCCCTGCCCCTGCCTAAGGTGTAGCCCTTATCTCCATACTCACTATTTGTCCCTTCCATGTTATTTGGAAAAATTAATCTGGAAAAAAAATAATAATAATTGAAATTTTGAAAAAAAAAAATATATACTATCTCACAAGAAAGCCTAAAGAAAATGTAGTTAAGTAAGACTACACTGAAGAGAAATGACACTTAACCATTCAAAACGTAGAATGCAATTGAATGCAGCTTCTAAAAGCCATATACGTAATCACCACAAAATCAGACAACATTCACCGCACAGCAGCCCTCGGCGATCTGCTTGAAGCTGATCCAGACGATCCTGAAGTGGTCACGGCACCAGTGTGACGCCTCTCCTATTCAGGCATCAGTTGTGGTGATTGAAAATGGCTCAACACAGGAATTCTTCTTGGTGTTTTTTATTGCCCTCTGCATTCACACATAAAACAAATCCATTGATATCAGGCGACTGCACATCCAAATCTCCAGTAGACTAAAGGTCTGACTCGCTAGCATTACCTATGCTATTCTTAAATACAGATGCAAGAATGAACAAGATAAAATGACAAACAGAGTGGGCATTTTACACCTTGTGATCGTATAGTTCTTTTTTTGTTTGTTTTGTTTTGTTTTTCATAGAACATCAATTCACCACGCGACAAACATTAATGCATGAACAGTATAACCAACGTACCTGCATTCACACATAAAACAAATCCATTGATATCAGGCGACTGCACATCCAAATCTACAGTGTAAACGCAAAAAACAAGTCAAGTCAAGGGAGTTTTCTCCCTGGAGCTAGCGAACATAACGTGGCTGCCGCCAAAAAGATGTAGCTTACAATAGCTTGATAAAAAACAATCTAAATACAACACTCTAGCATTACTTGCAGAAATATATGTTAATACAACCTATACAAGTACTTATTTTCAAACCAGTATGAAAGATAGACATGCTATTTTATTAAAACACAAAATTATTCACGGAACACTCTATGTACAGCTTACCGCTTACCTCCAGTAGACTAAAGGTCTGACTGGAGTACGGGAAGCGCAAGTGCTCAAAACATTGACGTGCAGAGTAGAAATGAAATTACGATTGCAGCCGCAATGTCTCATCGTTAAACTCATGTGAATAGGTACAACATATAAAAACCTTTTCAGCATGTAAAACCAGTGTATATAAATATAGAGAATGCAACTACATAGTAATCTCGTAGTTTTGAGAGAATTCACATTATCTAAATAAAGTTATATTCAACTCTGTTACATGTGCACTTATGGATGCAAGAGGCAACAGCACTACTACATCCTGTTATCCAAATCCCATTGGAGCGCAATTCATTTATGGTCATTCCTCTTCCTTGATGGTGCACCTTTTCGTGGAAGTGCTTAATGAGCAGAGAGGACACGTGACTTGCCTTTGGCACAATGGCAGGATGTTTAATATGCGGATGAAGAACAGACCTTGCTAGTCGTCCTCCAACCCTAAGCACACCGTGCTGATCAATAAATGGGCTTAATTTGTACAATTTGTTTGTTTTGTCTTTGGGCCTTACTTCATTACATTGCTGAATACTTTGGATTTCATAACTGAATGCTTCCCCTTGAGCTAATTTGATTATGAAAAGTTCTGCTTCATGCCTTTCAGCAATTGTAGTAGTACTACTTAATTTATCTTTGACACCTTTTAGTCTCTTAGCATGACGCTTGAGACAGGCGATGGCTATGATGACTCTTTTCCAATCTGAAAACTTTGTGAGACGGTCCAACAGTGTCCTCTCTTCCTTCACCTTAGTGCTCAACACCTGGACCCTTCGGAATTCTGGATCGTTATCATCAACCTCTCCCACCATCTTGTCTCCTAGTGGTAGTTGCTCTTTCCATAGGAAATCTGGCCCGGAGAACCAATTCGAACAATCAAGCTGCTTTTCCATTAGGCCTCTTGAAGCATGATCTGCGGGGTTATCTTCAGAGCGTACAAAGTGCCATTGCTTAGGGTCTGTAAGTGACTTTATTCTTTGTATTCTGTTTGCCACAAAAACGTGTAAGCGCCTTGCATCATTATTTATATACCCCAAAACTACCTTAGAATCCGTCCAGAAATATTCCTTAAGGCAATCTAGTTCGAGTTCTTTTTTCAACATAGCACTCATCCTTGCTGTCACCACTGCTGCAGACAGCTCAAGTCGGGGTACTGTAGTTACCTTTGTAGGGGCAACACGTGATTTCCCCATAACAAGTGAACAATGGACTTCCCCATTGGCATTTATTGCTCTCAGATAGGTACACCCCCCATAACCTGTGACACTAGCATCTGAAAAGTGATGAAGCTCATAGTGCTGGACATCTTTGAAGTCTGCTGGGATGAAACATCTTTTGATCTTTACACTGGACAGGTTTGAAAGATCTTTCAGCCATAATGCCCACTATGTTCCAGACTCTTCTTGGAGTGGCTCGTCCCAACTCACCTTCTCCCTACAGAGCTGTTGTAAAATCTGTTTTCCACGAAGGATGAAGGGTGCTACAAACCCCAATGGATCATATATGGAAGCCACTGTACTTAGCACTCCCCTTCTGGTCATTGGGCGCTCCTTGACCATAACGCTGAACTCAAAGTCATCAGAAGATACGCACCACTGGACTCCGAGAACTCGTTCCATGTACAGCTCTCCAAAGTCCATGTCGAGATCCTTAATGCTTTGAATGCAGTCCTCCTCAGGAATTGACTTCAGAACTTCCATACTGTTAGAGGTGAACTTGTGTAGGTGTAGATTGCCTGTGCTGCAGAGTTCTTTTGCTTCCTTAATAAGCTGGATGGCTTCAGTATTTGATTGTACACTGATCAGCCCGTCATCGACATAGAAGTTTCTCTTGATAAACTTAATAGTGTTCTGGTCAAACTGACCCTGGCCTTTAGATGCTAAATGTTGGAGGCCAAAATTGGCACAGCCAGGTGAGGAGGCTGCCCCAAAAAGGTGGACTTTCATTCGAAAGATCGACGGTGGAGACTCAAGGTTACCCTTCTCCCACCACAAGAACCTCAAATAGTCTTCGTCTTCAGGTGTAACGTGGAATTGGTGGAACATCCGTTCCACGTCACATGTTATGGCAATGGGGCCCTTGCGAAATCTACAAAGGATGCCAATCAGGGTGTTGGTAAGCTCTGGCCCAGTAAGGAGATGGTCGTTTAAGGATACATCTCGGAAGCGTACAGAACAATCAAAGACAACACGTATTTTCCCGGGCCTTTTGGGGTTATAAACCCCATGATGGGGAATGTACCAGGCTGGACAATTGTTGACTTGTTCCTTTGGAACTTTTTCTGCATCGCCACGAATGATCAGGTCTTCCATAAAGTTCAGGTAATCCGAATAGTAGTTCTGATCCTTCTTGAGCCTTCTCCCCAGGCACGTCAGACGCTGGACGGCACAGGACATGTTGTTGGGCAATCTTGGCCTCTCTTGTTTAAAGGGTAAGGGCATTTCTAAATGGCCATCTGGCTTGTGTCTTATTCCATCTTTCAATTTTGTCAAAAACAGCAAATCTTCCTGAGAAAATGCTGCATCTTCTCCTGCATGCTCACTGAAATCAGATTCCAACACTTTCATGATATCACCGGGAGTAACCATTTCTTTGATTTGAGTCTTTAGAACAAAGTGAACTTCACCCTTAAGATGCACTGTATTAGGTTGAGGAATGACTTGTTTAACGATGGTGTGGTGGCTCACACCAATTGCGTCACAGTCTTGCTCAAGCGGGTTGTCATAGCTTACTATACTCCATCCTAAGTCGGTTTTCTGTGCAAAGGGTTGATTTTCTTCTCCGCATACGACTTCCCTGGGCATCAAAGCTTGTGGGCAGTTATATCCGATCAGCAGGCCTATTTCACACTCTCTGAGGGGGGAAATGTGCTGTTCAAGATGTTTTAAGTGTGGCCATGCCCTTGCAGTGTCTGGGGTTGGAATATGCAATCGGTTTGCAGGGATACATTCACGAGTGTAGGCTGTTGGCACCGTGATCTCTTTGGACGAAGACAGCCCTCTTATCCGTAGACCTTTCAGCCTACTACAGGGTGCAATGGTTCCTCTTGATGACATTGTCGATAATTTCAGCTTCACTGGCTCTGAGTCTAGTTCTAAAGCATCAGCAACTTCTTCTAAGATAAAGGAAGAGTCACTCTGTGAGTCTAACAGGGCGTAGACGAGGACTTCTTTCTCCGCGTTACTCGGCACGTACACTGGGACTATTGCAGAAGTCTGAATGCTGCTGCTGTCTTTACGGACTCTGTTGGATGTGGCTTCTGCAATGACATCCTGCGACATTAAGTGTAACTCATTTTCTTTGCTGCGAATTTCTACCTGAAAGCCTTCTTTGTTTTGTCTTGGTGAGCGATCTTCATGCAAGCAGGTAGGGTGATGTTTTGAGCAAACGTCGCAGAACATTCTCCTAGAACAATTCTTAGACATGTGGCCGTGGCTTAAACAGCCAAAACACAGCTTTTCTTCTTGAATAAATTTAATTCTGCCAGCAAGTGGCGTTTCGTGGAATCTCCAGCACTTCTGTAAGGCATGCCCAGTCTTCTTACAAAGCACGCATGTAGCAATGCTCCTTTCATTTGTATTTATGGTAAAGGAATTTGCACCAAAGGTTTGAGTCTTGTGCTTCACCTGTTCAAATTCAATGGGCCTCAATGCTTGATGGGACGTTATTGGATTACAGGCAACGCTGACTTCTATGGAAAGAAATGTGACAAAGTAGCTCAGGTTTGGAAATCGGCCATGCTCTAGATAGTACACTGTGGCTTTCCGATTCCATCTGAGACTCATCCAATCGGGTAATTTAGCAGCAAGTTTCTGATTTTCCATTGCGTTATTTAGAACATGCAAGTTTTCATTGGCTGTCATGGCACATTCACAGCTGCGCAAGAAGTCAACAAACCTTCTTAATCCACTCGTGTCTTTAGTGGCTAATTTTGGCCAAGCATACAGTTTGTCTCTAAAGGCTTTAGCAATGACAAATGGCTGCCCATATCGTTCGTTCAGTAGATGCCAAGCTGAGTGATAGGAATCTTGTGAATCAAGTAGAAAGTTACCTTCTAACGTTTCTCTGACCACTCCTCCGACGTATCTTTGAAGGAAGAACATTTTTTCTATAGTTGGAATATTTTTTCGTTCTATAAGGGTTTGAAAAGATGATTTCCACAGACTGAACTTAAGTGGGTCGCCGTAAAAGATGGTTGGCTCTGGAATGGGTAGTCTATTAGCTGAAATAGCTTCAGCCAAAAGCTTGACAAGGTCTGGTGAATCTGTAGGTAGGTCCCTGGAGGGCGTGCCGCTTACCAGTGGTACCTTTGACTCTGATATGTTCACCTTGTTACCTATATGCTTAGCCCCTTGGGACTCAAGTACAGGAAACTCCTCCAAATCGTTGTCATTATAGTGCCATGTTCATGAATGTCCTGAACATGATTAACCATGCTCTGCCACTTGGCCTCCATCACGTCTGGATCTCCATCTGGAGTGGAGGCTGCAGTCCAGTAGAGATGGTTAATAACCGCTGGCCTCCACAGCTTCAGGTCCTCACACTGTCTCTCCTTTGCAGCAGCATTCAAAGCTTTTCCTAGACCTGTTTCAGTACAGAAACACAAAATGTTAAACAAAATATAATTATTAACAACAACTTAAACAAAACTACCAATATCAGGATACATACTTTTACCAATATGCCAGATGTAAAAAAATTGGCTTGTTCCTTCTGGACACAACTTCTCCCGCACCCACTTGTTAACCACACACTGTCACAATCACACTGATTCTCTTTCAAGTAGATTATCACTATTTTTGTTCGGAAACTACATGATAATATAATAATATACTTAGTTATGCATAACTCATCTTACTCCCAAAAACACCAATCAATCACATACCCAACAGCAATCAAGTATAAACAAAAAATAATCTATAAACAAACTGTTTCCCAAAAGCCTTTGTATTAATTTGATAATTGTTTCAGTAGCTTCACAAAACACCTTACACTTCAAATCAACCACAGATTTTATACACCATGCTTTTTTTTCTACTTCACCCCTCCCCCGAGTCTCCCAAAGTCCAGCACCAAAAACACCCAAAAGTCCAAAGTCCAAAGACACCAAAAAAGTATTCCGCCAAAAAAACACGCAAAAATAGTCCATTAGTAATGCATTGCACAAAAACAGTAGAAAAAATTGAGGGATCTCACCGGCAAGGCAGGCTCGAACAAATATATATACCACCAGGACTTCTTCATTAAGTAAATACTTTTACTCCAAGGTCGACCTCTTAACATTTGTCTGGATAGCGTGGCCTTCTCAGGAATTTAGTGGGGTTTTAAGATTCCAGGATCACTCCATTCCCAAACTCACCACACATCTCTCCCTATCCACATCAAACATTTTTCCTTTTCACCTGCTTCCTGGTACCTGTCCGTAACTCCTCCCCTTGCCCTCTGAGGTCACCTAGCTTAAAGTCCTAGTCATCTTTTTGTCATGTGATATACAGCAAAATCACAGTAGCCTACATTATATGGCTTTTAGACACCGGCAAACACACACAAAAGCATTTAACAAGTAATCCAAAACATTATTAACCTTGCAAGGATTTAAAACATGATGTTAATTGGGCAGTTTTATTTACATACCATTGGTACCATTATTCAAACACTTATCAAGTGATGTGGCTGTGTCACAACACGATTAACTTGTCAGGAGCACTAAAAAAGGTGTTCCTCAAGGATGTGTACTATCCCCTTTGCTTTTCTCCATATACACAAACGAAATACAGTGCAACAGCAGTGACCTCTCCCTCATTAAGTATGCAGATGACATGGCCTTAATTGCCTGCCTTCGGGACTCAAACAGCTCTCCCTACCTGCAGTACATCAACACCCTGACTTCATGGTTCGACAGCAGCTTCCTGGCTCTCAACATCTCCAAGACCAAGGAGATGTGGCTGGGAAGCAGCAGGAGAGGAGGTAACAAAGACTCTGTGCCCACCTTCAAGCCAATAAGCATGAAGGGTCAGGAAGTGGAGCTGGTCACTCAATTCAAATAGCTTGGAACAATAATAGATCACCAGTTACAATTTCAAAACCATGTGGACTCAGGAGCCTCAACACCAGCCAGCACACAATGGCCATGGTCTACAAATCACTGACCGAGAGTGTGCTGATGTTCAACATCGTGTCATGGTATGGGCACCTCTCGGTCAAACAAAAAACACATTAGCACACATCGTCAACCAGGGCGGAAAGATAATTGGACATAAACAACATCAACTCTCACACCTGAATTCACAGATTTTATTAAAAAAGGCATTACAGGTTTATCAAGATTCAACCCATCCCTCCACTGTGCTTTCCAGCTGCTGCCATCAGGACGGAGACTTGCAGTCCCAATGGCAAGGAAGAATGGTTACAAGCGGTCATTCATTCCATCAGCCGTGACCATCCTTAACAAAGAACTGCCCATAGTCAGATAAATGTATGAGATTTGGCACTTTATGTATTTTACTCACTATTATTTACATCTTTTAACTCTTCTCTGGAGCAAACTGGACTGATTTTATATTTTTTACCTATATATTATGTTTATCTATTTATTGTGCATAGTGTTGTCTGTGATGTTTGTGTGCTTCTTGTATGTCTTTGTGCCACTGTCAAAGACAATTTTCCATTTCATGTAAGTTTTATGGACATTAAAGAAGTCTAAGTCTAAAACTGAGGGGTGAAATATTAGTTTCTCTAAATACCCTGCTATGTATAAACGTGGCCTGAGCTGCTGGTCAATCGTCGTGACGGTACAGATCCAGGTTTTAACAACATCTTCCAAGCTAAAGCACTACTGCAGGCACTGTCATTGGAAAAGACACTGTGGTCGAAATGATTAGAACACAGAACGATGATTAACTACATATAAACTATAAGATAAACTATATGATAAATTTCAACCGTTTCATCCTCAACACTTCGTTCTTGGGCAAGGCATGCAATGTTGATGTTTTATTTCCACAAATAACATAGACACAAACTTTATCTGCCATGTTAACAACTTGCTGTTAGCTACTTGTAACCCACCTGGGTTTCTGAGCTTAGTAGTAGTGCAGTTCCCTGCCCAACCGGAGGGTGGCGCATGCGCTATGAGTAAAGTCCTCAGCCTGTCTTCATTCTTTTTCGGGTGAAGACGTTGCCCAAGAGCACACAGCTCACCAACTGAGAACTCCTGGTAGGGAATATGCACGCTGCAAACCAGAAATTCACCACAATTCCTCTGGTACAGACTGTTAACATGTTGTTCATTTGTCAGGGTGAAACATTGTGTGAAGATTCAGGTGGAACAAGAATGAAGAATGGATAGAATGTTTTTTTTACCTAGACTGAGTCGATCGGGAGCTGAACTTGGTGTCCAGTGCGAGCCAGTTTAAAGTGAAGGTTTTCCTGTGAAGGAACCAACAACGCGGTGCAGCAAGCCGCAGGATTCATCTGCAGAACACAGCATCGTCGATTTCCCTCTTCACTCACAGACAGATAAGATTGACACCCAAAATCTACCCATGTAGTTCAAACACAGACATTACAAGACCACGCACACTCATACACAAGCACAAGAGACCTATGCTTCTTTCCGTAAAGGAGCAGTGCATATTGGACATTGAACTTTATTTTTTGAGGAAACCTCCAAAGAGGACACTTTTATTTAAAGTTTATTTATTTTATTTTGGGCCCATTTATTATGCATACGCGCACACTAGGAAGCCGGCTTAGGTAGGCAGGGTCTGTGATTTAATGTTTATGATTTTGTGTACAATACATCTCAATTCAAACCATCCAGTTGTGTGTGTGTGTGTGGTATCTCTGCTGACACAGGCTTTCAGGCTCTGCAGTTATTCCTGGATCTTACTGATACTGGCTTAATAATAGAATATCATCAATATACTTACCTGTGGTAACCGTTACATACTACCTGCCGAGAAAGGCTCTGCTATCTGCTGGCCGCAGAATCAATAGTGACTTCCTGCAGGCGGGCGCAAGCCAAGGTGGGCGAGGCCATGAATAATAATTTACGAAAGTACGTCACTTCTTAAGGCTTTTTTGACTCGCTCGTTTATCCGTCTATTTTCTTACATTGGCTAATGCATGCAATGGGGTAGAAGAACATGTTCACGAGCAAGCAGGCATATGCAACTCAGAGTAACCTATCGTATGTCAAAAGGACAAGTACTAAACGCAGAAGCAGAACTTTAAAGGTATTGAGGAGAAAACCCGTTCATAACGATGACTGCCTATGTTCCTCTTCACTTCCCTTCAATGATTCATCTTGTTGGGTTGGATTCCTCTCGTGTTTCTTCCTTCTCCCTATCGTTACACCCTTAGATAAGATTAGATTAGAGAACATTTTACTGGCAGGTATTCAGAAATGTACACACACAAACACACACACACCAGAACTGAGTACGGGCGAGTGTTGAAGTCATTAAAACAAGAGTATAAAGAACATGTGGCTCTCTGGCTCCATAAGTATTTATTTTTCATTCGGATGATGTTTGGCCCTCAGGACTTCTTCAACATCAACAATGACATACAGACACTACATGTTATATAAACCCAACAAAAATATACAAATACTACAGGTTTTATATATATATATATATATATATATATATATATATATATATATATATATATATATATATGTATATATATGCATGGTACACAGGCCACACTAGTACCATATCGTTTGGTGATTGGACCAACACATTGTCATTGTCTCACATAAGGGGGAGAAACAATCAAGAGGCCTTCGGCGAATGAAAACCTTTAAACGAACAGTGACAGGCAATGCAACCAATCACCAACCACAATGCATCACATCACATCAAATACTTACACACTACACTTTTATATTCAGAAACCTTTATACAAATATGTTGAGTAGATTGCTGGATCATTTTGTTACCAAAAGGGATCCTTTAAACATTTCTACCTGACTGCAGCTGTTGATAATTTCACAGCATTAAAGGTTATTAAAGGCATTGACGATTTTGCCGACTACTTTAAGGTGACGGACATCAGCATCTCCCTTACCCCTGCTGCTACCTTCCCTAACCCCACCTCCACAGCTATTCTCCCTCCCCCAGCTCTTGCCTCTGCTAGACTTAACCATTTTACCCCTCTCTGTCCTCTTGACCCCATCCCCTCCTCCCTTCTCCAGGCCATATCGACATCCTACCGTTCATCACCACCCTCATTAACTCTTTCCTCACCTCAGGTTTCGTCCCCACACCCTTCAAAACTGCCAGAGTCAAACCACTCCTCAAAAAGCCTACCCTTGACACTGCTGACATCCTGAACTACAGACCGGTATCTCTGCTGTCATTCCTTTCTAAAACCCTGGAACGTGCAGTCTCTAACCAACTGTCCAACGTCTCAAAAAACGACTTGCTTGATCCCCATCAGTCTGGCTTCAAGACGGCGCACTCTACAGAGACGGCCCTCCTGACAGTGACCGAATCCCTTCGTGCCGCCAAAGCCTCTTCCCTCTCAATGGTGCTTGTGTTCCACGACCTGTCTGCGGCGTTCAACACCGTGAACCACCAGACCCTCCTCGCCACCCTTGCTGAACTTGGCATTACTGACACTGCGCTAGCCTGGTTTACTCCCTGCTCCCTGTCCTCGCTCACTAAACACTAGGGTCCTTCAAGGCTCAGTATTACGACCGCTGTTCTCCCTACATACCATACTAGGCTCTGTAATCACATCACACAGCTTCTCCTATCACTGTTATGCGGACAACACTCAACTGTTCCTCTCCTTCCCCCCCTCAGACACTCTGATTGCAACACACATCTCAGAATGCTTGGCAGACATCAGCTCTTGGACAATGCGCATCAACTCAAGATCAATCTCACAAAGACTGAGCTTCTCTTCATACCGGGGAAAGACTGCCCTCACAGGGACCTGCTGCTCTCAGTCAAGGACATCACAGTATCTGCCTCACCGACCGCAAGGAACCTGGGCGTAATACTTGACAACCAACTGTCCTGCACTGCAAACATCACTGCAGTGACACGCTCCTGTAGATTTGCTCTCTACAACATCCGCAGGATCCGGCCTTTCCTCACGAGGGAAGCAACACAGCTCCTGACCCAAGCACTTGTCATCTCCCGCCTCGACTACTGCAACTCGCCCTTAGCTGGACTCCCTGCAACTGCGATTAAACCGATCCAGAATGCTGCGGCACGCCTCCTGTTCAACCGAAACAAATTCTCCCATGTGACTCCCCTCTTCCAAGACCTCAACAGGCTTCCTGTAGTGACTCACATCAAATTAAAAATTATGCTACTGGCCTACAAAGCCATCAATGGAACTGCCCCTACCTAACAGTAGTTAAACACAACGCCCCTGCTCTAGCACTCCGTTCAACTACCTCAGCTGGTCAACTGGTACCGCCATCACTAATAGGAGGAAAATGTCTGATGGCGAAATCTCAACTCTTCTCTACTTTGGCACCGCAGTGGTGGAACGAGCTCCCTACCAATGACAGGACTGCAGAGTCACTCCCCATCTTCCGGAAGAGACTCAAGACCCACTTGTTCAGAGTTTACCTGAACCCTGCATAACCCTACGCTCATGCTCTTATTTGTTGTACGTCTTGGCACTTTAATCGCTCTTTGTAATTTGGCACTTTGATCACTCTTTGTAACTTGGCACTTAGTCAGAGTCAGAGATGTTGTATACTAGCAATGGTTAATCTAGCAATTCAAATGCTTGAAACTTGTTCTGGTGACTTTCTTACTGTATTAGCCGCAATGAAATGTTTCACCTTCTTATGACAAATGTACTCTTTGTGAGTATTTGGATAAAAGCGTCTGCTAAATGCCCTGAATATAAATGTAAGTAAGGCTTGTTTCTAATGGCTTGCGGTTCTTGCGAAAAAGTCGAGTAAGAATCTCTTCTTCTTAGTTGTTGGAGCCTATTGATTCTTTGTATTTTGGAAATGATCAGGAAAATTCTGACTATTGTAGTCACTATTGTAAAAAGTACACCGAATATAAGGACTGATATTGACATTTGGCTCGTTTTTCCCGGTGACGACGGTCATTGAAACTGTACACTTTACCTCTCTATTTACCTCTCTAAACTATTATTCATCTCCTCCTGTGATTAGGGAGTGAGGACAGCTGGTTTCTTTGAGTCTGTGTTTTGTTGAAGGAGTGAAGAGAGTGAGGAGTGAAATAGTTTATCAACCACTAAATTAAGTTTTATTTTGCTTATTGTTTGGATTGCTTGGATTGGATTGCTTGTTTATTGTATCGCTTTGGATAAAAGCGTCTGCTAAATGCCCTATATGTAAATGTAAATGTAAATGTATTGAGGAGACAGACAGTGAACTGTATAGTATATGTAACGTCATCATTATGAATGGGTTATGTTTCTACAAGGGACAGAGTTATGTTCCTCATTTATTTCCCTTCAATGATTCATCTTGTTGGGTTGGATGCCTCTCGTGTTTCTTCCTTCTCCCTCTTGTTACACCCTTAGATTAGATTAGATTAGATAAAACTTTACAGGCAGGTATTCAGAAATGTACACACACACACACAAACCCAGAACTGAGTACGGGCTGTGTGTTTAAGTCATTAAAACAAGAGTATAAAGAACGTGTGGCTCTCTGGCTGCATAAGCTTCTTTTTTTTTCATTTGGATGACGTTTGGCCCTCAGACATTCTTAAAGATCAACAATAACATACAGACACTGCATGTTATATAGACCCAACTAGACCCAACAATATATATATATATATATATACTGCATGTTGTTAGGAAAAATATTATCTAGCAATGTTACGGTTAGGTTGATCTGACGTTCTGAAGAAGGACTTAGTGAAGATTGTATTCCTCTTGGCGACTTTAAGTCTGGCTCTCTGGAACTTGGAGACATAACATAAAGTGATTGAAGGATACACCTACGTCATGTCAAATCTGCTTAGTAACATGTAATCTTTATACATTATAAGCCAATCAGAATCGGACACTCCTGTCATGCTGTTCCGATTTGGGACTTGTAGATAATACACTGTGTTTCCGGGAGCAAGAGAGAAGCAACGGAGCAAGATTCACGCTGATCTCCAGTTGCCTCCCTCCATTCCCAGATTACTGAACTAATTACCAGATTACTAACTAACTAACTAATTATTATTCTCATACCCGTATGGTTTGTGCTGCAATTGGGTCCTACTCCTACCTCATTTTTTACCTCATTCGACCCTCCCTCCTTCTCCTCCTACCCACAGAGCCGGGAACCAACTTGACCTTGTGTTAAACCTTTTATTTATTTATTTATTTATTTATTAAACCTTTTCAGCAGATCCAGAATGCTGCAGCCCGCCTCGTGTTCAACCGACATAAATTCTCCCACGCGACCCCCCTCTTCCAAACCTCCACTGGCTCCCTGTAGTGGCTCGCATCAAATTCAAGACAATGCTACTGGCCTACAAAGCCGTTAATGGAACTACCTCTACCTACACTTTTTACACTGTACTATACTGTTTTTCACTTCTACACTGTCTTTTCTTTTCTTTTCCCTTTAACATCCAACTGGAGAATTGTAACAAATGCAATTTCCCTCAGGGATCATTAAAGTATTTATGTCTGTCTGTCTGTCTACCTCCAAAGGTTAGTGAAACACCATGCCTCTGCTCGAGCACTCCGCTCAACTACCTCAGGGTTGTAAAATACCTAGCTGGGACCTTTTGATTTGATCTTTGATGTGGTGATGTATGTGGGGGTTTGCCTCCTGTGAGACAGTCGGCAGAGGAACCTCAGGATTTGTTAACATAATGCAATTAACTGTGTTTCCTTCCCATTGTTCTTCTGGCCCACTCCCCACCCTCCGAGGGCAAGAGAGTCACACCTTTCACACTGAAGACACAGACGTGGGTAGTGGTGAAATGGGGAAAGTATGTGGAAATGATTGTGGTACTTCACTATGTAATTCTCATGTCATGTTTGGTATCATTTTGATTATCACTGTCAGTGTAGTAAATTGGCCCCATAGGGCAGGGGTTCCCAACTTTTTTTGTGTCAAGAACCGGCAGAAGCATAAAAAAAAGCTCATGGACCGGTTGGCAATTTATGTCAACTTCATATACATTTCATGAAAATAACAGCCTATTTCAATTGCCAGACCACTTCAAAATGAGACATTTTGTCCCATTTTTATTGCGAAAGACATTAATGTTATTTCAATAAGCAACTCACCTAGTGATTACAGCATATCATTTCTAAAAGTAAATGTAGAGATCATGCTTTACAAATTTTGTAAAATCTAAAACTAAACTAGACAATAAGATACTTGTCCAGACCAACAAGGACAGAACAGTTTGAATGTGATCATAAACTGATGGCGGTATATTGATACAGTTCCTCTTTAGCTGTACACAAGACTTGTCAGCTGTTATTCCTGCGGTTCCATTAACAATATGCAATTATGCATCCAAAACAAACGCGATGTTCAAAACCAAGATTCAATTCAAGATTCAAGTTCAAGATTCAAGTAAACTTTATTGTCAGTTCATGTGTGTACATGACATACACAAAAAACGAAATGCCGTTTCCCTCGATCCCCGGTGCTAGACAAGCATGCAAATATAAATATAAATATCCTGATTACATAAATATATAACCAGGATACAACAAAACAAAAAAATAGAACCACTTTACAAATAATGCGTTTGGCACCTACAAATCGCCCGTTGCAACAAATCCATATTTTACATACACAATGTCGTACTTGCGATTGAAGCTTTTGCTTTTCTTTTTGGTAGCGTTTTCCACTTGTTCATCACTATTTCTTTTACTTGAACAACCCGTAAAAAAATGGCTCATGGAGGTTTGCTGAGGTCCGCTCATTTCAGTGTAATGCTGCAGCTGTACCTAACCTGCATACAGCACCTGTGCATTGCGCTGTTCAGTCCGGTCGGGTACCAGTTTTAGGAAGTTATTGTCCGCCAAGCCATCACAGTGCAAAACATTATTCTGATGGGAACACAAGCCATTTCATGGCCTAGTAGTAACAGCTCTACAGCCCGGTACCGGTCCTCGGACCAGGGGTTGGGAACCGCTGCCATAGGGAAATTATGTGGTTACCATCCAAAACCCAGAGGGTAGGATACTCAATGCATATGAAATTCTCTGATTATCGTCTTGTATTCTTTGTATGTTTTTCTGTAGTCTTCTTATAGTGTTTTAAGATTAATTCCCTATTGCTTGTGCTTTGTTATTTGGTAAGTAACTTGAACCTGTCTAATAAAGTGTTATTCTAAGCTGAATATTCTAGTCCAACTGAATTTGAGTCCAAATAGAACCGTGAGATGTTCCGATATGGACATCATTATACAGCGAGTAGTATTTCCTGTGACAACAGTAGAAATATTTCATCGATGAGAACCGTAGTACAATGAGTGGACACATAGGCTGGAAATCGTGTTCACTCGGGTCTACCCAGTCTCATTGATGGCTACGAGGGATAATTATAAGCCGCCTAGGACTCGGTAGACAAATGATAGTACTCTACATAAGATCCGGCAGGGGGTGAAGGGAACCTATGATCCGGCCCCTACCTAAGATCCAGTAGGGGCCGCCGGGGGGGAGACTGATGTTCACTCATGTTCATCCTGTCTCATTCAGGACTGATATGGACAATTATAAATAATCCACCTTGGACTTGGCAGAGGATGAAGTGGAGAGCCGTGGTAGGATGAGTTAACCCGTAAGATGATGATCATGTTCACTTGTGTTTATCCGGTCTCGTGGATGGCTGCTACAGTTAATTATGAGTAATCACCCTAAAACTTGGTAAACAAATGATAGTGGTCTACCTAAAATCTGTTCGGGGATGAAGGGGCATGGTATTCATCTATGCGGGGAGGATCAAAGGATCCGGGAAGGACATTTCAATTCTATACAATCATCCAGGGTTAGCCTGCCCCGTGAGGGAAACTGGTCATATTTAATGTTTTAACGGCACACAACGATTGTGTGCCAATAAATGGAGAAAAATCAAGGTTTGTTTATTGTTTCATCATAAGAGGCCTTCCTCTTATGGTAAAACAACTCCCTTTCCGCCCTTTGTTGGGAATTTGATGAATTCAACAGTTAGGTCTATATAACACGCAGTATCTGTATTTTATTGTTGGATCCATATAACATGCAATGTCTGCAGTGCATGTTATTGTTGATCTTGCAGAAGGCCTGAGGGCCAAACATTGTCTGAATGCTACTATACTTATTTGTTTTAATGTTTTAATGACTTTAACACACAGTTACTCAGTTCTGTGTGTGTGTGTGTGTGTGTGTGTGTGTGTGTGTGTGTGTGTGTGTGTGTGTGTGTACCTTTTGATTACCTGCCTGTAAAGGGTATAACAAGAGGGATAAGGAAAAAACATAGAGGAATCCAACACAGCAAGACGAATCATTGGAGGGGAACTGAACCAACTGGTTGGTTCACAACATCATTTCCTTGTTACAAAGTCGGACGGTTTGGTGTTTCTCAGTTCATTACAGCGGGAAGAAGACTCAGGTACAGTAGTCAGCTCTGATTTGTGAATTATCATCAATATGTTTCTCATATGTGATATCAATAGATTTGTTGCTATAATGCATATGTTAAAAACTTATATGAGTTACGTAAGTAACTAAATGTAAATGACTAAATGTAAATGTTTAAACTGTAGCATACTTGAAATCAGACACTGGTTTATGAAAAAATTGGTTCATATTATTGATTATTATTAACTAACAATTTAGCGAATTCCTTATCCAAAGTGACAGGCAGTAAATACTGATACAGGTAATTAAGGAGCAGGTAGGGGTTAGACAATACAGAGACAGGTAATTAACGAGCAGGTAGGGGTTAGACCGTACAAAGACAGGTCATTTAACGAGTATTTAAATCTGATAAGTTTACATATGGGGACTCTGTATCATTTGCCAGATGGTAACAGTTGGTATTCTGAAATAAGGATGTGGGCGGGATCGGATAATGCTCTATGTGCCAGTCTGAGGACAGACTCTTCGTAGATACACTGCAGAGAGGAGTTTTCAGTCCTCCCTACAACCTTAATTGCTGTCTGGACCAGAAGATTAAGTTTAGGGACAGAGAGATTGCCATACCACGCAGACATGCCAAACCTAATAAGGCTTTCCAACACAGCCTAATAAAACAAAAACATAAGCTTCTGGTCAACCCCGAAGACCCTGAGTCTGTGTAGAAAGTATGGTCTTTGCTGAAGGCGAGAGGACAACATCTCAACTTGGACTTCCCAGTTAAACAGACTATCCAAGTGAACGCCCAGATATCTGTAAGAACTGACCTGATTGATTGTTTGATCATGGGTTAAAAGCTGGGAGTGGTCACCTACTAACTTGGGGTCAATCCACACCTCTTCTGTTTTCTTAACATTAATAATGAGTTGATGGTCGACGCACCACTGAATAAAAGACTGAACCTCATTGAAATATGACAGGTCTGCATCTTTGTACAGCAGGCTGAGAATCGCTGTATGTTCAGATAATTTGAAAACATAATTCCCAGGATATCTGCTGATACAGTAAATTGTGTAAATAGTGAAGAGGACAGGTGAACTGACACAGCCTTGGGGTGCCCCAGTACTGATAAGTCTAGGGTTAGACAGTACAGAGGCAGGTTATTAAAGAGCAGGTAGAGTTTATGGGGCATCTTGCTGCCTACAGGATAGACTGCATTGGGGATCAAACCATTCAGCTGGGAGTTAAGTGCCTGGTTTACGTTAAAATCCATCAATTACTTTTTCTTCTGATTTACAATTTGTCCTCAATCACAAGGATACTTGTGTAACTTTAAAGGTCCTTATGATGCAACGTATAGTTGATATATTTGTATAATTATGATTATTATTAGCAAAGAAAACAGCCATCTTGGATTGTGAAGATGTTTAAACGTCATCTTGTATTTAATCTTGTTCTCTATGGGCTTGCATCACAGATCTGGTTGTGATATATGATACGAGAAAGCTCATATATGGTCGTGCCTTCAGAGCGGTTTAACCAGCACAAGGAACAGTAGGTATGATATCCACATGGTGAACTTGATCTTCATCACACGCATGTGAAACCCTTCTGTGTGGAATGATAAGTCATTATTAAATAGTTATTAGAAACATCTTGGCAGCATCTCTACATCTTTCCCCTCATTGAGAATGAGATGGTCTATGAATCTCATCCAGAGGGAACAGAGACAGTCAACAGCCCCCTGTGAACGACAATAGGCTGGTTATATGAATGCTGAGAATAAACAAATACCGAATGGCTGGAGATACAACATGTAGTTGTGTTTGTCTTCAGCTCTCCAGTCTAACTATGAATGAGGAGAGAGAGGAGGGGGGTCCTACCTCTAAAACCTCTTTGTCTGGGGAACATGGCCGCCAGAGCAAAGCTAAAAGGTAAGAGGATGATCTCTCACTGTCTGTGACTTTTGTCCATCTCAGAGCTCAGCAGTGATACATCATGACACCGTCATTATTCTGAGCAAAACCTGTGTGTGTGTTGTGTTGAAGCCAAGAGCAGCAGGAGAGAGCAGACACTCCTGGACCCAGCTGTGTCTCCATGAAGAGTGACCGCTCTATGAGTCCACTTGTTAACTTTAAAGATGGAAATCAGTCTATTGAGAAGAGGTAAGGATTTATCAGAGATAACAAAAAATAGAGCATGGTCCAGCAGGAGAGAGCGGACTCCCCTGGATCCAGCTGTGTCTACACAGAGAGTGATGACTATGGATCTTCTATTTATCTTTAAAGATGGAAATCAGTCTATTGCGTAAGGATTTATCAGACGTTATAAAGATACTTGAACTATTTAATGTAAAACCTGGCCGGTGCTGAGGGTGGACAGAGAGGGGGCAGTGATGGTCTCAGGGGAGAGGGAGAGTTAGGTGGGGTCGGCAGCACGGTGGAACTGGAGGCCATGGCACCGGAGAATGTGGCCGAGGGGAAGGATACACAGGAGGAAGAGGAGGGGACCATCACTGAACCCTGGGGGACACCGTGTGAGACTGAGGACCTGGAGGATGGACAGTTATTTCTGGAGATATATTGTCTGAGGGAGAGGAAGGACATGGGTGCAGGGTGCAGGTGGAGGACTTCACACTTGTTATTATGGAGAACAGGTCAGCAGTGGGGATTTCAGTGAATGAGGTGGATTTGTGGCTTGGGTGTTCTGGTTCTGGCATTGAGTTCTGGTTGTTGATTTGTTCAAAATATTGTGTGTGTATTCCGCAGACAACCCCAGGATAGGTCAAAGGTTACCAGTGCTCAGTCTGCACAGCAGCATCAAACAGAGCTGATCAAGGTGTGGAAATGTCTAACAAGACATTTAATTTAAGCTCTACATGAACAGTAAAAAGCATCTCTTGTGGTGCAAATACTCTCCAGGCTTCCCTCTTTAGACGGGACGTGAATCTAGGACAGATGCTTCTGATTTCCTCAGTTAGTTCAGAGTAAAGTTCTCCTTGATGTTTGTTCTGTTCCAGAGGGCTGAAGAGAACGCACACGCTTTTCTAGACAAGGAGCTAAAGAAGCTCTGGATGGTACTCTACCCACATTACCCACAATGCTCAGAGAGTCAGAGGGAGGAGGAGGTGGATGTTAAGAAAGAGGAGCAGAGGAGGCGTGCTATAGACGGAGTGGTAGACATCACAAAGCTCTGCCTGATGGAGATGAACCAGGAGGAACTGGCCAACACACTGTGGGGTGGTAAGAGACTCTCATTTTGAAGGGTAGAAAAATACTTTTCTTTAAGAAGCAGTATTGTGGGGGTATGAGGTTAAATGGTTTGATTCAGATATGTTCGGTTATTGTGGGGGTATCAGGTTAAATGGTTTCGTCCAGATGTCAAGGGTTATTGTGACTCTATCTGGTTAAAGAATGTTAAACAATATACTGCAGTTAAACAGCAGAATAAATCAGTGGAAGAGATGCTACACTATCTTGTTACATCAGCAGAGTAAATCACTTTCAACAAACCAGAAACATTGCTGTGGAAATATCAAATACTCCTGAAAAAACCCCAATATATAATAATGTAGTCATTACATGCAGTCCTTGTTATGACAGACATACTTTATTGACAGACAGACATACTTATGACCAGCTTCTCTATCCACAAGTAATTAAGCCACTAAAGTTGAAGTTGTTAATTTAACAGGAATTATTGACATGTTTCCACTGATGTCACCATCCACTAACTGATGTCTTACGATGTTTTCTCCTTTAGAATCTGCTGCTGTCCAGTGCCAACATGAAATCAAGACTCGTCTGAAGAATAGGTTCAGCTGTGTGTTTGAGGGAATCCCTAAAGCAGGACAGACAAGAGGCCTGAATGACTTCTACACAGAGCCCATCATCACACAGAGAGACGGTGGAGAGGTCAACAAGGAACATGAGGTCAGACTGATTGAAACTGCTTCCAGGAAAACAGCCAAGAAGGAAACAGCAATCAAATGTGAAGACATCTTTAAACCCTTACCTGGACAAGATCATCCAATCAGAACCACAATGACAACTGGAGTGGCTGGCATTGGTAAAACTGTCTTAACACAAAAGTTCACTCTGGATTGGGCTGAAGACAAAGCCAACAACAACATACACTTCACATTTCTCTTCCCTTTCAGAGAGCTGAATTTACTGAAAGAGGAAAAGTTAAGCTTGGTGCAACTTCTTCATCACTTCTTTATTGAAACCAAAAAAGCAGGCATCTGCAGATTCGACCGGTTCCAAGTTGTCCTAATCTTGGATGGTCTGGATGAGTGTCGACTTCCTCTGGACTTCCAGAACAACCGGATCTGGACTGATGTCACAGAGCAGACCTCGGTGGACGTGCTGCTAACAAACCTCATCAGAGGTGCCCTGCTGCCCTCCGCTCACATCTGGATAACCACACGCCCTGGGGCAGCCGATCAGATCCCTGCTGAGTGTGTGGACATGGTGACAGAGGTGAGAGGGTTCACTGACCCAAAGAAGGAGGAGTACTTTAGAACGAGATTCAGTGATGAGACACAGTTCAGCACAATCCTCACCCACATCAAGAAATCACGAAGCCTCCACATCATGTGTCACATCCCAGTCTTCTGTTGGATCTGTGCTACAGTTCTGGAGGACTTCTTCAAATCCCAGAGAGAAGAGATGCCCAACACCATGACTCAGATGTACCTGTTCTTCCTGAGGGTTCAGTTCATACAGGCGGACAGAAAGTATCATGGGAGAGCTGAAACTGATCCACACTGGAGTTCAGAGAGCAGAAAGATAATTGGCTCCCTGGGAAAACTTGCTTTTAACCAGCTGGAGAAAGGCAACCTGATCTTCTGCAAAGCAGAACTGCTAGAGTGTGACATTGATTTCAGAGCAGCCTCAGTGTACTCAGGAGTGTTCACCCAGAGCTTTAAAGAGGAGTGTGGGATATACCAGGAAAAGGTGTTCTGCTTCATCCATCTGAGCATCCAGGAGTTTCTGGCTGCCCTTTATGTCTTTCTGTCCTTCAGCGAAACTGGTACCAATCTGCTTTCAGAGGAACAACCAACCTCTAGGGCAGAAGAAGAAGACGAAAAATTATTCCTCCTCCATCAGAGTGCTGTGGACAAGGCCTTACAGAGTCAAAACGGACACCTGGACTTGTTCCTCCGCTTCCTCCTGGGCCTCTCTCTGGAGACCAATCAGATTCTCCTTGGAGGTCTAATGGGACAGACAGGACGTTGCTCACAGACCAATCACAGAACAATCCGTTACATGAAGGAGAAGCTGGGTGGAGATCTCTCTTCAGAGAGATGCATCAATCTCTTCTACTGTCTGAATGAGCTGAACGACCATGCTCTAGTGGAGGAGATCCAACAGTACCTGACATCAGGAAGTCTCACTGGAGAATCTCTCTCCCCAGCTCAGTGGTCAGCTCTGGTCTTCATCTTACTGTCAACAGAAGAGCAGCTGGACGTGTTTGACCTAAATAAATACTCTGCTTCAGAAGAGGGTCTTCTGAGGCTGCTGCCAGTGGTCAAAGCCTCCAAAACATCTCTGTAGGTTCACTAATAACATATATCACAATACATAATAACAGAATGTGTTGTTATATTAGCCTATCAAACCCATCATCAACATATAAATAATACATAATAATCATACAGGAATTCAACACAATTTCTTCATTATAGTAAGTAAAAGTTATGTTCTTTAAGCACATTTACTAAGATGATTTACTTTGTACAAAACATTTATTCCCAAATATAAATATGGTACAGGAAAATGTTGTTAAATTGTCTAAGCAGGTTGAAGAGACAAACTTATAAAAGCTCAATGTATTATTATTCATTATAAATAAGTTAAGCCAATACTATTGGCTTATTCAAAATTGTTTATAAAAGCTAAATACACCTGTATTGAACTATACAGCTATATGTATTACAACTTTATTTTAGGATGTTTAATGTTGGACACATTTATAATTTTAAATTAATTATTAATAATAGTTGATCACTATTGTAAAACATTGTTCAGAACTCTTGGCTATAAGGACACTATATGGGTTGTAACCAGTAGCAGGGGTTAAAGTTTTCCGTTGCTATGACGGAAATCCGTCAACTCGGCCCTCGTAAGGTCCCATGGTCCCACCAGAAAGGCAGTGAGAAAAAAATATATATATAAAAAATAAACATTTCGAGAGCCTTTAAAAATTCCTACAGTAGTACAGACCATGAATGCAACACTCCACATATTCTAGCAACATTCAACCCATAAGTCTGTGCGTTTTTGTTGACAGAAGTGGTAGCTCTAGTTGTTGCCAGTAGTAGAAAACTACGTCTTTCTCAAAGCAGAAACGTACAATTGAAAATGGAAACCATCTGTTTAACCCCGCCTGGACGGATAAATATGTATTTATGTTACCACCATGTTTAAATGCCAAACCGATGTGTTCAATTTGTAATGAGTGTGACGCGGTTCTGAAAGATTACAGCGTGCGGAGGCACCACGTTGAGAAACACCCAACTTTCTGCGCAAACTTTCCCGAAGGATCTCAGGAGAGGGACCCGTGCAAACGTGCAACATGCAATACGTCTTGGGTTGAAAATTTGGCCCAACTAAATTTGTAATTGAATAGCCCTGCTATAGGCTATAACACCGATATGATTTACAACAATACTTCACCTATCATCAGTGTTTGTATTAAGCATTTGTTTGTGAATCATTCCTTGTGCCTTATTTCGTAAGCTGTTTGATCATGCTTGAACGAGATAAATTGACGCAGCCGGCATAAAAAAAAAAAAACATGCGTTGCCGTTGTCACAGTTTTGGAAAAAAAAAATCCCATGCGTCCTGCTTGGTGTTCTTGCGTCTGGTTATTCGGATTTGGCAGAAATAAATGACTGTTTGAATATGGACCACGCCAAATAAATAGGTTAATTGTTTAAGGATTAATCTTGTTAATTATTAACATAATTAACATTATCCTCGGCCTGGATTTTGTTAGAAAATAAATGTCAAGTCACTGACACTGTCACTGACAAATGCAATAGCAGATTGCAATAGCAGAAAAACATTGTGAAAATAAATGCTTGCACTGCACACAACTTGTGCAGATGATTTGTTACTTATAGCCCATTAACAAAAATGGTGAAGTCTTGCAAAAAATATTGGTTTTATGCCCTGGCTTTGAACGAGAAGGGATAATGGACCACGTGGTGTTTAAATATCGAGGCAGTATGCGGCCATGACCCAAAGTGATACCTAAATACATTTTCATTCAGATGGGTTTTTTTTTGTTGCTTTAACCCCTGCAGTAGGATGGGTTGATATAGAGACATCCAGCTCATTTGGGGGAAGGTGAGAGGACATAAGTGATGGGGAGAAAGCAGGAGAGTACTTTATTCTCTGTAGAAATCGCCCAGCTAAATTATATACAAAGCATATACTTAGTTACTGAGTTGTGTGACAGTTAAAGGAGTATGAGTGAAGGTCTCTCCTCTGAACGGGATAGAAATCCATCAGAGTTGATTTTTTTTTCAAGCAACTGAACACACATTACTCATGTTGTGCCTCTGTCTGTGGTTGTGACTTGGGCACCCGTCAGATCTTGCAGCTTGGCATGTCGGGTGTGTGACTGATGGTGTTTCTCTCTGGTGGGGAAATGGCCAACATGGTTGGAAGGGCCTGTCTATATGGTGGAGGGCTGGCTCACTGCCGTTCAGCTTCCCACGCGAGAGTGAGCACGTGCTGATGAGAACACTTATTTATAGTAAGAGTGTGGGAACCAAAAATTATGTAATCACAGATTGCTACACAACGGTTCTACTGTGAGCTAGACGTATCGTTGTGAGTGGACGGTATGACTGATCGTTAAGCACTTTAAAGTACAGTTCCTAACATGTTCCTGTTTATTTTTGTGAAGGCTGAATGACTGTAACCTGTAATCAACTCTCAGATGTTGTGAATTTCGACTGCAGTACCCATTTCCAACACTGTCAATGTTACATATTGTACCTTTTGTTAATATCTAAAGGTCCAGCTTCAGTAGTTATTAAACTGTTATTAGTTATTATATTGCCATCGTAAAAGAGTAATTAAAAGTAACTTGTTCAAATCTTTCCATGAATGCAAAACCTACTTGGTTTGTAATCCTCATAACAAGATTTAAAAACAGTTCCTAACATGTTCCTGTATATTATATATTTATATTTGAAGGCTGAATGGCTGTAAGCTGTCAGAGAGATGTTGTGAAGCTCTGGCCTCAGTTCTCAGCTCCACCTCCTCTAGTTTGAGAGAGCTGGACCTGAGCGCCAATGATCTGCAGGATTCAGGAGTGAAGCTGCTCTCTGCTGGATTGGGGACTCCACACTGTACACTGGAAACTCTCAGGTCAGATCCCACATGAGCTGGGTTATAATTTGCAAAAAAAATAATACATTTAAAACATAGACATTTGCTGATCAACTTACAGTGTAGGACTTGTTGTCGCTTGTCATTTTCAAAATAGAATAATTGCGCTGGTCTCAAAATATAATATTGCGTCCAGCTAGTTTTATGCTTGTGTTCGTTCAGTGTCTTCAAGCTAGCAACCCGCGTCTGCTTGAACTTTGAGGAGTAAGGGGCGGGGACAACTCTCAATAGGTCCAGCTTCAGTAGTTATTAAACTGTTATTAGTTATTATATTGTCTAATATCTAAAGGTCCAGCTTCAGCAGTTATTAAACTGTTATTAGTTATTATATTGTCATTTTAAAAGAGTAATTAAAAGCAATTTGTTCAAATCTTTTCATGAATGCAAAACCTACTTCGTTTGTAATCCTCATACGATTTAAAAACAGTTCCTAACATGTTCCTGTATATTTGTGTGAAGGCTGAATGGCTGTAAGCTGTCAGAGAGATGTTGTGAAGCTCTGGCCTCAGTTCTCAGCTCCACCTCCTCTAGTTTGAGAGAGCTGGACCTGAGCACCAATGATCTGCAGGATTCAGGAGTGAAGCTGCTCTCTGCTGGACTGGGGAGTCCACATTGTAAACTGGAAACTCTCAGGTCAGTTTGACTCAATGTGCAAACAGTGACAACACAAGTTCAAGTTACAAAATGTATGTGTGTGTGTGTGTGTGTGTGTGTGTGTGTGTGTATGTGTGTGTGTTTAGGCTGTCTGGCTGCCTGGTCACACAGGAAGGCTGTGCTTCTCTGGCCTCAGCTCTGAGCACCAACCCCTCCCATCTGAGAGATCTGGACCTGAGCTACAATCACCCAGGAGACTCAGAAGTTACACTGCTGTCTGCTGGACTAGAGAATCCTTGCTGGAGACTGGACACTCTCAGGTATGGACAGGACAGCTCAACGCTCAGTGGCAATGTCTCCTACAAGGATTCAACCAGCAGTGATGAGAGAACAGACGATGAAGGTGAATGTTTCCATGTTTAAAGACAACATGCTGCCCTCACTGTGTTTACCCCCAGTGTGGAGCACGGTGGAGTGTGGAGGCTGAAACCAGCTCTAAAGAAATGTAAGTGTCTGTTTAGTTGGATTAATCACAACACACACTAACTATTGACACTATTGACATAGTGGGGGACATCCTACGTTCATTCAGATCCTACTGGGAATGAAGATGGTTGACATAACGTATTTTACATATATATTAAACAATCACAATTAATCTTGCTTGTGTAACATCCAATAGTTATTATTATTAATATTATTATAGCATCATTGATTAATTATGATTATTAGTAGCATTGTTATTGTTAAACATGATCATATCATAATCATGATGCCGACGTTATTAAGTCGGCAATGTGTATTTTCTATTAGAAAAAATCTGATTTTATTATTATGAATTATATTATTATCATTGTTATTATTTTGCCTTTCATCGCCATTCTTTTGAATAATTATTTCATTTAATTTTAATCATGATTATACTTTATTTATTAGTATCATATGAGCCATAACATCATAACATTATTTTGTCAATATTATTGTTAGATATTCATTCACAATCTGTGGATATCTATTGTTTAGGGTTTGGGTAGTATTCTTTTTACATTTCTTCTATATAGTGGTTATATATATATATTCATATATCCACTCGCTGAAATGACACAGCGTTAAGATGCACATGATCTAAGGATGTGTTTGATCTAAAATTTAAAAGGTATTTTTTATGAGTTACAACAATTTATAAATATGTAAATTTGCTAACATTATTCTATCAACCAGAAGCTTCAGAAGGCAGCAGGAACTTTAAACTTGCTGTGCACTTAGCGGGTAGCTCTCCTAACATGTGTTCAACATTTGATGTCGGTATATATTGTGGCAACCCCGATCGTCGGCGGTGTAGGCTCTCTCAAAACACACGCTGAAACAGGGTGGCAGTGCAGCGGTTTTATTGCTCGCAGCTCACACAAAAAGGAAAATCATACAGCAAAATCAGGTACTTCCCCAGCGGGGCAAATAAAAAGGATTGCGTCTCGGATCTGGATGCGTTCGGGAGGGGGCATGGCTCTCACTCCCCGCGTCCGCTCGCTCCGCACTGTGGGCGAAACGTATTGGCGTTAGAGCGCTCGTCACGGTATTCGTTTCCTACCGTGTCCGTCTTCCACTCGACTTTCCCCCCCCCGTCTTCCCCGTGCCTGGCCCTTATATCCCCCCTTCCACCTGGCCCTCCCAGGTGCTCCCAATCTTCCTGATTGTCCGGGTCTGTTTGATTTGTCCTCCAACGCCGCCGCGCTGAACGGCACATATCTCCCGCGGACAACCTGTCCGCGGAGAAGGCGCCGCGCCGGGTGCGGGCGCGGATCGTCCGCGCACAATATATATCTTGTCTGAAGACAGTGTCAATTATAGTACTTCACACTGTGACGTCATGGAGTCAGAAGGGCCAGGAACTTGAAACTTGCCAGGCTCATACAGAACACACCCTTCAAGTTGTGTGTCAAATGTGGCGTTGATATCTCATTCCAGGTCATCACAGTGTCAATTAAAGTATTTCATAATTATAATTAATTGTAATGTTATTATTTTTATTATTATTATTATTAACAACAACAACAACAACAATAATAATATAACTGTTAGCCAATACAAATTGCTAATCATTAAATTAGACATAATCATCATAACTGTAATGATGCATTAGTACTATTATTAATATGTTTATTGTTCTTTCCTTGGCTTCAAGTGAAAAACAACAACAGTAATGGTTCAGCAGCCTTATCATGTCTTGTTCTCCCTCAGATGCCTGTGAACTCACACTGGACCAAAACACAGCCCACAGACAACTCTCTCTGTCTGAGGACAATAGAAAGGTGACGTGGGTTGGAGATAAGCAGTCGTATCCTGATCACCCAGAGAGATTTGACTCCTGGCAACAGGTGTTGTGTAGAGAGGGTCTGACTGGCCGCTGTTACTGGGAGGTAGAGTGGGGAGGAGGTGTTTATATAGGAGTCACATACAGAGGAATTGCAAGGAGAGGACAGGGATATGACTGCTGGCTTGGAAGGAACAACAAGTCCTGGTGTCTTTATTGTAATGATGGTGGGTACTCTGCCTGGTACAACAATAGCAGAACAGAGATATTTCTCCCCCCCGCTGGCTCTAACAGAGTAGGAGTGTATCTGGACCGGCCTGCTGGCACTCTGTCCTTCTATAGAGTGTCCTTAGACACACCGACACACATCCACACCTTCAGGTCCACATTCACCCAGGAGGACCTCCACCCTGGGTTTTGTTTATTGGGGGATGGTGCCTCAGTGTCTCTGTGTCGGCACACACACACACACACACACACAGCATTCGTGTGACGTGACGAGCGGTGGTGTATGTTGTATGTATGTATGACAGGATGTCATGTCATTTTATATAACATGATAACATGTGATATAATGTCATGTAATTTAATATGAAACTTATGATATAATGTAATTTAATATGATAACATATGATATCATTGAGAGAGAGTGAGAGAGATTTCTTGTGGTTGTATTTGCCTTCATTTATTTTATGTTATAAAGATTGAATGTGTCATTGTGTATTATTTTATTTAAAGGTTATATTTTGTTAGAGGTCTATTGGACAAGCCTGTTGTCAAGTAATGTTTATTCATTGGTGTCCATAAAAGCCAGAATGACATGGGACAGTGGGGATGTTACCAATTAAATATAATTTTCTACGCCGCTTTTTACGCAATATTGCTTTTACGCAATTATCACCTTTTAAATTAATCGTTTTTAAGGCAATTAGCAATTTTTTGCATTATAATTTTTACCAATTAAGTATCATTTTCTATATCAGCATCTAACAGTACAGTTCGTAGTAATATTGCACTTGTCATGTATTTGATATAATCAATTTGGGTATTACCCTGTATTACCCTTTGTCGTGATCACAAAAATGTGTTCTGGAGTATCCTACAAGAATGGAGAAGCACTATATGATACAGAAGCACATGTACTACAGAGGCATTTGATGTCTGTACAACCCTGCCGATATGAGTATGCAATACCACATCACATGTACTACAATTGATATCTGTTCAACTGCTGATATGAGTATACAATACCACATCAAGGAGGTTCATGGGCTCACCATCATGGTCTGCTGTGACTTACGGGTCTCGGGTAATACTGCATAATCTTTTATACGGCTTGATACACATTTGTTGTTTACAATTTGAGTGTTTCTAACCTTGTGCGGTGCAGGGTACAGTAAGGCTCATTGGGCCTCATACAGTTCAGGCAAGGAATGCTATAAGGGCATTAACATGAGTTCATATAATGACATCAGTTCAGAAGTAGGTGGGATCATGAAGTAGGCGTAACGACTTACTTGTCCGAAGAAGAAACAACAAGGAATTCAGGCTACGGGGACTCCATCGAGGATGTCTTCTGGACTTTGTGGACTAAGAAGAAATTCAAGACAAGGGACTTAGGAGAATCGTGAAGAATATTTTTACTTGACTTTTTCACAAGACCTGATTTGGAATAAGCCTTATCCACCCGTGATTTTTACTCAACTTGTTCACAAGACCTGTAAACTATTTGGAATAAGCCTTTTCCACCAGTCAACTGAAGGGGGATTCCTCCCATAGCCCTGCGGGGCTATGAAGGCTTCCAGCTGCAGATTCAATAATGACTATTTTAGCCAGAATTAGAAGCTAAACGGACCTTGAATCAAAAAGAAAAAGAGGGATTTATATTTTACTCCTCAGCGACTTGCACCATCCCCGCGAGGAAAGAGCTATGACTCAGGACCAATAGACTTAGAAAGAATTCCTTGGATTTAATTACGTCTAAAATGAGTATCATGTGTGATTGTGGTTTTTACGGACAGTCTTTTACGCTTTCTGTATTATTCCAATTTATAATCCTGCAAATAAATATAATCTAAATTCCGTTTTTCCATCATTCATTTTATTTGGGGCATCATTGTTATCTTAGACGGGGGATTAAACAATCCTTGATAGGTACAGTTGAGAAAGATTGAGCATCATGGTTCTAAGAGGTTATCAAAAAAGAAACATCCTAAGAGTTAGATATATCAAAACTCTTGAATACGTAGGGTTAGGGTAAGGTTAGGGTTAGAGTTAGGATAGGGTTAGGGTTTGGGTTCAGGTTGGGATCATGGGTTTGGGTTCAAATCTTGTGCACTGGCTTATTGAACTGTGTGGATGGGTGGACGGAGAAAGGACCAGGACAGAGTGGGGAGTCTGGGGCCCTTTGTGGATTTTGGGTAGTAAATAGAAATAACGGGGGCGTGGATTGTCCAGTCCGAATAGAACGTTTCTTTGTTTAGCTGTAATATATTTTTTGTGATAGAGGGTCTGAATTATTTAGCGGATTTTAGTCTGAGTTTGTAATTGAATGGAGTTTGGTAGTTTAGTCGAGTGGTTTATAGTAGTTGGGGTTGTCCAGTTGTCTATTGGCTTCGGTGAGGTATTGCTGTCTGTCCATGACCACTATTTTTGAACCTTTGTCAGCAGGTTTGATGATTATGTTTGGGTTATGGATAAGTTCGGTTAGAGCCCTCCGCACGTCCCCCGACAGATTGTCCGGGACATCTGTCGAGGGCGGATAGCGTTGTAGGGTTAGGGTTAAGGGTTAGGGTTAGGGGTTAGGGGTAAGGGATTAGGGTTAGGGTAGGGTTAGAGGGTTAGGCTGGGGGAACTGAGCCCTTCTCCCGGAGGAGACAGGAGGAGCACGGTCCTTCTGCCCATGGGAACTCCCATATCCCTGGTCCCTTGAAGGGTAATTGCGCTGGCGCCTCCTGCACACCAACGTCCATCCATCAGCCATCTTGGCTGACAAAAATCTAAATTAAAGGAGCCTTTCAAGAAAGGATTCTCATAACAATTTTTTTTTTTTTTAATTTTTAATTAAAGTTATAAAAAACAAAACAAAACAAACATCTAAAAAACAAGGTGTGCCAATCAGTTGCAACATTTCGACCGAACACGGTCTTCCTCAGGCTGGCACACTGAGCAGAGTTCACACCCAGACTACACTTCCACCACAACCAGCCACCACCAGGTTCAGCATTCACCCCTGGGCCATGGTGCAATAAGGCCGACTTAGCCTTATACAGTTCAGGCAAGGACATATAAGGACATCGACCCGAAGTAGGTGATGTCATAAAGTAGTTCATATAAAGACATCAGCTCAAAGTAGGTGATGTCATAAAGTAGGCGTATAAAATGGCTGACGGCCAAATCATTCCCTTTAAAAAGGATGACCGAAGAAAGGAACATCGAGGAATTCTTGCTATGGGGACTCCATTGAAGACATCTTAGAGACTTTGGAACAAAGTTGACAAAGAACTTAGGAGAACTATTGTTATGGCTACTCTTGCTTTCAAAAAAGGTAAAAGAAAAAAACAGAGTAGCTTGTGAGGAGGAGGTCTACGACTCACTAAATAATAAGCACTCACAGAGAGACGTTTCCATTTCAACAAAAGGGTATTGGATTTATCTATAAAAACAGAAATATTCTCCGGGTTGACTTCAAAGCAGCAGCATCCAAAGCTTTTCCTAGACCTGTTTCGGTACAGAAACACAAAATGTTAAAGAAAATATTATTATTAACAACAACCTAAACGAAACTACAAATATCAAGATACATACTTTTACCAATACGCCAGATGTCAAAAAAATGGCTTGTTCCTTCTGGACACAACTTCTCCCGCACCCACTTGTCAACCACACACTGTCACAATCACACTGCTTCTCTTTCAAGTAGATTATCACAATTTTTGTTTGGAAACTACATAATATACTTAGTGATACATAACTCATCTTACTCCCAAAAACACCAATCAATCACATACCCAACAGCAATCAAGTATAAACAAAAAAAAAAAATCTATAAACAAACTGTTTCCCAAAAGCCTTTGTATTAATTTGATAATTGTTTCAGTAGCTTCAAAAAAAACCTTACACTTCAAATCAACCACAGATTTCATACACCATGCTTTTTTTCCACTTCCCCCCTGTCCCGAGTCTCCCAAAGTCCAGCACCAAAAACACCCAAAAGTCCAAAGTCCAAAGACACCAATAAAGGTATTCCGCCAAAAAAACACGGAAAAATAGTCCATTAGTAATGCATTGCACAAAAACAGTAGAAAAAAGGGAGGGATCTCACCGGCAAGGCAGGCTCAAACCATATATACCACCAGGATTTCTTCATTAAGTAAATACTTTTACTCCAAGGTCGACCTCTTAACATTTGTCTGGATAGCGTGGCCTTCTCAGGGATTTAGTGGGGTTTTAAGATTCCAGGATCACTCCATTCCCAAACGCACCACACATCTCTCCCCATCCACACCAAACATTTTTCCTTTTCACCTGCTTCCTGGTACCTGTCCGTAACTCCTCCCCTTGCCCTCTGAGGTCACCTAGCTTAAAGTCCTAGTCATCTTTTTGTCATGTGATATACAGCAAAATCACAGTAGCCTACATTATATGGCTTTTAGACATCGGCAAACACACACAAAAACAATGAAGTAACCCAAAACATTATTGACCTTGCAAGGATTTAAAACATTATGTTAACCGGGCACTTTTATTTACATACCATTGGTACCATTATTCAAACACTTATCAAGTCATGTGGCTGTGTCACAACACGATTAACTTGTCAGGAGCACTGAGAAAGGTGTTCCTCAAGGATGTGTACTATCCCCTTTGCTTTTCTCCATATACACAAACGAAATACAGTGCAACAGCAGTGACCTCTCCCTCATTAAGTATGCAGATGACATGGCCTTAATTGCCTGCCTTCGGGACTCAAACAGCTCTCCCTACCTGCAGTACATCAACACCCTGACTTCATGGTTCGACAGCAGCTTCCTGTATCTCAACATCTCCAAGACCAAGGAGATGTGGCTGGGAAGCAGCAGGAGAGGAGGTAACAAAGACTCTGTGCCCACCTTCAAGCCAATAAGCATGAAGGGTCAGGAAGTGGAGCTGGTCACTCAATTCAAATACCTTGGAACAATAATAGATCACCAGTTACAATTTCAAAACCATGTGGACTCAGGAGCCTCAACACCAGCCAGCACACAATGGCCATGGTCTACAAATCACTGACCGAGAGTGTGCTGATGTTCAACATCGTGTCATGGTATGGGCACCTCTCGGTCAAACAAAAGAACACATTAGCACACATCGTCAACCAGGGCGGAAAGATCATTGGACATAAACAACATCAACTCTCACACCTGTATTCACAGATTTTATTGAAAAAGGCATTACAGATTTATCAAGATTCAACTCATCCCTCCTCTGTGCTTTCCAGCTGCTGCCATCAGGACGGAGACTTGCAGTCCCAATGGCAAGGAAGAATGGTTACAAGCGGTCATTCATTCTATCAGCCGTGACCATCCTTAACAAAGAACTGCCCATAGTCAGATAAATGTATGAGATTTGGCACTTTATGTATTTTACTCACTATTATTTACATCTTTTAACTCTTCTCTGGAGCAAACTGGACTGATTTTATATTTTTTACCTATATATTATGTTTATCTATTTATTGTGCATAGTGTTGTCTGTGATGTTTGTGTGCTTCTTGTATGTCTTTGTGGCACTGTCAAAGACAATTTTCCATTTCATGTAAGTTTTATGGACATTAAAGAAGTCTAAGTCTAAAACTGAGGGGTGAAATATTCGTTTCTCTAAATACCCTGCTATGTATAAACGTGGCCTGAGCTGCTGGTCAATCGTCATGACGGTACAGATCCAGGTTTTAACAACATCTTCCAAGCTAAAGCACTACTGCAGGCACTGACATTGGAAAATACACTGTGGTCGAAATGATTAGAACACAGAACTAACTATGATTAACTATGATATGATAAATTACAACCGTTTCATCCTCAACACTTCGTTCTTGGGCAAGGCATGCAATGTTGATGTTTTATTGCCACAAATAACATAGGCACAAACTTTATCTGCCATGTTAACAACTTGCTGTTAGCTACTTGTAACCCACCTGGGTTTCTGAGCTTAGTAGTAGTGCAGTTCCCTGCCCAACAGGAGGGTGGCGCGTGCGCTTTGAGTAAAGTCCTCAGCCTGTTTTCGTACTTTTTCGGGTGAAGACGTTGCCCAAGAGCACACAGCTCACCAACTGAGAACTCCTGGTAGGGAATATGCACGCTTCAAACCAGAAATTCACCACAATTCCTCTGGTACAGACTGTTAACATGTTGTTAATTTGTCAGGGTGAAACATTGTGTGAAGATTCAGGTGGAACAAGAATGAAAAATGGATAGAATGTTTTTTTACCCAGACCGACTCGATCGGGACCTGAACTTGGTGTCCAGTGCGAGCCAGTTTAAAGTGAAGGTTTGACTGTGAAGGAACCAACAACGCGGTGTGGCAAGCCGCAGGATTCATCTGCAGAACACAGCATCGTCGATTTCCCTCTTCACTCACAGACAGATAAGATTGACACCCAAAATCTACCCATGTAGTTCAAACACAGACATTACAAGTGCACACACACTCATACACAAGAGACCTATGCTTCTTTCCGTAAAGGTGCAGTGCACATTGGACATTGAACTTTATTTTTTTAGGAAACCTCCAAAGAGGACACTTTTATTTAAAGTTTATTTATTTTATTTTGGGCCCATTTATTATGCATATGCACACACTAGGAAGCCGGCTTAGGTAGGCAGGGTCTGTGATTTAATGTTTATGATGTTGTGTACAATACATCTCAATTCAAACCATCCAGTTGAGTGTGTGTGTGTGGTATCTCTGCTGGGCTTTCAGGCTCTGCAGTTATTCCTGGATCTTACTGATACTGGCTTAATAATAGAATATCATTATACTCACCTGTGGTAACCGTTACATACTACCTGCCGAGACAGGATCTGCTATCTGCTGGCCGCAGAATCAATACTGACTTCCTGCAGGCGGGCGCAAGCCAAGGTGGGCGAGGCCATGAATACTAATTTACGAAAGTACGTCACTTCTTAAGGCTTTTTTGACTTGCTCGTTTATCCGTCAATTTTCTTACATTGGATAATGCATGCAAAGGGGTAGAAGAACATGTTCACGAGCATGCATGCATATGCAACTCAGAGTAACCTATCATATGTCAAAAGGACAAGTACTAAACGCAGAAGCAGAACTTTAAAGGTATTGAGGAGAAAATCTGTTCATAATGATGACTGCCTATGTTCCTCTTCACTTCCCTTCAATGATTCATCTTGTTGGGTTGGATTCCTCTCGTGTTTCTTCCTTCTCCCTAACGTTACACCCTTAGATAAGATTAGATTAGAGAACATTTTACTGGCAGGTATTCAGAAATGTACACACACAAACACACACACACCAGAACTGAGTACGGTCTGAGTGTTTAAGTCATTAAAACAAGAGTATAAAGAACATGTGGCTCTCTGGCTCCATAAGTATTTATTTTTCATTCAGATGATGTTTGGCCCTCAGGACTTCTTCAACATCAACAATGACATACAGACACTACATGTTATATAAACCCAACAAAAATATACAAATACTACAGGTTATATATATATATATATATATATACAGTATATATATTGCATGTTATACAGACCCAAAAATAACATACAGACCCTGCATGGTACACAGGCCACACTAGTACCATATCGTTTGGTGATTGGACCAACACATTGTCATTGTCTCACATAAGGGGGAGAAACAATCAAGAGGCCTTCGGCGAATGAAAACCTTTAAACGAACAGTGACAGGCAATGCAACCAATCACCAACCACAATGCATCACATCACATCGAAATACTTACACCCTACACTTTTATATTCAGAAACCTTTATACAAATATGTTGAGTAGATTGCTGGATCATTATGTTACCAAAAGGGATCCTTTAAACATTTCTACCTGACTGCAGCTGTTGATAATTTCACAGCATTAAAGGTTATTAAAGGCATTGACGATTTTGCCGACTACTTTACCAAGAAGGTGACGCACATCAGCATCTCCCTTACCCCTGCTGCTACCTTCCCTAACCCCACCTCCACAGCTATTCTCCCTCCCCCAGCTCTTGCCTCTGCTAGACTTAACCATTTTACCCCTCTCTGTCCTCTTGACCCCATCCCCTCCTCCCGTCTCCAGGCCATATCGACATCCTACCGTTCATCACCACCCTCATTAACTCTTTCCTCACCTCAGGTCTCGTCCCCACACCCTTCAAAACTGCCAGAGTCAAACCACTCCTCAAGAAGCCTACCCTTGACACTGCTGACATCCTGAACTACAGACCGGTATCTCTGCTGTCATTCCTTTCTAAAACCCTGGAACATGCAGTCTCTAAACCAACTGTCCTCCTACGTCTCAGAAAACGACTTGCTTGATCCCCATAAGTCTGGCTTCAAGACTGCGCACTCTACAGAGACGGCCCTCCTGACGGTGACCGAATCCCTTCGTGCCGCCAAAGCCTCTTCCCTCTCAATGGTCCTTGTGTTCCACGACCTGTCTGCGGCGTTCAACACCGTGAACCACCAGACCCTCCTCGCCATCCTTGCTGAACTTGGCATTACTGACACTGCGCTAGCCTGGTTTACATCTTACCTTATGGATCGCACTTATCAGTGCGATCCATCTAGTAATCTAGCAATTTAAATGCTTGAAGCTTGTTCTGGTGACATTCTTACTGTATTAGCCGCAATGAAATGTTTCACCTTCTTATGACAAATGTACTCTTTGTAAGTATTTGGATAAAAGCGTCTGCTAAATGCCCTAAATATAAATGTAAGTAAGGCTTGTTTCTAATGGCTTGCGGTTCTTGCGAAAATGTCGAGTAAGAATCTCTTCTTCTTAGTTGTTGGAGCCTATTGATTCTTTGTATTTTGGAAATGATCAGGAAAATTCTGACTATTGTAGATAAACTATAATTCATCTCCTCCTGTGATTAGGGAGTGAGGACAGCTGGTTTCTTTGAGTCTGTGTTTTGTTGAAGGAGTAAAGGAAGTGAGGAGTGAAATAGTTTATTAACCACTAAATTAACTTTTATTTTGCTTATTGTTTGGATCGCTTGGATTGGATTCCTTGTTTATTGTATCGCTTTGGATAAAAGCATCTGCTAAATGCCCTAAATGTAAATGTAAATGTATTGAGGAGACAGACAGTCAACAGTATAATATATGTAACGTCATCATTATGAATGGGTTATGTTTCTACAAGAGACAGAGTTATGTTCCTCATTCATTTTCCTTCAATGATTCATCTTGTTGGGTTGGATGCCTCTCGTGTTTCTTCCTTCTCCCTCTTGTTACACCCTTAGATTAGATTAGATTAGATAAAACTTTACAGGCAGGTATTCAGAAATGTACACACACACACAACCCCAGAACTGAGTACGGGCTGTGTGTTTAAGTCATTAAAACAAGAGTATAAAGAACGTGTGGCTCTCTGGCTGCATAAGTTAAGTTAAGCATAAGGGCCTTCTTAAAGATCAACAATAACATACAGACACTGCATGTTATATAGACCCAACTAGACCCAACAATATATATATATATATATATATATATATATATATATATATATATATATATATATATACTGCATGTTGTTAGGAAAAATATTATCTAGCAATGGTACGGTTAGGTTGATCTGACGTTCTGAAGAAGGACTTAGTGAAGATTGTATTCCTCTTGGCGACTTTAAGTCTGGCTCTCTGGAACTTAGAGACATAACATAAAGTGATTGAAGGATACACCTACGTCATGTCAAATCTGCTTAGTAACATGTAATCTTTATACATTATAAGCCAATCAGAATGGGACACTCCTCTCATGCTGTTCCGATTTGGGACTTGTATATAATACACTGTGTTTCCGGGAGCAAGGGAGAAGCAATTGAGGAAGATTCACGCTGATCTCCAGTCGCCTCCCTCCATTCCCAGATTACTGAACCCGAAGGTTCTCCGGGATCAGTGGTTTTCAAGAAATAAAGACTAATTATTATTCTCATACCCGTCTGGTTTGTGCTGCAATTGGGTCCTACTCCTACCTCATTTTTGACTTCATTCGACCCTCCCTGCTTCTCCTCCTACCTACAGAGCCGGGAACCAACTTGACCTTGTGTTCACAAGGTTCTGCAGTACCCGTTCAATCTCAGTTACCCCGCTCCCTGTGTCTGACCATCACTTTGTTGCGTTCTCTCTCCCTTTGAAGTCCTCCTCTGTTCCTCCTACCACCCACACTGTCGCCACCCGCAGGAACCTGAAAACCCTCTCCCCCTCCATTCTCTCCTCTGCTGTTCTCTCATCCCTAACCCCTCCAGAGCAATTCTCACTGCTCGCTGCTGAGAAAGCCTCCTCTACCCTGCTAACTTCCCTCTCATACTCTTTAGATTCCCTCTGTCCCTTCTCATCCAGACCTGCACGATCTTCTCCTCCTCCTCCTTGGCTGTCTGAATCTCTGCGGGCTCATAGAACAGAGCTACGGACAGCTGAGAGGAAATGGATTAAATCAGGCTGTGCTGATGATCTCTCACACTACCTTCACCTCCTCTCAGACTTCACCTCCAGTGTCAGCAGCCAAATCTACATTCTACCGGAACAACATCAACTCCTCTGCCTCAAACCCCAGAAAACCGTTTTCCATGTTCTCCTCAAGCCTCCCTCCCCTCCCCTTCCTTTCCACACTCACTGCTGATGATTTTTCTGACGACTTTACCAAGAAGCTGACGGACATCAGCATCTTCCTTACCCTTACTGCTACCTTCCCTAGCCCCACCTCTACAGCTATCCTCCCTCCCCCCACTCCCACCTCTGCAAGACTTAACCGCTTTACTCCTCTCTCCTCCGAAGAGGTACTGAGACCGTTCACATCCAGCCATGTGACCACCTGTCCTCTTTACCGTATATCCTCCTCCCTTCTCCAGGCCATCTCTACCGACATCCTACCATTAATCACCACCCTTGACACTGCTGACATCCAGAACTACAGACCGGTATCTCTGCTATGATTCCTTTCTAAATTCCTGGAATGTGCAGTCACAAACCAACTGTCTCCCTACCTCTCAGAAAACAACTTGCTTGATCCCCACCAGTCTAGCTTCAAGACATCCCACTCTACAGAGATGGCGGTGACCGAGTCCCTTCGGGCCACCAAAGCCTCTTCCCTCTCATCGGTGCTTGTTCTCCTTGACCTGTCTGCGGTGTTCGACACCGTGAATCACCAGACCCTCCTCACCACTCTCCCTGATCTCAGTATTACTGACACTGCGCTAGCCTGGTTCACATCTCACTCGCTCTTAGCTGGACACCCTGCAACCAGGGTTAAACCTTTTCAGCAGATCCAGAATGCTGCAGCCCGCCTCGTGTTCAACCGACATAAATTCTCCCACGCGACACCCCTCTTGCAAACCTCCACTGGCTCCCTGTAGTGGCTCGCATCAAATTCAAGATGATGCTACTGGCCTACAAAGCCGTTAATGGAACTACCCCTACCTACACTTTTTACACTGTACTATACTGTTTTTCACTTCTACACTGTCTTTTCTTTTCTTTTCCCTTTAACATCCAACTGGAGTATTGTAACAAATGCAATTTCCCTCAGGGATCATGAAAGTATTTCTGTCTGTCTGTCTGGCTACCTCCAAAGGTTAGTGAAACACCATGCCTCTGCTCGAGCACTCCGCTCAACTACCTCAGGGTTGTAAAATACCTAGCCATACCTGCCATAGGGAAATTATGTGGTTATCATCCGAAACCCAGAGGGTAGGATTCTCAATTCATATGAAATTCTCTGATTATCGTCTTGTATTCTTTGTATGTTTTTCTGTAGTCTTCTTATAGTGTTTTAAGATTAATTCCCTATTGCTTGTGCTTTGTTATTTGGTAAGTAACTTGAACCTGTCTAATAAAGTGTTATTCTAAGCTGAATATTCTAGTCCAACCGAATTTGAGGCCAAATAGAACCGTGAGATGTTCCGATATGGACATCATTATACAGCGAGTAGTATTTCCTGTGACAGTAGAAATAGCTCGTCGATGAGAACCGTAGTACAACGAGTGGACACATAGGCTGGTAATCGTGTTCACTCGGTGTTCACCCAGTCTCATTGATGGCTACGAGGGATAATTATAAGCCACCTAGGACTCGGTAGACAAATGATAGTACTCTACGTAAGATCCGGCAGGGGGTGAAGTGAACCTATGATCAGGCCCCTACCTAAGATCCAGTAGGGGCCGCTGGGGGGGAGACTGATGTTCACTCATGTTCATCCTGTCTCATTGAGGACTGATAAGGACAATTATAAATAATCCACCTTGGACTTGGCAGAGGATGAAGTGGAGAGCCGTGGTAGGATGAGTTAACCTGTTAGATGATGATCATTTTCACTTGTGTTTATCCGGTCTCGTGGATGGCTGCTACAGTTTATGAGGAATCACCCTAAAACTCGCTAAACAAATGATAGTGGTCTACCTAAAATCTGTTCGAGGATGAAGGGGCATGGTATTCATCTATGCGGGGAGGATCAAAGGATCGGGAACGACATTTCAATTCTATACAATCATCCAGGGTTAGCCTGCCCCGTGAGGGAAACTGGTCATATTTAATGTTTTAACGGCACACAACGATTGTGTGCCAATAAATGGAGAAAAATCAAGGTTTGTTTATTGTTTCATCATAAAAGGCCTTCCTCTTATGATGAAACAACTCCCTTTCCAACCTTGGTTGGGAATTTGACGAATTCAACAGTTGGGTCTATATAACATGCAGTATCTGTATTTTATTGTTGGGTCCATATAACATGCAGTGTCTGCAGTGCATGTTATTGTTGATCTTGCAGAAGGCCTGAGGGCCAAACATCGTCTGAATGCAAAATGCTACACTTTACTTATTTGTTTTAATGTTTTAATGACTTCAACACACAGCCTTTACTCAGTTCTCTGTGTGTGTGTGTGTGTGTGTGTGTGTGTGTGTGTGTGTGTGTGTGTGTGTGTGTGTGTGTTTGTGTGTGTGTCTGTACCTTTCTGATTACCTGCCTGTAAAGGGTATAACAAGAGGGATAAGGAAAGAACATAGAGGAATCCAACACAGCAAGACGAATCATTGAAGGGGAACTGAACCAACTGGTTGGTTCACAACATCATTTCCTTGTTACAAAGTCGGACGGTTTGGTGTTTCTCAGTTCATTACAGCAGGAAGAAGACTCAGGTACAGTAGTCAGCTCTGATTTGTGAATTATCATCAATATGTTTCTCATATGTGATGTCAATAGATTTGTTGGTATAATGCATATGGTTAAAAACTTAAATGAGTTATGTAAGTAACTAAATGTCAATGGCTAAATGTAAATGTTTAAACTGTAGCATACTTGAAATCAGACACTGGTTTATGAAAAAAATGGTTCACATTATTGATTATTATTAACTAACAATCTAGCGAATTCCTTATCCAAAGTGACAGGCAGTAAATAGTGATACAGGTAATTAAGGAGCAGGTACGGGTTAGACAGTACAGAGACAGGTAATTAACGAGCAGGTAGGGGTTAGACCGTACAAAGACAGGTAATTTAGGAGCAGGTAGGGGTTCAATCAATCAATCAATATATACTTTATTGTCCCCGAAGGGACATTTGTCTTGGACTCCAAGTGCTGGGACAAGCTGTTGCCATAGCTAAAAAGATAAAAGATAAAAAGGTAAAAGGAAAGTGAAGTTGCACATTTGCGCAACAAACATGTAGACAAGCACATAGACACATAGACAACACAGCTGCACAACAAAAAACAAATGCAATGCTACCTGTGAAATACATATAAAAAAATAAAAAAATACACATTGCACATTCCCAGAAGTGTCCATACAAGGTACACTAGCCAGAGCAGAGCATCAAATGGGAATCAGAGAATCAAACTGTTAACCTAATCTTATTTATTATTTTAATGGAGGTCGGGACAAATGAGTATTTAAATCTGATAAGTTTACATATGGGGACTCCGTATCATTTGCCAGATGGTAACAGTTGGTATTCTGAATTAAGGATGTGGGCGGGATCGGATAATGCTCTCTGTGCCAGTCTGAGGACAGACTCTTCGTAGATACAGAAGATACCGTAGAGTTTTCAGTCCTCCCTACAACCTTCATTGCTGTCTGGACCACACGATTAAGTTTAGGGACAGAGAGATTGCCATACCACGCAGACATGCCAAACCTAATAAGGCTTTCCAACACAGCCTAATAAAACAAAAACATAAGCTTCTGGTCAACCCCGAAGACCCTGAGTCTGTAGAAAGTATGGTCTTTGCTGAAGGCGAGAGGACAACATCTCAACTTAGACTTCCCAGTTGAACAGACTATCCAAGTGAACGCCCAGATATCTGTTAGAACTGACCTGATTGATTGTTTGATCATGGATTAAAAGCTGAGAGTGGTCACCTACTAACTTGGGGTCAATCCACACCTCTTCTGTTTTCTTAACATTAATAATGAGTTGATGGTCGACGCACCACTGAATAAAAGACTGAACCTCATTGAAATATGACAGGTCTGCATCTTTGTACAGCAGGCTGAGAATCGCTGTATCGTCAGAGAATTTGAAAACATAATTCCCAGGATATCTGCTGATACATTCATTTGTGTAAATAGTGAAGAGGACAGGTGAACTGACACAGCCTTGGGGTGCCCCAGTGCTGATAACTTTTGGGTTAGACTGTACAGAGACAGGTTATTAAGGAGCAGGTAGAGTTTATGGGGCATCTTGCTGCCTACAGGATAGACTGCATTAGGGATCAAACCATTCAGCTGGGAGTTAAGTGCCTGGTTTACATTAAAATCCATCAATTACTTTTTCTTCTGATTTACAATTTGTCCTCAATCACAAGGATACTTGTGTAACTTTAAAGGTCCTCATGATGCAACGTACAGTTGATATATTTGTATAATTATGATTATGATTATTATTAGCAAAGAAAACAGCCATCTTGGATTGTGAAGATGTTTAAACGTCATCTTGTATTTAATCTTGTTCTCTATGGGCTTGCATCACAGATCTGGTTGTGATGATATATGATACGAGAAAGCCCATATATGGTCGTGCCTTCAGAGCGGTTTAACCAGCACAAGGAACAGTAGGTATGATATCCACATGGTGAACTTGATCTTCATCAAACACATGTGAAACCCTTCTGTGAGGAATGATAAGTCATTATTAAATAGTTATTAGAAACATACTGGCAGCATCTCTACATCTTTCCCCTCATTGAGAATGAGATGGTCTATGAATCGGCATCTGGGAAAGACCACCCTGCCTCTCATCCAGAGGGAACAGAGACAGTCAACAGCCCCCTGTGAACGACAATAGGCTGGTTATATGAATGCTGAGAATAAACAAATACAGAATGGCTGGAGAAACAACATGTAGTTGTGTTTGTCTCCAGATCTCCTGTCTAACTATGAATGAGGAGAGAGAGGAGGGGGGTCCTACCTCTAAAACCTCTTTGTCTGGGGAACATGGCCACCAGAGCAAAGCTAAGAGGTAAGAGGATGATCTCTCACTGTCTGTGACTTTTGTCCATCTCAGAGCTCAGCAGTGATACATCATGGCACCGTCATTACTCTGAGCAAAAGCTGTGTGTGTGTGTTGTGTTGAAGCCCAGAGCAGCAGGAGAGAGCAGACACTCCTGGACCCAGCTGTGTCTCCATGAAGAGTGACCGCTCTATGAGTCCACTTTTTGACTTTAAAGATGGAAATCAGTCTATTGAGAAGAGGTAAGGATTTATCAGAGATAACAAAAAATAGAGCAGGGTCCAGCATGAGAGAGCGGACTCCCCTGGATCCAGCTGTGTCTACACATAGAGTGATAACTATGGATCTTCTATTTAACTTTAAAGATGGAAATCAGTCTATTGTGTAATGATTTATCAGACATTATAAAGATACTTGAACTATTTAAAGTAAAACCTGGCCGGTGCTGAGGGTGGAGGGGGCAGTGATGGTCTCGGGGGAGAGGTAGAGTTTGGTGGGGTCGGAGGAACGGTGGAACCGGAGGCCATGGCGGCGGAGAATGTGGCCGAGGGGAAGGATACACAGGAAGAAGAGGAGGGGACCATCACTGAACCCTGGGGGACACCGTGTGAGACTGAGGACCTGGAGGATGGACAGTTATTTCTGGAGATATATTGTCTGTGGGAGAGGAAGGACCTGAACCAGGAGAGGGCTGGGCTGAATATGCCAATGGAGGACTGGAGCTGCGTGATGAGGGTAGAGCGATGGTCGGTGTCAAAGGTCAGGGAGCCGGAGTCAGCGGGAGGAGTATGTCGTTGGTTCCTTTATGGAGGGCATTCTCAATGAAACCTGATGGAAATGGTTCATGGATGGTATTGGAGTCCCTGTGGTTCTGATTTTCAGTGGTGTCAAAAGTAAACACATTCGTCACTCAAGTAGAAGTATAGATACTGGTGTTTAAAAGGCTCTGGTAAAAGTGGAAGTATTGACTCAACAGAAGTACAGGCTGAAACATACTTAAAGTATAAAAGTAGAAAGTAATCCTACAAAGTAAAATAAACATTAAAGGTGTTGGAAATAACCGTATTCAGGTTAGAGCAATTGTTGATCATAGTCAATAAGGTCAGGACAGTTGGATTGGAGGAGCGGAGGGTTTTATTACAGAATGTAACACAGTTCTCGGATGGCAATGACAGGACACACGTTCAGCCTAACGCGTGTCCTGTCCGGTGCGGTTCCTCTTTTTCAACGAACGCTGGCATTCTTTGAGTATTTGAAGTAAGGAGAATTAACAGATAGTGACAAAAGACAGCAACTGGCATCACACAATAGGCAGATAACGTGTTCCTTTGATAATACAGTATATGGTGGGGTCAGGGTGACATTCCCTGGGACTTGTCACCTTATCCTATGAAACTATAGTTGACAAGAAGTGAGAAACCAGTTGTTAGAAAGGCGTCAGAGTGACACTCGCACTGATAGCCACACGATAAGGGGTTCAATAATACACAAGAAATACCCAGACTCCAACAAAGGCTAGACTAGTTGGACCTTGTATCATTGACACAACTGTAAGCAATAGAAACTTAAAGTAATGGTACGGAGTAAAATTCACCCTGAGGTAATTTCCACCAATAATCCAATATTGGTCAAGTTTAGGGGTATAAGCCGAATGGCTTAGTACTGGAGTGAATGGTACAGTGTGTATATATTGTAAATTACCCCACTAATAATGCATGGATTGTTACCTAACTTCTGTAGTAGTACATATAGGGTCTGTACTCACAAAATGAGGCATTTGAAAGTTTGTAAGTATACCAGGAGTTTATTTAAAAGAGCGCTTTCCTGATAGCTTCAACTCTCTGCTGCTAACGCTACCGCTGCGTCGACGTCACTTCCGTCTTTCCGGAAAAGATGGAAGTGCAACCCTTCAGTAGGCAACTGCTAGCACCAAGGCATGGCTTCACAAGCAAGCAAAGTCAAAGCCATAGCAAACATTGTAAATCGGCCAATATTAGCCTACTCTAAGAAATGAATTCATATAATAATAACAAAGAATACAGCTTACCTCTACATGTTTTTTCAAATTGGACAGCTAGTTCTTGAAAGCCAAAAGTATTGGTTCTTGGGTTTGTTTGCAGCCCATTCTCCACAAGTAGTTTTTGCTCCCAATGATTTCGAACAATTCTTTGAGGTCGGGCCAGGGATGTGGAAGGTTATGTTGGTCACCATCGCCACCAACGTTCAGGCCTGTGCTTCCAGATCCTTCAAACATTTTGCCAGAGATGCCCTTGTCAACCAAATCTCTTTCTAACATTTAGTTGTCATGTAATGTAAATTAAAGTAATCCAAGATCGTTGCCAGGAAAGGTTTGAGATGGGTAGCTGTCAGGGTGTTGGGATCCAGACCGGGTATCTACAGTAAGGGAGTGATGGTGGTGAGTTTAAGGGAAGACGCGATGAGGCCAAAGATCAGGTGGTGGTGGGGTCCAGGGTGCAGGTGGAGGACTTCACAGTTGTTATTATGGAGAACAGGTCAGCAGTAGGGATTTCAGTGAATGAGGTGGATTTGTGGCTTGGGTGTTCTGGTTCTGGCATTGAGTTCTGGTTGTTGATTGGTTCAGAATATTGTGTGTGTATTCCGCAGACAACCCGAGGATAGGTCAATGGTTACCAGTGCTCCGTCTGCACAGCAGCATCAAACAGAGCTGATCAAGGTGTGTAAATGTACAACAAGACATTTGAGTTTAGCTCTACATGAACAGTAAAAAGCATATCTTGTGGTGCAAATAGTCTCCACGCTTCCCTCTTTAGACTAGCGGGACGTGAATCTAGGACAGATGCTTCTGATGTCCTCATTTAGTTCAGAGTAAAGTTCTCCTTGATGTTTGTTCTGTTCCAGAGGGCTGAGGAGAACGCACACGCTTTTCTAGACAAGGAGCTGAAGAAGCTCTGGAGGGTACTCTTTCCACATTACCCACAATGCTCAGAGAGTCAGAGGGAGGAGGAGGAGCTGGATGGTAAGAAAGAGGAGCAGAGGAGGCGTGCCATAGACGGAGTGGTAGACATAACAAAGCTCTGCCTGATGGAGATGAACCAGGAGGAACTGGCCGAAGCACTATGGGGCGGTAAGAAACTCTTATTTTGAAGACAGAAAAAATAATTTTCTTTAAATCAGAGAAGAGATACTTATTTTTTAATCTGAAGCAGTAATGTGGGGGTATGAGGTTAAATGGTTTGATCCAGATATGTTGGGTTATTGTGGGGGTATCAGGTTAAATGGTTTCGTCCAGATGTGAAGGGCTATTGTGGCTCTATCTGGTTAAAGAATGTTAAACAATATACTGCAGTTAAAGAGCAGAATAAATCAGTGAAAGAGATGTAACACTATCTTGTTACATCAGCAGAGCAAATCAATTTCAACAGTTTTATGATCATTATTACTATCTTTAAACCAGAAACATTGCCGTGGAAGTGTCAAATACTCCTGAAAAACTCCTGAAAACCCAATATATAATATTGTAGCCATTACACGCAGTCCTTGTTATGACCAGCTTCTCTATCCACAAGTAATTAAACCACTAAAGTTGAAGTTGTTAATTTAACAGGAAGTATTGACATGTTTCCACTGATGTCACCATCCACTAACTGATGTCTTCTGTTGTTTTCTCATTTAGAATCTGCTGCTGTCCAGTGCCAACATGAAATCAAGACTCGTCTGAAGAAGACGTTCAGCAGTGTGTTTCAGGGAATCCCTAAAGCAGGACAGAAAAAAAACCTGAAGGACTTCTACACAGAGCTCATCATCACAGAGAGAGGCGGTGGAGAGATCAACAAGGAACATGAGGTCAAACTGATTGAAACTGCTTCCAGGAAACCAGCCAAGGTGGAAACAGCAATCAAATGTGAAAACATCTTTAAACCCTTACCTGGACAAGATCATCCAATCAGAACCACAATGACAACCGGAGTGGCTGGCATTGGTAAAACTGTCTTAACACAAAAGTTCACTCTGGACTGGGCTGAAGACAAAGCCAACCACAACATACACTTCACATTTCTCTTCCCTTTCAGAGAGCTGAATTTACTGAAAGGGAAAGAGTTTAGCTTTTTGCAACTTCTTCATCACTTCTTTATTGAAACCAAAAAAGCAGGAATCTGCAGATTCGACCGGTTCCAAGTTGTCCTCATCTTGGATGGTCTGGATGAGTGTCGACTTCCTCTGGACTTCCAGAACAACCAGATCTGGACTGATGTCACAGAGCCGACCTCGGTGGACGTGCTGCTGACGAACCTCATGAGAGGTGCCCTGCTGCCCTTCGCTCACATCTGGATAACCACACGCCCTGGGGCAGCCGATCAGATCCCTGCTAAGTGTGTGGACATGGTGACAGAGGTGAGAGGGTTCAGTGACCCACAGAAGGAGGAATACTTCAGGTTGAGATTCAGAGACAAGACACAGGTCAGCACAATCATCGCCCACATCAAGAAATCACGAAGCCTCCACATCATGTGTCACATCCCAATCTTCTGTTGGATCTGTGCTACAGTTCTGGAGGACTTCTTTAAATCCCAGAGAGAAGAGATGCCCAACACCATGACTCAGATGTACATTCACTTCCTGAGGGTTCAGTCCATGCTGGGGGACAAGAAGTATCATGGGACAGCTGAAACTGATCGACACTGGAGTTCAGAGAGCAAAAAGATCATTGGCCTTCTGGGAAAACTTGCTTTTAACCAGCTGGAGAAAGGCAACCTGATCTTCTACGAAGCAGACCTGACAGAGTGTGACATCAATAGCAGTGCAGCCCCATTGTACTCAGGAGTGTTCACCCAGATCTTTAAAGAGGAGTATGGGCTATACCAGGACAAGGTGTTCTGCTTCATCCATCTGAGCATCCAGGAGTTTCTGGCTGCCCTGTATGTCTTTCTGTCCTTCAGCGACACTGGTACCAATCTGCTTTCAGAGAAACAACCAACCTCTAGGACAGAAGAAGGAGAAGAAAAACTCTTCCTCCTCCACCAGAGTGCTGTGGACAAGGCCTTACAGAGTCAGAACGGACACCTGGACTTGTTCCTCCGCTTCCTCCTGGGCCTCTCTCTGGAGACCAATCAGCTACTCCTAGGAGATCTGGTGGGACAGACAGGACGTTGCTCACAGACCAATCGCAGAACAGTCCATTACATCAAGGAGAAGCTGGGTGGAGAGCTCTCTTCAGAGAGAAGCATCAATCTGTTCTACTGTCTGAATGAGCTGCATGACCGTTCTTTAGTGGAGCAGATCCAACAGTACCTGACATCAGGAAGTCTCTCTGGAGAATCTCTCTCCCCAGCTCAGTGGTCAGCTCTGGTCTTCATCTTACTGTCAACAGAAGAGCAGCTGGACGTGTTTGACCTAAAGAAATACTCTGCTTCAGAGGAGGGTCTTCTGAGGCTGCTGCCAGTGGTCAAAGCCTCCAAAACATCTCTGTAGGTTCACTAATAATGCGTATCACAATACATAACACTACAATGTGTTGTTATATTAACCTATCAAACCTATCGTCAACATATACACAATACATAATAATTATACAGGATTTCAACACAATTTATCCATTATAGAAAAAGTAAAAGGTATGTTCTTTTAAGCACATTTACTAAGATGATTTACTTTATACTAAACATTTATTCCCAACTATAAATATGCTACAGGAAAATATTGTTAAATTGTCTAAGCAGGTTGTAGAGACAAACTTATTAAAGGTCAATTCATTATGAAATAATGAATAAGTTAAGCCAATATTATTGGCTTATTCAAAATTGTTTATAATAGCTAAATACACCTGTATTGAACTATATATCTACAACGTATAAGTACAACAACTTTATTTTACGATGTTTAATGTAGGACACATTTATAATTCTACATTCATTATTAATAATAGTTGATCACTATTGTAAAACGTTGTTCAGTACACTTGGCTATATGGACACTGTTTGGGTTGTAACCAGTAGGATTGGTTGATATAGAGACATCCAACTCATTTGGGGGACGGTGAGAGGTAACAAGTGAGGGGGGGGGGGGAAAGGAGAGTACTTTACTCTCTGTAGAGATCGCCCAGCTAAATTATATACAAAGCATATACTTATTAGTTGTGTGACAGTTAAAGTATGTTAGAGCCAGAGTATGAGTGAACGTCTATCCTCTGAACGGGATAGAAATCCATCAGAGTTGGGCTTTTTTTCAAGCAACTGAACACACATTACTCATGTTGTGCCTCTGTCTCTGGTTGTGATTTGGGCACATGTCAGATCTTGCAGCTTGGCGGGTCGGGTGTGTGACTGATGGTGTTTCTCTCTGGTGGGGAAATGGCCAACAGGGTTGGAAGGGCCTGTCTATATGGTGGAGGGCTGGCTCACTGCCATTCAGCTTCCCATGCGAGAGTGAGCGTGTGCTGATGAGAACAATCAACTCTCAGATGTTGTGAATTTGGACTGCAGTACCCATTTCAAACACTCTGTCAATTTTACATATTGTACCTTTTGTTGATATCTAAAGATCCAGCTTCAGTAGTTATTAAACTGTTATTAGTTATTATATTGTCATCGTAAAAGAGTAATAAAAGTAAGTTGTTCAAATCTTTTCATGAATGCAAAACCTACTTGTTTTGTAATCCTCATAACAAGATTTAAAAACAGTTCCTAACATGTTCCTTTATATTTGTGTGAAGGCTGAGTGGCTGTAAGCTGTCACAGAGAGGCTGTGAAGTACTGGCCTCAGTTCTCAGCTCCACCTCCTCTAATTTGAGAGAGCTGGACCTGAGCAACAATGATCTGCAGGATTCAGGAGTGAAGCTGCTCTCTGCTGGACTGAGGAGTCCACACTGTACACTGGAAACTCTCAGGTCAGTACGACTCAATGTACAAACAGTGACAACACAAGTTCAAGTTACAAAATGTGTGTGTGTGTGTGTGTGTGTGTGCGTCTGTTTGTGTAGGCTGTCTGGCTGCCTGGTCACACAGGAAGGCTGTGCTTCTCTGGCCTCAGCTCTGAGCACCAACCCCTCCCATCTGAGAGATCTGGACCTGAGCTACAATCAACTAGGAGACTCAGGAGTTATGCTGCTCTCTGCTGGACTGGAGGATCCTTGCTGGAGACTGGACACTCTGAGGTATGGACAGGATAGCTCACCGCTCAGTGGCAATGTCTCCTACAAGGATTCAACCAGCTGCTAGAGGAAGAGGTTTCAAAACGCAGCTCGAATTCATGTTGTGTAGACAGTAATGAAAGAGCAGATGATGAAGCTGAATGTTTCCTTATTTAAAGACAACATGCTGCCCTCACTGTGTTTATCCCCCAGTGTGGAGCACGGTGGAGAGAAGAGGCTGGAACCAGCTCTAAAGAAATGTAAGTGTCTGTTTAGTTGGATTCATCACAACACACACTAGCTATTGACACTATCAACATAGTAGGGGACATCCTGCATTCTTTCAAATCCTACTGGGAATGAAGATGGTTGACATAACGTATTTTACGTATATTCAACAATCACAATTAATCTTGCTTGTGTAACATCCAATAGTTATTATTATTAATATTATTATAGCATCATTGACTAATTATGATTATTTGTAGCATTGCTATTGTTAAACATGATCATATTATATATATATATATAATAATCATGATGCCGACATTATTATGTGTATATTCTATTAGAAAAAATGTGATTGTGATAGAATGTGAATGTGATAGAAAAATGTGATTTTATTATTATGAATTATAATATTATCATTGTTCTTATTTTGTTTTTCATCACAATTAATTTGAATAATTATTTAATTTAGTTTTAATCATGATTATACTTTATTTATTAGTATCATATGAGACATAATAACATCATAATCATGCTACTACTAACATTATTTTGTCATTATTATTGTTAGATATTCATTCACTATCTGTGGATACTATTGTTTAGGGTTTAGGTATTATTCTTTTTACATTTCTTTTATACAGTGGTTATATATATATATATATATATATATATATATTCATACATCCACTAGCTGAAATGACACAGTGTTTGATGCACATGATCTAAGGATGTGTTTGATCTAAAATTTAAAAGGTATTTTTATGAGTTACGACAATTTAAAAATATGTAAATTTGCAAAAATTCATACGTCTGCTTCAGAAGGCAGCAGGAACTTTAAACTTGCTGTGCACATAGAGGGTAGCTCTCCTTACATGTGTACAACATTTGATGGCGGTATCTTCTTGTCTGACGACAGTGTCAATTATAGTACTTCACACTTTGACTTCATGGAGTCAGAAGGGCCAGGAACTTGAAGCTTGCCAGGCTCATAGAGGAGACGCCGTTCCAAGTTGTTTCAAATGTGGTGTTTATATCTTATTCCAGGTCGTCACAGTGTCAATTAAAGTATTTCATAATTATAATTAATTGTAATATTATTTATATTAATATTAATGTGTATATTATTATTATTATTATTATTAACAGCGACAACAATATTAATAATATAACTGTTAGCAACAAATTGTTAATAATTATATTAGACATAACCTAATAATCATCATAACTGTAATGATGCATGAGTACTATTATTACTGTGTTTATTGTTCTTTCTTTTTTCTTCATATTAACAACAACAACAGTAATGGTTCAGCAGCCTAATCATGTCTTGTTCTCCCTCAGATGCCTGTGATCTCACACTGGACCCAAACACAGCCCACAGACAACTCTCTCTGACTGAGGACAACACAAAGGTGACGCGGGTTGGAGAGCAGCAGTCGTATCCTGATCACCCAGAGAGATTTGACTCCTGGCAACAGGTGTTGTGTAGAGAGGGTCTGACTGGCCGCTGTTACTGGGAGGTAGAGTGGGGAGGATGTGTTCATATAGCAGTGACATACAGAGGAATTGCAAGGATAGGACAGGGACATGACTGCTGGCTTGGAAGGAACAACAAGTCCTGGATTCTTTATTGTCATGATGGTGGGTACTCTGCCTGGTACAACAATAGCAGAACAGAGATACTTCTCCCCCCCGCTGGCTCTAACAGAGTAGGAGTGTATCTGGACCGGCCTGCTGGCACTCTGTCCTTCTACAGAGTGTCCTCAGACACACCTACACACATCCACACCTTCAGGTCCACATTCACACAGGAGGACCTCCACCCTGGGTTTTGGTTATTGGGGGATGGTGCCTCAGTGTCTCTGTGTCGGTTAGAGTCACACACACACACACACACAGCCCTCGTGTGACGTGACGAGCGGTGGCGTATGTTGTATGTATGTATGACAGGATGTCATGTCATTTTATATAATATGGTAACATGTGATATGTCATGTAATTCAATATGACACTTATGATATAATGTAATTTACTATGATAACATGATATCATTGAGAGAGAGTGAGAGAGATTTCTTGTGGTTGTATTTGCCTTCATTTATTTTATGTTATAAAGATTGAATGTGTCATTGTGTATTGTTTTATTTAAAGGTTATATTTTGTTAGGGGTCTATTGGACAAGCCTGTTGTCAAGTAATGTTGATTCATCGGTGTCCATAAAAGCCAGAATGACATGGGACAGTGGGGATGTTACCAATTAAATATAATTTTCTATATCGCTTTTTACGCAATATTGCTTTTACGCAATATTGCTTTTACGCAATTATCACCTTTTTACATTAATCGTTTTTAACGCAATTAGCAATTTTTTGCATTATAATTTTTACCAATTAAGTATCATTTCCTATATCAGCATCTAACAGTACAGTTCGTAGTAATATTGCACTTGTCATGTATTTGATATAATCAATTTGGGTATTACCCTGTATTACCCTTTGTCATGATCACAAAAATGTGTTCTGGAGTATCCTACAAGAATGGGGAAGCACTATATGATACAGAAGCACATGTACTACAGAGGCATTTGATGTCTGTACAACCCTGCCGATATGAGTATGCAATACCACATCACATGTACTACAATTGATATCTGTTCAACTGCTGATATGAGTATACAATACCACATCAAGGAGGTTCATGGGCTCACCATCACGGTCTGCTGTGACTTACAGGTCTCGGGTAATACTGCATAATCTTGTATACGGCTTGATACACATTTGTTGTTTACAATTTGAGTGTTTCTAACCTTGTGCGGTGCAGGGTACAGTAAGGCTCATTGGGCCTCATACAGTTCAGGCAAGGAATGCTATAAGGGCATCAACATGAGTTCATATAATGACATCAGTTCAGAAGTAGGTGGGATCATGAAGTAGGCGTAACGAATTACTTGTCCGAAGAAGAAACAACAAGGAATTCAGGCTACGGGGACTCCATCAAGGATGTCTTCTGGACTTTGTGGACTAAGAAGAAATTCAAGACAAGGGACTTAGGAGAATCGTTAAGAATATTTTTACTTGACTTTTTCACAAGACCTGATTTGGAATAAGCCTTATCCACCCGTGATTTTTACTCAACTTGTTCACAAGACCTGTAAACTATTTGGAATAAGCCTTTTCCACCAGTCAACTGAAGGGGGATTCCTCCCATAGCCCTGCGGGGCTATGAAGGCTTCCAGCTGCAGATTAAATAATGACCATTTTAGCCAGAATTAGAAGCTAAACGGAATCAAAAAGAAAAAGAGGGATTTATATTTTACTCCTCAGCGACTTGCACCATCCCCGCGAGGAAAGAGCTATGACTCAGGACCAATAGACTTAGAAAGAATTCCTTGGATTTAATTACGTCTAAAATTAGTATCATGTGTGATTGTGGTTTTTGCCTATTTTTTTCATGGCATTTTTTACGGACAGTCTTTTACGCTTTCTGTATTATTCCAATTTATAATCCTGCAAATAAATATAATCTAAATTCCGTTTTTCCATCATTCATTTTATTTGGGGCATCATTGTTATCTTAGACGGGGGATTAAACAATCCTTGATAGGTACAGTTGAGAAAGATTGAGCATCATGGTTCTAAGAGGTTATCAACAAAGAAACATCCTGAGAGTTAGATATATCAAAACTCTTGAATACTTAGGTTTAGGGGTTATGATAAAGTTAGGGTTAGAGTTAGGATAGGGTTGGGGTTTGGGTTCAGGTTGGGATGATGGGTTTGGGTTAAAATCTGGTGCACTGGCCTACTGAACTGTGTGGATGGGTGGACGGAGAAAGGACCAGGACGGAGTGGGGAGTCTGGGGCCCTTTGTGGATTTGGGGTAGTAAATAGAAATAATGGGGGCGTGGATTGTCCAGTCCGAATGGAAAGTTTCTTTGTTTAGCTGTAATGTATTTTTTGTGATAGAGGGTCTGAATTATTTAGCAGATTTTAGTCTGAGTTTGTAATTGAATGGAGTTGTCGAGTGGTTTAAAGTAGTTGGGGTTGTCCAGTCCTCTATTGGCTTCGGTGAGGTATTGCTGTCTGTCCATGACCACTATTTTTTAACCTTTGTCAGCAGGTTTGATGATTTTGTTTGGGTTATGGATAAGTTCGGTTAGGACCCTCCGCTCGGCCCCCGACAGATTGTCCGGGACATCTGTCGAGGGCTGATAGCGTTGTAGGGTTAGGGTTAAGGGTTAGGGTTAGGGGTTAGGGGTAATGGTTAGGGTAGGGTTAGGGTTAGGGTTAGGGTAAGGGTTAGGGGTAGGCTGGGGGAACTGAGCCCTTCTCCCGGAGGAGACAGGGGGAGCACGGTCCTTCCGCCCATGGGAACTCCCATATCCCTTGTCCCTCGAAGGGTAATTGCGCTGGCGCCTGCTGCGCACCAACGTCCATCCATCCGCCATCTTGGCTGAAAAAAATCAAAATCAAAGGAGCTTTCCAAGAAAGGATTATCACAACGAAATGTTTATTTTTTATTTTTATTAAAGTTATAAAAAACAAAACAAAACAAACCACTAAAAAACAAGGTGTGCCAATCAGTTGCAACGTTTCGACCGAACACGGTCTTCCTCAGGCTGGCACAAAAAAAATACTCCAGGAGCAAATCTCACATGTTGTCCTGTCGATGCTCAACTGAATAGTGAGCAGAGCTCTCTGCTCCTATTTATACCCACTCCTTTTTTTTTCTTAAAACTTTTTTTAGAGAAAAAAGTAAGTATTGGATTTGTAAGGTAAGTGTATAGTTTGTATAGTTTGTTGTATTGTATAATTGTATTGTATAGTTATTATTAATGGTGTTAGTTTAAAAATAAAAATAAAATTATGAATTAATGAAATATGAATTCATGACCTGTTTATTTGTGTCCAATTAAATGGTTAGGGTTAGAATTTAGAGTGGGTTAGGTTTAGGATTAGAGTTAGTAAGGGTTAGGGGTTAGGGGTTAGGGTTAGGGTTGGGGTTAGGTTTGGGTTTAGGGTTAGGGGTTAGGGTTAGGGTTAGTGTTCTTTTTTTGTTTGTCCTGGACGTTTTGTGCTCTGGCATAAGACCTTCTCTTCCTGTCCTTATTTATTGTGCATAGAAATGCACAATCCTGTTATCCCTTTTATTTTCTTATTCTTCCCACCTAAACGTGAAATTAATTCAGCTCTTCATACTGGATCATATGATACAATTCAAACGTCATGACAAAGGTCTTGTTGAGCCTAGGTGTGCAACTATATTTTCATATTTGTAAACTTTATACTTTTTGAGATACAATCGATTTAAAAAGTAAAAATATAATAGGCTTTCAATGGCTCCCAGCTGTTTGACCACAGCTCGAGGACTACTAATTAGGCTACCTTTCCAGCTGGGTACATTTGCCTTGAAACACGCAGCTGCGTGTTTCAAGGCAAATGTACCTTATCGTCGGCTCGACTTCGTGCTCCTAGCGATAACATTTGATTCGCTTGTGAGACTCACCTTTGAGATATATTTCTGAAATTACATTATTATTATTCACACCGAAACGTGAAATTAATGGAAGCTAAATGACTGAACCTCGACTGTATTGTAGCGAGCGGCGGGTGAGACGAAAACAGACGAAGAGAGATTTCTCGTTCCCGAACACGGTAGTTTTATTGAGGTGGAAAACACACACACTCACTACTGGAACGTCCGCTCTAACTGCATGGCACAACCCAAAGTCAAAACGTGACTACCAACGAACCACCCTAAGTCCTCTTTCCCACAATTCTTCCCTCCCCTACCCCGCGAACCTGGGAGTTGTAGTCCTGCCACCCCGGGACGCTACACTATTACAAAGGTCTACTTCCTTATGGCTGTGCTTTATAGTTTTATTTTTTGTAAACTTTATACTTTGTGAGATATTTGCGATTTAAACAAAAAAAAAAAAAAAGGTTTCCAATTATTACGTTTGACTCCGCTAATTGCTTTCCAGCTCAGGCAGACTCAACTGAATTCATTTCAATGATCACGGGCATTCCTATGCACAAGTAATTCCTTGTATGGAATTACATTTTCTAGTTTATTTTTGTTGTTTCTTTTTTGTTATTGTTTTTGTCTTTTTTCTTTTTTTGTTTTTTTGGAAAATATATAATATTTTTTGTTTTTTTATTAAAAGTGTGGATGTGTGTGTGGGGAGGTTTGCAGCAACTGGGGTCTGAGGAAGGGTTGGAGCTGAGGTGGTGTTGGATCGTTTTTGGGTGTATCTTTGTGTATATCTTTTTTTCTTTTTCTCCGAGGGCCTCACAGGCAGCAGGCCCACACCGAGGCCGGTAAGGGCCCAAGGGGCTGGGGTCCTGGGAGGCCCCCCACAGCCGGGCTCGCCGCACCGCCGATCATAAAATGCACTTCTAGTGAGTTAAGTTAAAAAAATACATGGAACGAATAAAATACAGGCGAAATTATTAAATATTAATTAAATAAATAAATAAATATATAAATACATAAATAAATAAATATATAAACAATTAAGACTAATATGAAGGGGGGACTCTCGAGCAGTCACCTGGGCTAGTGGAATGGGTAGGATGCACTCTGTCGCGCTCTCAGACATGCACTCATACACACACCAATCTCTCTCAAATACAAGTAAAATACATAAAAACGAAAAATTTTCACACAAGATAAAACTTAATATTAAAAAATCACACGAACGGACGCGAAAAGTGCTGTGGAGGGGAAGTGCTTTCAAATAAATAGAGTTAAAAAATAAATAAATAGTGAATTAAGAACACACATGCACATAATTAATCACATTTATCCCTGCATCCTCCCACCCGCCGGTGGGAAATTATCTTCCCGGGGGGGAAAGAGAGCTGCTCGCAGTCCCCTTGCCTTCATACATACACAATATATAACAGTTCTCACATGTAAAAACAATTATATATAAAAGGTAAGTGTTAAAACTGTGCATGCATATTAAAACACACTCGGCCCGACGCTATGCAGGGAGGTCCCAGGGGGGCGTCCCAGGTTCTCCCGGCGCCCTGAATCCCGGTCCAGCGAGGGCCCTACTCCTTAATGTTGAGGCCCAGGGGGGTGAGTGTTTTTAAATGTTTGATCCATCTGTGCTCCGCTGCCTTCCTCTGTCTGTCCGACCAGGATGCCTTCATCTCCAAGCCTGTGATGGATAATGAGGTGACCGGGTGTTGTTGAAAGTGTTGTACGAGTGCGGTGTCGAGTGCGGCCATGTGTATTGTATATAAATGTTGTTTGAGTCAGGAATGTATGGAGTGTTTTGTTTCACCGACATATATTTTGTGGCAGTCTGTACATGTGATGGTATAAATGATGTTTTTGTCGTGGATGGTGAGGTTCTGCAGAATGGGGCTGGAGGTGGAGGCGTGCTGGTTGCGGATGACCGGCAGCTGCTTAAAGTGGCTCCGGTGTGGAGAGGGGGTGCTTCTCATGTTGGTGGAGAAGCGGGCCCGCACCAGGATGTTCTGGAGGCTCCGGTTCTTGCGGTAGGCTGATATCACCCTGTAATTTTGGAGTGTTGGGTTATTATGTTGTGCGCCTGTGAATGCCTGTTTCAGTTTGGAATGTGTGTGTATGATGTTGGGTGACTATGTACTGATGAGTGGGATGATGCGGGTGTGGGGCTGGTGACCCTGATCATCTCCACTCCTGATATCAGGGGTTCCCTCAGGGAGCCTGTTGGGAAAAAACCACCTGACTCAGGGATCCAGGCACTCCTAGTGGAAGCACCGCCTCAACCGGCCCACTGTCGGAAACGGATGCTGTGTCCCCCCCTCTCGTGGTGGGAGGTGGTCGATTGAGGACGGGTGCAAAGGATGGGGGCTGGTTAGGGTAAGGGTTGTGGTTGGGGTTAGGGTAAGGGTTGGGGTTCAGGTAGAGGTTGGGGTTAGGGTTGGGGGGATCATGGGGGTCCACTGTGGAGGTACCAAGTCTGTAAGTGAGTGAAGCTGCGGGTGGTGAACGGTTGTGGTGAGGCGTGGTGAATGCGGGCTGACTAGAATGTGCGGCTGTGACTAAATACTTGGTGCGGTGAAGCGCAGTGGTTGATGGGTGGTTGGGTTGGGACCTACGGAGTGGCTATAGTTTAGGGCTGGGACAGGGGGGGGCGGGGAGGTCCAACACATCTGGAGGACTCTGGGGTAAGGGATGGTAGTGGGTCTCCCGTGGGGGCTTTTGGCCCCAGCTCAGCCAGTGTGCTGACCTTGATCCTACAAAGGAATCACTTCGTGTAACCCCTGTCCCTCAGGGCCCCTAAGAGGGTCCCAATCGCCCTTTGCACGTCTGTCTCCTCTGTGCACAGGCGGTGAAACCGGATGATTTGTGATTTAATAATGCCCGCAAATGTGTGTTTTGGGTTAGGGTTAGGGTTAGGGTTAGAGGGTTAGTGTTAGAGGGTTAGGGGTTAGGGTAAGGTTAGGTTAGGGTTAGGGTTAGGGGCTAGGGTTAGGTTAATTAGAGTTATCTCGATGACCCCCCCACTTCATCCAATGACTGGGTAGTTGAATGGGGGATCAAAGGCAGTTGTGCTCGCCAATATCTAGTCATCCGCAGCTCTCTTTTCCCATATTACCAAGAATGAGGTTTAAATGAAATGGTTGTCTGTCTTTTGGTATTATTACCGCTGATTTTGGAATTTTTTTTTGGACGTTTTTATGGACGTTTTTCTTTTCCCTAAGGTTTTCTATGTTCCCAGATGAAGGTCAATCTGGTTTGATTGAAGGTACTTCAAAGTGTTAGTATATTTATTTATTTGAATAAAGAGGAGTCACAGCTGGAGTGAGATTTTTCTTTTCCATTTCTGTTTTAGTATAAACGTACTATCGATATATTATGACACGTCATCAGTGGTGGACCCTGGGATCATAGGGTGTTTCTGGCCATTATCACTAGACAACCTCATCCAAGAGAGGCCCCCCTGAGATTGATCAATTCTCAGGATGTGTCGATTCTGAAATGGGATTGGTATTGGGTTTAAACTTTTTTAGGGGTGATCATTTGTTGAGGTAAAGTTTTTTTTCTTTTTTTCTGCAGGTAAGTAAAACCGCTTTTTGGACACATTATTTTAGTTATGAAAAATAATTTCTTCAGGTCAGCACCTTGTTGGGTTTTGGCAGGTGAGTGAAACAGTTTTTAGAATACATTATTTTAGTTATGAAGAATAATTTCTTAAGGTCAGCACCTTGTTGGGTTTTGGATAAGATCAGACTGGTTTGGGTTGAACTTTTTTTAGAGAGGTGAACGTATGTTAGAACCTAGGTCCGGTTGCATCCACGGACTAGTCACCTGAGCTGCACTAGGGGATGGAGAATTTAGGGGGTGGAGAATCCAAGAAGTTTGATTAGTTTGGAGAAGGTAAGATTCAACCTTATGTGGTGTAAACGGGACTGTTGTATGAGTGAGGCTAACCCTCGTAGAAGACTGGGTTACGATTAAGGTCCTGATACCCTGGACCACCACACCCTGCGTGCTGTTCCTATAATCGGAACCCAGGGGGGGCGCATACTTTCCTCCTGACCAGCACAAACCAGTTGATAACACCGCTAGGTAACTCTGGTTTGGCCAATCAGGGCTGGAGTTTGGTTCTTGTCGTCTGTAGGGTCCAGATGAACTTTTATCTTTTTTCTCTCTTCGAAGGTGTGTCCAGGCGACGTTTCTACATTCAACGATGTCTTCCTCAGGCCGAGGGCACAAACCAAACTGATTGAAGCTGCAAAGGAGTAGCTGGAGAGATGTGTTCCGCTCGGGGGTCAGAGTAGAAATGAGCTCCTCCTGTAGCTCTGCCTTTTATATGCTCGGCTCTCCCTTGCATTTTGTGGCTGTTTCGTTTAGCCATTTTAGTGAGCATTATTTACTTGTATTGTAATGTATTAAATTTATGTGTTTATACCTGTATGAGTTTAGCCCTGTGATTGGCTGGCGACCTGTCCAGGGTGTACCCCGCCTCTCGCCCGTTGCAACTGGGATTGGCTCCAGCCCCCCCGCGACCCTCTAGAGGATAAGCGGTATAGAAAATGACTGACTGACTGACTGACCTGTATGAGTGTTTTGTAAATTGTAAGTCTTTTTTAATCCTGTAATGTCCAAATGGAACTAATAAAATGGCCGTGTCTATGTGTTCCCCTGTAAGTAAAGCCATCAATAAGGGTTAGAGTTACAGTTAGAGTTAGAGGTAGAGTTAGAGGTAGAGTTAGCGGTAGAGTTAGGGTTAGGGGTTAGGTTACAACTCAAACAGGTACAAAGAGAGCTCAAACGCAGCATTAGGAAGAGCAAGGACACATACAGGAGAAAACTTGAGGGCAGCAAAACGAGGGACGTGTGGCGGGGGATGAGAGGGATCATCGGCTTTCAGCAGAGAGGCATTGGCGCAGCTGGGGGGAACGAACAACGGGCAAACAAGTTGAACCAGTTCTTCAATAGGTTCAACTCCAACTCCTTCACCCCTTATGCTCCCCTGAGCAACAACCCCAGGACACTCCCACAACCCCCCAGCCCCTCATGCCCCACACCACCCCCACCCTCCTGCTGATATTAAACACAGACTCTTTCACACCTCCCACCCACAGGACATCCTTGTTTATTTTTTGTTATTTTATTAATATATTTGTATTGTATTTATATGTACATGGCAGTAAGAGGGGGGCTACTACCCCTGGTGGTCCCTGGTGATCCAGGGATGGAGGATCTTTGTTGCCATTGCCATTATTAGCATTGGTATTATTGTTGCTACCGTCACGATTGTCACTGCTCTTGTCATCACCATCTTCACCGTCACCATCATCATCACCATCACCACTACCACTGCCGTTCCCTTCACCACCACCAGCCACTGTGCCATGGTTGTCCCCTATGTTGTGATTGGCCTCATCCACAAGTGCTTATGGCCATACCGCCCTGAACACGCCAGATCTCGTCTGATCTCGGAAGCTAAACAAGGTTGGTCCTGGTTAGTACTTGGATGGAAGACCGCCTCTGGGAGGCTAGTAGCCACCCAAAAAACACTTCCACAACCACCGCCAACACCACCATCCACCCCAGGGACAGCACCACAGGCAGAGACTGAGCAGAGTACACACCCAGACTACACTTCCACCACAACCACACCAGGGACAGGGTGCAGTAGGGCCGACTTAGCCTTACAGTTCAGACAAGGACAGCTATGAACATATAAGGACATCGACCCGAAGTAGGTGATGTCATAAAGTAGTTCATATAAAGACATCAGCTCAAAGTAGGTGATGTCATAAAGTAGGCGTATAAAAAGGCTGACGACCAAACCATTCCCTTTATAAAGGATGACTGAAGAAAGGAACATTGAGGAATCCTTGCGATGGGGACTCCATTGAAGACATCTTAGAGACTTTGGAACAAAGTGGACAAAGAACTTAGAAAAACTAATGTTATGGCTACTCTTGCTTTCAAAAAAGGTTAAAAAAAAACAACAGAGTAGCCTGTGAGGAGGAGGTCTACGACTCACTAAATAATAAGCACTCACAGAGAGAGGTTTCGGTTTCAACAAAAGGGTATTGGATTTATTTATAAAACAGAAATATTCTCTGGGTTGACTTCAAACAATAATCAAAATAAAACTTAATTTAGTGGTTGATAAACTATTTCACTCCTCACTAAGAAACCGGCTGTCCTCACTCCCTAATCACAGGAGGCGGATGGCCTGACTAGGAGGAGGGGCCTGAATAGCAAAAACAATTATAATAAATAATGATAGATCTACAATAGTCATCATTATCCTTAGCATTTCCAAAATACAATTAATCAATAGGCTCCAACATCAGAGGTGGATGTGCACAGCAGGGAAAAACAGGAGTGCCATGTTCATGAATGTCCTGAACATGATTAACCATGCTCTGCCACTTGGCCTCCATCACGTCTGGATCTCCATCTGGAGTGGAGGCTGCAGTCCAGTAGAGATGGTTAATAATCGCTGGCACAACTTCTCCCGCACCCACTTGTCAACCACACACTGTCACAATCACACTGATTCTCTTTCAAGTAGATTATCACTATTTTTGTTCGGAAACTACATAATATACTTACAGTTATACATAACTCATCTTACTCCCAAAAACACCAATCAATCACATACCCAACAGCAATCAAGTATAAACAAAAAATAATCTATGAACAAACTGTTTCCCAAAAGCCTTTGTATTAATTTGATAATTGTTTCAGTAGCTTCACAAAACACCTTACACTTCAAATCAACCACAGATTTCATACACCATGCTTTTTTTTCCACTTCCCCCCTGTCCCGAGTCTCCCAAAGTTCAGCACCAAAAACACCCAAAAGTCCAAAGTCCAACGTCACCAAAAAAGTATTCCGCCAAAAAAAAACACGTAAAAATCGTCCATTAGTAATGTATTTCACAAAAACAGTAGAAAAAATGGAGGGATCTCACCGGCAAGGCAGGCTCAAACAAATATATACCACCAGGACTTCTTCATTAAGTAAATAATTTTACTCCAAGGTCGACCGCTTAACATTTGTCTGGATAGCATGGCCTCAGGAATTTAGTGGGGTTTTAAGATTCCAGGATCACTCCATTCCCAAACTCACCACACATCTCTCCCCATCCACACCAAACATTTTTCCTTTTCACCTGCTTCCTGGTACCTGTCCGGAACTCCTCCCCTTGCCCTCTGAGGTCACCTAGCTTAAAGTCCTAGTCATCTTTTTGTCATGTCATATACAGCAAAATCACAGTAGCCTACATCATATGGCTTTTAGACATCGGCAAACACACACAAAAACATTTAACAAGTAACCCAAAACATTATTAACCTTGCAAGGATTTAAAACATGATGTTAATTGGGCAGTTTTATTTACATACCATTGGTAGCATTATTCAAACACGTATCAAGTCATATGGCTGTGTCACAACACGATGAACTTGTCAGGAGCACTGAAAAAGGTGTTCCTCAAGGATGTGTATTATCCCCTTTGCTTTTCTCCATATACACAAACGAAATACAGTGCAACAGCAGTGACCTCTCCCTCATTAAGTATGCAGATGACATGACCTTAATTGCCTGCCTTCGGGACTCAAACAGCTCTCCCTACCTGCAGTACATCAACACCCTGACTTCATGGTTCGACAGCAGCTTCCTGGATCTCAACATCTCCAAGACCAAGGAGATGTGGCTGGGAAGCAGCAGGAGAGGAGGTAACAAAGACTCTGTGCCCACCTTCAAGCCAATCAGCATGAAGGGTCAGGAAGTGGAGCTGGTCACTCAATTCAAATACCTTGGAACAATAATAGATCACCAGTTACAATTTCAAAACCATGTGGACTACATATTCCAATAAGGGAGACAGCGCCTGGCCCTTCTGAGGAAACTCAGGAGCCTCAACACCAGCCAGCGCACAAAGGCCGTGGTCTACAAATCACTGACCGAGAGTGTGCTGATGTTGATACCAAGATGGCGCCGCGGATGGTCGCCTCGGCGTGTTGGTGCGCGTTGTTTTGTTTTGTTTTGTGTTTAAACTCCGTCTTTTGCGATGGCACCCGGAGCTCTTTCACCAGAGAAGAGCTCATGAACATCAGGGTAACAACGCCAGAGGATTTATTTCCTACTTTCGCTCTCCCAACATTGGAAATTTTGGACATTCTGGTCAAAGGTGCGCTCACCTTTGCTCACGCAGTAAAACGTCGGAGGAGAGGAAAACGTGCCGGTGCGCTTGTGCGTCTTCGCCAGCACGGATTACGCACACCTCTACCGGGTATATTTCTCTCTAACGTGCGTTCACTGCCCAACAAACTGGACGAATTACAACTGCTGTTGGGAAAAAACAGGGACTTTTATTCATCCGCTGTTTTGTGCTTTACGGAGACGTGGCTTTGTGGCTTAATACCGGACTCTGCGCTGCAGCTGGCAGGCTTCCAACTCTACAGAGCGGACAGAGACGCGGAACTCTCCGGCAAAACAAAAGGTGGAGGAATCTGTTTTTACATCAACAGTGGTTGGTGCAACGACGTGACGGCGATCCAGCAGCACTGTTCCCCTGATCTGGAATCTTACTTCATAAACTGTAAGCCCTTTTATTCACCCCGTGAGTTCGCTTCATTCATTCTGGTCGGTGTTTACATTCCACCGTCGGCCAACGTGCAGGACGCACAGCGCATGCTCGCCGACCAGATACTGTGTGTGGAGCGTACCAACCCGGACTCCTTAGTTATTGTCGTTGGAGATTTTAACAAAGGAAACCTCACTCACGAACTCCCTAAATATAGACAGTTTATTAAATGCCCGACCAGAGAGGAGAACATTCTGGATCACTGTTACACCACAGTCAGGGATGCCTATCACGCCGTCCCCCGTGCTGCACTGGGACACTCTGACCACGTCATGGTCCACCTGATTCCTGCGTACAGGCAGAAATTAAAGCTCTGCAAACCTGTAGTGAGGACATCAAAGAAGTGGACCAGTGAGGCCGTGGAGGATCTCCAGGCGTGTTTGGACTCTACTGACTGGGATGTGTTCAGGACTGCTACCAACAGTCTGGATGAGTACACAGAGGCTGTGACGTCCTACATCAGTTTCTGTGAGGACAGCTGCATTCCAACACGCACCAGGGTGAGTTACAACAATGACAAACCCTGGTTCACAGCCAAACTCAGAAGGTTAAGGTTGGATAAGGAAGTTGCCTTCAGGAGTGGGGACAAAGACAGTTATAAAGAGGCGAAGTACAAGTTTGGCAAGGCGGTGAAAGAGGCTAAACGACTGTACTCTGAGAAGCTCCAACACCACTTCTCAGCCAACGACTCTGCGTCTGTCTGGAAAGGGCTTAGGCAAATCACCAACTACAAGCCTAAAGCCCCCCACTCCATCAACGACCATCGTCTGGCCAATGACCTGAACGAGTTCTACTGCCGCTTTGAAAGACAAAGGGACAGTCCTGCAACCATCCCCCATGACACCTCCCAACAGCTCCAGCTTATCACCTCCCCCACCTCAGTGGGGGCCTGGGCACCTCCACCAATGCCAAACTTAAAGGTCCCCCCCTCGACCCCCCCACCCACCTCAGTGTCGACTCTTTCCATCCATGAGAGGGACGTCAACAAACTCTTCAGGAGACAGAACCCCCGGAAAGCTGCTGGACCGGATTCTGTCTCCCCATCCACCTTGAAGCACTGTGCTGATCAGCTGTCTCCAGTGTTCACAGACATTTTCAACACCTCACTGGAGACATGTCACGTGCCAGCCTGCTTCAAGACCTCTACCATCATTCCTGTCCCCAAGAAGCCAAGGACCACAGGACTTAACGACTTCAGACCCGTCGCCCTGACCTCTGTGGTTATGAAGTCCTTTGAGCGCCTTGTGCTCTCACACCTGAAAGGCATCACCGACCCCCTCCTGGACCCCCTGCAGTTTGCCTACAGAGCCAACAGGTCTGTAGACGATGCAGTCAACTTGGCCTTCCACTACATCCTCCAGCACCTGGACTCCGCAGGAACCTACGCCAGGATCCTGTTTGTGGATTTCAGCTCTGCTTTCAACACCATCATCCCGGCTCTGCTTCAGGAGAAGCTCTCCCAGCTTAGTGTGCCTGACTCCACCTGCAGGTGGATTACAGACTTCCTGTCTGACAGGAAGCAGCATGTGAAGCTGGGAAAATGCATCTCCTACTCACAGACCATCAGCACCAGTTCCCCCCAGGGCTGTGTTCTTTCTCCTCTGCTCTTCTCCCTGTACACAAACAGCTGCACCTCCAGTCACCAGTCCGTCAAGCTTCTGAAGTTTGCGGATGACACCACCCTCATTGGACTCATTTCTGATGGTGATGAGTCTGACTACAGGTGGGAGATAGACCATCTGGTGACATGGTGCAGCCGGAACAACCTAGAGCTCAACGCTCTAAAGACAGTGGAGATGGTTGTGGACTTCAGGAAGTACTCAGCCTCACCTGCCCCCATCACCCTCTGCGACTACACAATTGACACTGTGGAGTCTTTCCGCTTCCTGGGAACTGTCATCTCCCAGGATCTCAAGTGGGAGCTGAACATCAGCTCCCTCATCAAGAAAGCCCAGCAGAGGATGTACTTCCTTAGGCAGCTGAAGAAATTCAACCTGCCCAGGACAATGATGGTGCACTTCTACTCCTCCATCATTGAGTCCATCCTCACCTCCTCCATCACCATCTGGTTCGCTGCTGCCACCGCCAAGGACAAGGGCAGACTGCAGCGCATCATTCGGTCTGCAGAGAAGGTGATTGGCTGCAATCTGCCGTCGCTCCAGGACCTGTACACCTCCAGGACCCTGAGGCGTGCAGGTAAGATTATGGCCGACCCCTCCCACCCCGGTCACCATCTCTTTGCATCACTCCCCTCTGGCAGGAGGCTGCGGTCCATCAGGACCAAAACCTCACGGCATAAGAACAGTTTTTTCCCGTCTGCCACTAGCCTTGTCAACAAGGCCCGGAGCCCCCACTGACACTGACTCTCTCCCTCCCCCCACACAGACCTACATGCTACATTAACGTGGCATCTTCAGATCGTCTGCGTTACATTAACGCACAGTGTGTACAGTGTGCACTCATTCGGGTCCACCATTTTTCCATTTTCCTCTGCATGCACTACTGCTCTGTATTCCATATCCATATTCATATTCATACTCATATTCATTGTACATTGTATATATATATTTATTTTATTTTATTATAGTTATTTTACTTTTCTACTTTTTTACTTTTTTTTACTTACTTATATTTTTAATACTGTTTTTTCCCTTGCACCAATTGCACCAAGTCGAATTCCTTGTAGGTGTAAACCTACTTGGCGATAAACTTGATTCTGATTCTGATTCTGATTCTGATGTTCAACATCGTGTCATGGTATGGGCACCTCTCGGTCAAACAAAAGAACACATTAGCACACATCGTCAACCAGGGCGGAAAGATCATTGGACATAAACAACATCAACTCTCACACCTGTATTCACAGATTTTATTGAAAAAGGCATTACAGATTTATCAAGATTCAACTCATCCCTCCTCTGTGCTTTCCAGCTGCTGCCATCAGGACGGAGACTTGCAGTCCCAATGGCAAGGAAGAATGGTTACAAGCGGTCATTCATTCTATCAGCCTTGACCATCCTTAACAAAGAACTGCCCATAGTCAGATAAATGTATGAGATTTGGCACTTTATGTATTTTACTCACTATTATTTACATCTTTTAACTCTTCTCTGGAGCATGTTTATCTATTTATTGTGCATAGTGTTGTCTGTGATGTTTGTGTGCTTCTTGTATGTCTTTGTGCCACTGTCAAAGACAATTTTCCATTTCATGTAAGTTTTATGGACATAAAGAAGTCTAAGTCTAAAACTGAGGGGTGAAATATTTGTTTCTCTAAATACCCTGCTATGTATAAACGTGGCCTGAGCTGCTGGTCAATCGTCGTGATGGTACAGATCCAGGTTTTAACAACATCTTCCAAGCTTAAGCACTACTGCAGGCACTGACATTGAAAAAGACACTGTGGTCGAAATGATTAGAACACAGAACTAACTATGATTAACTATGATATGATAAATTACAACCGTTTCATCCTCAACACTTCGTTCTTGGGCAAGGCATGCAATGTTGATGTTTTATTGCCACAAATAACATAGGCACAAACTTTATCTGCCATGTTAACAACTTGCTGTTAGCTACTTGTAACCCACCTGGGTTTCTGAGCTTAGTAGTAGTGCAGTTCCCTGCCCAACCGGAGGGTGGCGCATGCGCAATGAGTAAAGTCCTCAGCCTGTTTTCGTACTTTTTCGGGTGAAGACGTTGCCCAAGAGCACACAGCTCACCAACTGAGAACTCCTGGTAGGGAATATGCACGCTTCAAACCAGAAATTCACCACAATTCCTCTGGTACAGACTGTTAACATGTTGTTCATTTGTCAGGGTGAAACATTGTGTGAAGATTCAGGTGGAACAAGAATGAAGAATGGATAGAATGTTTTTTTTACCTAGACTGAGTCGATCGGGAGCTGAACTTGGTGTCCAGTGCGTGCCAGTTTAAAGTGAAGGTTTAACTGTGAAGGAACCAACAACGCGGTGCAGCAAGCCGCAGGATTCATCTGCAGAACACAGGATCGTCGATTTCCCTCTTCACTCACAGACAGATAAGATTGACACCCAAAATCTACCCATGTAGTTCAAACACAGACATTACAAGACCACGCACACTCATACACAAGACACAAGAGACCTATGCTTCTTTCCGTAAAGGAGCAGTGCACATTGGACATTGAACTTTATTTTTTGAGGAAACCTCCAAAGAGGACACTTTTATTTAAAGTTTATTTATTTTATTTTGGGCCCATTTATTATGCATACGCGCACACTAGGAAGCTGGCTTAGGTAGGCAGGGTCTGTGATTTAATGTTTATGATTTTGTGTACAATACATCTCAATTCAAACCATCCAGTTGTGTGTGTGTGGTATCTCTGCTGACACAGGCTTTCAGGCTCTGCAGTTATTCCTGGATCTTACTGATACTGGCTTAATAATAGAATATCATCAATATACTTACCTGTGGTAACCGTTACATACTACCTGCCGAGACAGGCTCTGCTATCTGCTGGCCGCAGAATCAATAGTGACTTCCTGCAGGCGGGCGCAAGCCAAGGTGGGCGAGGCCATGAATACTAATTTACGAAAGTATGTCAATTCTTAAGGCTTTTTTGACTCGCTCGTTTATCCGTCTATTTTCTTACATTGGCTATTGCATGCAGTGGGGTAGAAGAATATGTTCACGAGCAAGCATGCATATGCAACTCAGAGTAACCTATCGTATGTCAAAAGGACAAGTACTAAACGCAGAAGCAGAACTAAAGGTATTGAGGAGAAAACCCGTTCATAATGATGACTGCCTATGTTCCTCTTCACTTCCCTTCAATGATTCATCTTGTTGGGTTGGATTCCTCTCATGTTTCTTCCTTCTCCCTATCGTTACACCCTTAGATAAGAGATTAGATTAGATTAGAGAACATTTTACTGGCAGGTATTCAGAAATGTACACACACAAACACACACACACCAGAACTGAGTACGGGCTGAGTGTTGAAGTCATTAAAACAAGAGTATAAAGAACATGTGGCTCTCTGGCTCCATAAGTATTTATTTTTCATTCGGATGATGTTTGGCCCTCAGGCCTTCTTCAAGATCAACAATAACATACAGACACTACATGTTATATAAACCCAACAAAAATATACAAATACTACAGGTTATATATATATATATATATACATGGTACACAGGCCACACTAGTACCATATCGTTTGGTGATTGGACCAACACATTGTCATTGTCTCACATAAGGGGGAGAAACAATCAAGAGGCCTTCGGCGAATGAAAACCTTTAAACGAACAGTGACAGGCAATGCAACCAATCACCAACCACAATGCATCACATCACATCGAAATACTTACACACTACACTTTTATATTCAGAAACCTTTATACAAATATGTTGAGTAGATTGCTGGATCACTATGTTACCAAAAGGGATCCTTTAAACATTTCTACCTGACTGCAGCTGTTGATAATTTCACAGCATTAAAGGTTATTAAAGGCATTGACGATTTTGCCGACTACTTTACCAAGAAGGTGACGCACATCAGCATCTCCCTTACCCTGTGACGCTGCGGGTTTGTGCGGAGACAAGAGCGAGACCAGGCAACGTAAAAGGAACAGAGTTTATTGGGTGTCGGACGAGACCGGCACGGGCGCACACAGTGAGATGTGTGCGTCAATAGTAATAGAGGCTAAGTCCATGAACAAGGTGCACTACATTCAAGACCTGACATTACACGTACAACTCACAAAGGGGAGACAGGAGACACGAGGTTAAGTAGGGAAACAAACAAGACACAGGTGAGACACATTGGGAATTAGACACAGGTGGCTGTTAATGGCCACCGGGGATTCTGGGGGTTGTAGTGCCGGAACCGGTGCTCAATAGACAGGCGACGCCGATCGAGGTAGAGGGGGAGGAGTTGGTGTGACAGTACCCCCCCCCTGAGGCGCGTCTCCTGACGCGCGGCGCCGCCCACCAGAAGGGCGACCCCGAGGGCGCGGTGCTGGCTTTTCTGGGTGCGCACGGTGGAACTCCTGCATGAGTCCGGGGTGCAGTATGTCGTGGCGTGGCACCCAGCTGCGCTCCTCCGGGCCGTACCCCTCCCAGTCCACTAGGTACTGGATGCGGCCCCCTTGGATCCTGGAGTCTAGGAGGGCTCGAACACTATACGCCGGTGCGCCCTCAATCTCCAGAACCGGTGGTGGTTCAGCTGGGGGAACCGCATCCGCCAGTGGGCCTCTGATCACCGGCCTGAGGAGAGAGACATGAAAAGTGGGTGAGATCCGGTAGTGCGCTGGGAGCTGAAGAGTGACTGAGACGGGGTTAACCCTCCGGAGGATCTTGAAGGGCCCGATGAACCGGGGACTGAGCTTCCGGCAGGGCAGTCGGAGGCGGAGATCCCTGGTGGACAACCAGACGCGGTCCCCAGGCCGATAGTTCGGAGCCGGTGCGCGATGACGGTCCGCCTGGATCTTCTGGCGCCGCACGGCCCGACGCAGCTGGATGTGGGTGTGCTGCCAAGTGCGCTCGGCTCGACGGAACCAGTCATCTACGGCCTGAACACCAGTCTGGTCTGGGCTCCAGGGACAGAAGGGAGGTTGCCGTCCCAGCACGCACTGGCATACTCCGCCCAGGGCAAAAACTGGGCCCAGTCGTGCTGGTGGTCATGGCAGTGGGTCCGGAGGAACCTCCCCAACTCCTGGATGGTTCTCTCCGCCTGCCCATTCGCCTCCGGGTGGTATCCAGAGGTGAGGCTCACTGTGGCACCCAACCGCTGGAAGAACGCCTTCCACACCCGGGAGATGAATTGGGGTCCCCGGTCCGAGACGACGTCCTCCGGAAGGCCATAAGTCCGGAACACGTGCTGGAACATGGCCTCCGCAACCTGGAGTGCAGTGGGGAGGCGTGGAAAGGGGAGGAATCGACACTGCTTAGAGAATCTGTCGACCACCACCAATATTACCGTTTTTCCCTCAGAGACCGGCAGGTCCGTAACGAAGTCCACGGCTATGTGGGTCCACGGCCTCTGAGGGATCGGCAGGGGAAGTAACCTCCCTGCCGGGAGTTGGCGTGGCGTCTTGGTGGTGGCGCAGAGAGAGCAGGACCGAACGGCCGCCTCCACGTCAGCGGCCAGGTGGGGCCACCAGAACCTCTGTGCGAGGAGGTGACCAGTCCGCGCGGCTCCAGGGTGTCCCGTGGCGGTCGATGTGTGCGCCCAGGCGATGACCCTGTCACGGAGCACTAGGGGTACATACTCCCGTCCCGGGGGGCAACCAGGAGGGCCAGGATCCTGACGCCGTGCTCGCCTGAGGTCTTCATCCAGGTCCCATTGTATGGGGCACGCAAACACGACTTCGGGGAGGATGGTAGTCGGCCCCTCTTGGACCGAGTCAGAGTCGTACCTCCGTGACAGGGCGTCGGCCTTAGTGTTCTTGCTGCCTGGGCGATAGGAGATAGTAAACTGGAACCGCGCGAAGAAGAGGGCCCACCTGGCTTGACGCGGATTAAGCCGCTTCGCAGAGCGGAGGTACTCCAGGTTGCGGTGATCGGTCAGGACCAGGAACGGATGGAGAGCCCCCTCGAGCCAGTGCCTCCATTCCTCAAGTGCCAACTTCACCGCCAATAGCTCCCGATCTCCCACATCGTAGTTCCGCTCGGGGGCGCTGAGCTTGCGGGAAAAAAAAGCACATGGTCTTAGTTTCTCTGTCTCCCCCGAGCGCTGAGACAGAACCGCCCCCACCCCAACCTCGGAGGCGTCCACCTCTACCACAAATGGACGAGCGGGGTCGGGAAGCCGAAGTACTGGTGCGGTAGTGAAGGTCCTCTTCAGCTTCCCAAACGCCGCCTCAGCCTCCGGGGTCGGAGCCAGTCTCTTAGGCTTTCCCTTGAGGAGAGAGGTGAGAGGGGCGGCACTGCTACTGAAGCCTCTTACGAACCGGCGGTAGAAGTTGGCGAACCCGAGGAATCGTTGGAGTTCCTTGACGGTTCGTGGGAACGGCCAGCTGGTAACGGCGTCGACCTTCGATGTCTCCATTCGTACCCCCTCTGGCCCGATCACGTACCCCAGGAAGGAGATGTTGGTCTGGTGGAATTGGCACTTCTCCAACTTCACGTACAACGAGCACCCAAGTAGACGCCCCAGAACCTGGCGCACGTGCCGAACATGCTGGGCCCTAGATGGAGAGTAAATTAGTATGTCATCAACATAGGCAATAACATACTGACCCAGCATGTCACGGAGTACGTCATTAATGAACGCCTGGAATACAGATGGTGCATTCGCTAGGCCATAGGGCATCACTAGGTACTCAAGATACAAGATACAAGAAGGTTTATTGTCATCACATCGTAAGACATGACGAAATTACAGCAGCTACCACCATAATAGTGCATTCAAATTTTTGTTTTTAAAACAAAACAAAAAAATGGAGATGGGTACTCGTAGTGACCGTTGGACGTGTTAAAGGCCGTCTTCCACTCGTCTCCCTCCCGGATACGGACCAGGTTGTAGGCACTGCGGAGGTCGAGCTTGGTGAAAAACCTCGCCCCCCGCAGCTGGTCCAGGGCATTAGGGACCAGAGGGAGCGGGTGCCGGTACTTCACCGTGATGCTATTCAGGCCCCGGTAGTCGATGCAGGGGCGTAACCCACCGTCCTTCTTCTCCACAAAGAAGAACCCCGCGGCAGCGGGTGAGGTGGAAGGGCGGATGAACCCCTGCCGCAGGGCCTCCTCCACGTACTTCTCCATGGCCTGGTGCTCCGTGTGGGACAGTGGGTACACACGACTCCGGGGCGGTGAAGTACCGGCCAGAAGGTCGACTGCACAGTCCCACTTACGATGCGGTGGGAGGCACGTGGCTCGGGTCTTGCTGAACACCGCCGCCAGATCCCGATATTCCTCGGGGATGGGTTTGCTGGCTACGGTGGAGGGGCTCTCGACCGATGTGGAGGCACATGTTACCAGCGACGTGGTTGACGGGGGAATGGATGGTGATAGATGGATCTCTCTCCTCCTCCAGTTGATAGTGGGGTTGTTGGAGGTGAGCCAAGGTAAGCCCAGGATGAGGGCGTGATTGGAGGGAGAGATGACGAAAAGCGTCATCACCTCTCGATGATCCCCCAAGGCCACCTCCACTGGACCGACATAGTGGGTAATGGTCCCCCCGCAGATACCCCGGCCATCCACGGCCCGGATGGTGGTCGGCGCTGGCAACCGGTGGAGAGAGAGGTGGAGCGTCCTCGCCGCCGTCGCAGAGATGAGGTTGCTGGCGGCTCCTGAGTCTATTAAGGCTGAAACAGAGAGGGACCTGTGACCCGCACGCAAGTACACCTTGGAGGTAAAGTGATCCACCGTGTATGTGGGGGGTGGAGCACCTACCTTCTGGTGGTTGCGGCGTGGTCCCCCTCGTGGACCAGCCGTTGATGGCAACCAAGGACAAGCCGCCAGCAGGTGGTTCTCCTCCCCGCAGTACATGCAGAGGCCCCGCTCCCCTCGGCGCCGCCGCTCTGCTGCGGACAGCCTGTAGTGTTCCACCTCCATTGGCTCCTCCCTCGCTGGCGGAGGAACGCCGGGTTGGCGCCGGGCTCGCTGCAAGTTGTCCAACCGAATGGCCATGCCGATCAGCGCATCGAGGGTCAGGGTGTCGTCCCGACAGGCCATCTCCGCCTGCATCCTCGGGCTGAGGCCCTGCCGGCCAGCGTCCGGAACTCCACCGCATAGTCCGCCACAGGACGTGAGCCCTGCTGCAGGCGGAACAATCGCTCCCCTCCCTCGCGTCCATCGGTCGGATGATCAAAGACCGCCCGGAATGTGCGGATGAAATCCGCATAGGACGCGAGGGCACCTCCTCCCCTGTTCCAGACCGCCACCGCCCACTCCCGGGCTCTTCCCCCCAGGAGCTAAATGATGGTGGCGATCCTCTCCTCATCGGAGGTGGAGGGGTGATGGACGAAATAAAGCCCCACCTGCAGCACAAAGCCCGCGCACTCCGCGGCTCCTCCCTTGTAGACCTCCGGGAGGCGCACCGAGGAGGGTGACGACTGGGCTGCCACTGCTGGGGCTGGGGCTCCTCCACTCGCGGCGTCAGAGACGCCGCCACTCGTTGCCGGCAAGCGCCGGAAAACCTCACGGAGCAGTACCTCCGTGCTCGTGAGCCGCTACTCCAAACGGTCGTCGGTAGCTGAGAGTCGATTGAGCACGGAGGCAAGCGTGGGCTCTTCCGATGCCTGGTCCGCTGTCTCCATTGGTGGTGAGTTGTTCTGTGACGCTGCGGGTTTGTGCGGAGACAAGAGCGAGACCAGGCAACGTAAAAGGAACAGAGTTTATTGGGTGTCGGACGAGACCGGCACACACAGTGAGATGTGTGCGTCAATAGTAATAGAGGCTAAGTCCATGAACAAGGTGCACTACATTCAAGACCTGACATTACACGTACAACTCACAAAGGGGAGACAGGAGACACGAGGTTAAGTAGGGAAACAAACAAGACACAGGTGAGACACATTGGGAATTAGACACAGGTGGCTGTTAATGGCCACCGGGGATTCTGGGGGTTGTAGTGCCGGAACCGGTGCTCAATAGACAGGCGACGCCGATCGAGGTAGAGGGGGAGGAGTTGGTGTGACATACCCCTGCTGCTACCTTCCCTAACCCCACCTCCACAGCTATTCTCCCTCCCCCAGCTCTTGCCTCTGCTAGACTTAACCATTTTACCCCTCTCTGTCCTCTTGACCCCATCCCCTCCTCCCTTCTCAAGGCCATATTAACATCCTACCGTTCATCACCACCCTCATTAACTCTTTCCTCACCTCAGGTCTCGTCCCCACACCCTTCAAAACTGCCAGAGTCAAACCACTCCTCAAGAAGCCTACCCTTGACACTGCTGACATCTTGAACTACAGACCGGTATCTCTGCTGTCATTCCTTTCTAAAACCCTGGAACATGCAGTCTCTAACCAACTGTCCTCCTACGTCTCAGAAAACGAATTGCTTGATCCCCATAAGTCTGGCTTCAAGACTGCGCACTCTACAGAGACGGCCCTCCTGACGGTGACCGAATCCCTTCGTGCCGCCAAAGCCTCTTCCCTCTCAATGGTCCTTGTGTTCCACGACCTGTCTGCGGCGTTCAACACCGTGAACCACCAGACCCTCCTCGCCATCCTTGCTGAACTTGGCATTACTGACACTGCGCTAGCCTGGTTTACATCTTACCTTATGGATCGCACTTATCAGTGCGATCCATCTAGTAATCTAGCAATTTAAATGCTTGAAGCTTGTTCTGGTGACTTTCTTACTGTATTAGCCGCAATGAAATGTTTCACCTTCTTATGACAAATGTACTCTTTGTAAGTATTTGGATAAAAACGTCTGCTAAATGCCCTAAATATAAATGTAAGTAAGGCTTGTTTCTAATGGCTTGCGGTTCTTGCGAAAAAGCCGAGTAAGAATCTCTTCTTCTTAGTTGTTGGAGCCTATTGATTCTTTGTATTTTGAAAATGATCAGGAGAATTCTGACTATTGTAGATAAACTATTATTCATCTCCTCCTGTGATTAGGGAGTGAGGACAGCTGGTTTCTTTGAGTCTGTGTTTTGTTGAAGGAGTGAAGGGAGTGAGGAGTGAAATAGTTTATCAACCACTAAATGAAGTTTTATTTTGCTTATTGTTTGGATCGCTTGGATTGGATCGCTTGGATTGGATCGCTTGTTTATTGTATCGCTTTGGATAAAAGCATCTGCTAAATGCCCTAAATGTAAATGTAAATGTATTGAGGAGACAAACAGTGAACAGTATAGTATATGTAACGTCATCATTATGAATGGGTTATGTTTCTACAAGAGACAGAGTTATGTTCCTCATTCATTTCCCTTCAATGATTCATCTTGTTGGGTTGGATGCCTCTCGTGTTTCTTCCTTCTCCCTCTTGTTACACCCTTAGATTAGATTAGATTAGATAAAACTTTACAGGCAGGTATTCAGAAATGTACACACACACACACACAACCCCAGAACTGAGTATGGGCTGTGTGTTTAAGTCATTAAAACAAAAGTATAAAGAACATGTGGCTCTCTGGCTGCATACGTTTTTTTTTTTCATTTGGATGATGTTTGGCCCTCAGGCCTTCTTAAAGATCAACAATAACATACAGACACTGCATGTTATATAGACCCAACTAGAACCAACAATATATATATATATACTGCATGTTGTTAGGAAAAATATTATCTAGCAATGGTACGGTTAGGTTGATCTGACATTCTGAAGAAAGACATAGTGAAGATTGTATTCCTCTTGGCGACGTTAAAGGGATATTCCGCCATTTTTGGAAATAAGCTAATTTTCCACCTTCCCTCGAGCAAAACAATCGATCTTTACCCTTTTCCCGTTCATCCAGCCGTTCTGTGAGTCCGGAATTTTTCCCATTTAAAACTTGTCTCTTCTCAAGTTTGAAAGTGCAATAAGACCGACGGAAAATGAAATGTGGCGATTTTCTATGCTGATTTTACCCGGAACTATACTCTCATTCTGGCGTAATAATCAAGGAAAGTTGCAAAGGTACCATGGGCGCAGTGATATGACGCAGCGCCTCAATAGTCCCTGTAGGCTTCTTCCGGCAATACAACCAACGTGATTACCTGCTATTACCGGTGGTATACCGGGACTATACTTTGAAGCGCGTCATATCACTGCGCCCATGGTACCTTTGCAACTTTCCTTTCAAGAAATAAACTTTCAAGAAATAAAGACTAATTATTATTCTCATACCCGTCTGGTTTGTGCTGCAATTGGGTCCTACTCCTACCTCATTTTTTACCTCATTCGACCCTCCCTCCTTCTCCTCCTACCTACAGAGCCGGGAACCAACTTGACCTTGTGTTCACAAGGTTCTGCAGTACCCGTGCAATCTCAGTTACCCCGCTCCCTGTGTCTGACCATCACTTTGTTGCTTTCTCTCTCCCTTTGAAGTCCTCCTCTGTTCCTCCTACCACCCACACTGTCGCCACCCGCAGGAACCTGAAAACCCTCTCCCCCTCCACTCTCTCCTCTGCTGTTCTCTCATCCCTAACCCCTCCAGAGCAATTCTCACTGCTCTCTGCTGAGGAAGCCTCCTCTACCCTGCTCTGTCTTCCCTCTCGTACTCTTTAGATTCCCTCTGTCCCTTCTCATCCAGACCTGCACGATCTTCTCCTCCTCCTCGTTGGCTGTCCGAATCTCTGAACAGAGCTACGGACAGCTGAGAGGAAATGGATGAAATCAGGCTGTGCTGATGATCTCTCCCACTACCTTCACCTCCTCTCAGACTTCACCTCCAGTGTCAGCAGCCAAATCTACATTGTACCGGAACAACATCAACTCCTCTGCCTTAAACCCCAGAAAACCGTTTTCCATGTTCTCCTCAAGCCTCCCTCCCCTCCCCTTCCTTTCCACACTCACTGCTGATGATTTTTCTGACGACTTTACCAAAAAGCTGACGGACATCAGCATCTTCCTTACCCTTGCTGCTACCTTCCCTAGCCCCACCTCTACAGCTATCCTCCCTCCCCCCACTCCCACCTCTGCTAGACTTAACCGCTTTACCCCTCTCTCCTCCGAAGAGGTACTGAGACGGGTCACATCCAGCCATGTGACCACCTGTCCTCTTTACCCTATGCCTTCCTCCCTTCTCCAGGCCATCTCTACCGACATCCTACCATTAATCACCACCCTTGACACTGCTGACATCCAGAACTACAGAACGGTATCTATGCTATCATTCCTTTCTTAATTCCTGGAATGTGCAGTCACAAACCAACTGTCTCCCTACCTCTCAGAAAACAACTTGCTTTTTCCCCATCAGTCTGGCTTCAAGACTGCCCACTCTACAGAGACGGTGGTGAACGAGTCCTTTCGGGCCGCCAAAGCCTCTTCCCTATTTCAATAAGCAACTCACCTCGTGATTACAGCCTATCATTTCTAAAAGTAAATGTAGAGATCATGCTTTAAAAATTTTGTAAAAATCTAAAACTAAACCAGACAATAAAATACTTGTCCAGACCAACAAGAACAGAACAGTTTGAATGTGATCAGAAACTGAGTGGGGCAGCCGCGGCCTACTGGTTAGGGCTTCGGATTTGTAACCGGAGGGTGGCCGGTTTGAACCCCGACTAGTGCGAACGGCTGAAGTGCCCTTGAGCAAGGCACCTAACCCCTCACTGCTCCCCGAGCGCCGCTGTTGCAGGCAGCTCACTGCGTCGGGTTTAAGTGTGTGCTTCACCTCACTGTGTGCTTCACCATCTCTGTGTTCTGAGTGTTTCACTAATTCACGATTGGGTTAAATGCAGAAGACCAAATTTCCCTCACTGGATCAAATGAGTAATTCTTCTTCTGATGGCGGTATATTGATACAGTTCCGCTTTAGCTGTACACAAGATTTGTCAGCTGTTATTCCTGCAGTTCCATTAACAATTATGCATCCAAAACAAACGCAACGTTCAAAACCAGGATACAACAAAACAAAAAAATAGAACCACTTTACAAATACTAATGGGTTTGGCACCACCAAATCGCCTGTTGCAACAAATCTGTGTTTTACATACACAATGTTGTATTTGTGATTGAAGCTTTTGCTTTTCTTTTTGGTAGCATTTTCCTCTTGTTCACTATTTCTTTTACTCGAACAACCCAGAAAGAAACGGCTCATGGAGGTTTGCTGAGGTCTGCTCATTTCAGTGTGCTGCTGCAGCTGTACCTAACCTGCATACAGCACCTGCATTGAGCTGTTCAGTCCGGTCAGGTACCAGTGTCAGGAACTTATTGTCCACCAAGCCATCACAGTGCATAAAAATGATTCTGATGGGAACACAAGCCATTTCATGGCCGAGTAGTAACAGCTCTGCAGCCCGGTACCGGTCCCTGGACCAGGGGTTGGGAGCCGCTGCCATAGGGAAATTATGTGGTTACCATCCAAAACCCAGAGGGTAGGATTCTCAATGCATATGAAATCAGGCAAAGCCCAGTCAGCTCCGCTGAAGATGACACACCTTTTTGGGCCCTGAGAACAATACTGTTTATATATATACTGGGAAAAGAGATGGACAATGCTCTTGGAAGATATCTGTAGCCAGAACTTCCCATGCGTATAGCCACATTCCTCCAACCCAGGTATCCTTATTCTCTGATTATTGTCTTGTATTCTTTGCATGTTTTTCTGTAGTCTTCTTATAGTGTTTTAAGATTCATTCCTTATTGCTTGTGCTTTGTTATTTGGTAAGTAACTTGTACCTGTCTAACAAAGTGTTATTCTAAGCTGAATATTCTAGTCCAGCCGAATTTGAGTCCAAATAGAACCGTGAGATGTTCCGCTATGGACATCATTATACAGCGAGTAGTATTTCCTGTGACAGTAGAAATAGCTCGTCGATGAGAACCGTAGTAGAACGAGTGGACACATAGGCTGGTAATCGTGTTCACTCGGGTCTACCCAGTCTCATTGATGGCTACGAGGGATAATTATAAGCCGCCTAGGACTCGGTAGACAAATGATAGTACTCTACATAAGATCCGGCAGGGGGTGAAGGGAACCTATGATCCGGCCCTTACCTAAGATCCAGTAGGGGCCGCCGGGGGGGGGGGGGGGGGGGGGGAGACTGATATTCACTCATGTTTATCCTGTCTCATTGAGGACTGATAAGGACAATTATAAATAATCCACCTTGGACTTGGCAGAGGATGAAGTGGAGAGTCGTGGTAGGATGAGTTAACCCGTAAGATGATGATCATGTTCACTTGTGTTTATCCGGTCTCGTGGATGGCTGCTACAGTTAATTATGAGTAATCACCCTAAAACTTGGTAAACAAATGATAGTGGTCTATCTAAAATCTGTTCGGGGATGAAGGGGCATGGTATTCATCTATGCGGGGAGGATCAAAGGATCGTGAAGGACATTTCAATTCTATGCAATCATCCAGGGTTAGCCTGCCCCATGAGGGAAACTGGTCATATTTAATGTTTTAACGGCACACAACGATTGTGTGCCAATAAATTGAGAAAAATCAAGGTTTGTTTATTGTTTTATCATAAGAGGCCTTCCTCTTATGATAAAACAACTCCCTTTCCGCCCTTAGTTGGGAATTTGACGAATTCACAGTTGGGTCTATATAACATACAGTATCTGTATTTTATTCATGGGTCCATATAACATGCAGTGTCTGCAGTACATGTTATTGATCTTGCAGAAGGCCTGAGGGCCAAACATCATCTGAATGAAAAATGCTAAACTATACTTATTTGTTTTAATGTTTTAATGACTTCAACACACAGCCTTTACTCAGTTATCTCTGTGTGTGTGTGTGTGTGTGTGTGTTTGTACCTTTCTGATTACCTGCCTGTAAAGGCTATAACAAGAGGGATAAGGAAAAAACATGAGAGGAATCCAACACAGCAAGACTGTGACATTACGGGGTTGGGCGGAGACAAGAGCGAGACCAAGCAGCGTAAACGGTATAACAGAGAGTTTAATTCAAGTGCCGGACGAAACCGGCACAGGCGCACACAGCGAGATGTGTGCGTCAAACAAATAGCCAAGACAGGAGTACGTCCATATCTTCAATACAAATACATACAACACAATACCAATACACGCAACCACTCACAAAGGGGAGACAGGAGACACGAGGTTAAATAGGGAAACAAACAAGACACAGGTGAGACACATTGGGAATCAGACACAGGTGGCTGCTAATGATCACCGGGGATTCTGGGGGTTGTAGTGCCAGGACCGGTGATCAACAGCCAGGCGACGCCGATCGAGGTAGAGGGGGAGGCGTTGGCGTGACAGTACCCCCCCCCTGAGGCGCGTCTCCTGACGCGCCGCGTCGCCCACCAGGAGGGCTACCAGGAGCGGAGCAGGGAACGTCAGGCGGCATCCCTCTGGAGACCGGCGGCGGGGGCGCGGGCCCTCCGGAGGCCGGCGGCGGGGGCGCGGGCCTTCCGGAGGCCGGTGGTGAAGGCAGAACCCCCTGGACTCCTGAACTGCCGCTGGGACAAGGGCCTCAGGGGAGGCTGAAGAATCTGGCGGCGGGGCCTCCGGAGCGGCCGCAGACTCAGGCGGCGCGGCCTCCGGAGCGGCCGCAGACTCAGGCGGCGGGGCCTCCGGAGCGGCCGCAGACTCAGGCGGCGGGGCCTCCGGAGCGGCCGCAGACTCAGGCGGCGGGGCCTCCGGAGCGGCCGCAGACTCAGGCGGCGGGGCCTCCGGAGCGGCCGCAGACTCAGGCGGCGGGGCCTCCGGAGCGGCCGCAGACTCAGGCGGCGGGGCCTCCGGAGCGGCCGCAGACTCAGGCGGCGCGGCCTCCGGAGCGGCCGCAGACTCAGGGCCTCCGGAGCGGCCGCAGACTCAGGCGGCGCGGCCTCCGGAGCGGCCGCAGACTCAGGCGGCGGGGCCTCCGGAGCGGCCGCAGACTCAGGCGGCGGGGCCTCCGGAGCGGCCGCAGACTCAGGCGGCGGGGCCTCCGGAGCGGCCGCAGACTCAGGCGGCGGGGCCTCCGGAGCGGCCGCAGACTCAGGCGGCGGGGCCTCCGGAGCGGCCGCAGACTCAGGCGGCGTCGGACGGACAGCCACCTGCGTGCGTGGAGCGGGCGTCGGACGGACGTCCCCAACTGGGGACAGCTGCGGCCCAGCGGTGGCGACAGGAGGCCGCTGCGGCGGAGACAGGAAGCCGCTGCGGCCCAGCGCGGACAGGAGGGCGCTGCGGCCCAGCGGCGGCCTGGCTGGACAGCGGAGCCGCAGGTTTGTTGGCCCGTCTCGCAGACCGCGGTCCTCCGAATGCCAGACGGGTTCCCCAGAAAGGGTTGGCCTCAGCTGGCCCGTTCTGAGGCTTGGTGGCCCGTCTCGCCGACCGCGGTTCTCCGAATGTCAGAGGGGTTCCCCAGAACGGGTTGGCCTCAGCTGGCCCGTTCTGAGGCTTGGTGGCCCGTCTCGCAGACCGCGGTCCTCCGAATGCCAGACGGGTTCCCCAGAATGGGTTGGCCTCAGCTGGCCCGTTCTGAGGCGTGGTGGCCCGTCTCGCAGACTGCTGTTCTCCGAATGCCAGACGGGTTCCCCAGAACGGGTTGGCCTCAGCTGGCCCGTTCTGAGGCTTGGTGGCCCGTCTCGCAGACCGCGGTCCCCCCCGTGCCAAACGGGCGCCCCCGTATGGATCCCTCTCTGCCGGGGCTGGGACTCCTCCATTCGCGGCGTCGAAGGCGGCGCAACTCGTCGCCGGCAAGGGCCGGAGAAGCTCACGGAGCAGTGCCTCCTCCGCTGCCTCTGCTGGGGCTGGACCTCCTCCACTTGCGGCGTCGGATGCGGCGCCACTCGTCGCCGGCAAGTGCCGGCGAAGCTCACGGAGCAGTGCCTCCGTGCTCGCCATCCGCTGCTCCAATACCTCGACGGTAGGGAGCCGCTTGAGCACGGAGGCAAGCGTGGGCTCCTCCGCTGCCTGGTCCGCTGTCTCCATCGGTGGTGAGTGGTTCTGTGACATTACGGGGTTGGGCGGAGACAAGAGCGAGACCAAGCAGCGTAAACGGTATAACAGAGAGTTTAATTCAAGTGCCGGACGAAACCGGCACAGGCGCACACAGCGAGATGTGTGCGTCAAACAAATAGCCAAGACAGGAGTACGTCCATATCTTCAATACAAATACATACAACACAATACCAATACACGCAACCACTCACAAAGGGGAGACAGGAGACACGAGGTTAAATAGGGAAACAAACAAGACACAGGTGAGACACATTGGGAATCAGACACAGGTGGCTGCTAATGATCACCGGGGATTCTGGGGGTTGTAGTGCCAGGACCGGTGATCAACAGCCAGGCGACGCCGATCGAGGTAGAGGGGGAGGCGTTGGCGTGACAAAGACGAATCATTGAAGGGGAACTGAACCAACTGGTTGGTTCACAATATCATTTCCTTGTTACAAAGTCGGACGGTTTGGTGTTTCTCAGTTCATTACAGCGGGAAGAAGACTCAGGTACAGTAGTCAGCTCTGATTTGTGAATTATCATCAATATGTTTCTCATATGTGATATCAATAGATTTGTTGCTATAATGCATATGTTAAAAACTTAAATGAGTTACGTAAGTAACTAAATGTAAATGACTAAATGTAAATGTTTAAACTGTAGCATACTTGAAATCAGACACTGGTTTATGAAAAAATTGGTTCATATTATTGATTATTATTAACTAACAATTTAGCGAATTCCTTATCCAAAGTGACAGGCAGTAAATACTGATACAGGTAAATAAGGAGCAGGTAGGGGTTAGACAGTACAGACAGTACAGAGACAGGTAATTAACGAGCAGGTAGGGGTTAGACCGGGGTTAGATAGGTTATTTAGGAGCAGGTAGGGGTTCAATCAATATATACTTTATTGTCCCCGAAGGGACATTTGTCTTGGACTCCAAGTGCTGGGGCAAGCTGTCACCATAGCTAAAAAGATAAAAGATAAAAAGGTAAAAGTAAAGTGAAGTTGCATATTTGCGCAACAAACATGTAGACAAGCACATAGACAAGCACATAGACACATAGACAACACAGCTGCACAGCAACAAGCAAATGCAATGCTACCTGTGAAATACATATTAAAAAATAAAAAAGATACATACATGTAAAAAAATACACATATTGCACATTCCCAGAAGTTTCCATACAAGGTACACTAGCCAGAGCAGAGCATCAAATGGGAATCAGAGAATCAAACTGTTAACCTAATCTTATTTATTATTTTAATGGCGGTCGGGACAAACGAGTATTTAAATCTGATAAGTTTACATATGGGGACTCTGTATCATTTGCCAGATGGTAACAGTTGGTATTCTGAATTAAGGATGTGGGCGGGATCGGATAATGCTCTCAGTGCCAGTCTGAGGACAGACTCTTCGTAGATACACTGCAGAGAGGAGTTTTCAGTCCTCCCTACAACCTTCATTGCTGTCTGGACCACACGATTAAGTTTAGGGACAGAGAGATTGCCATACCACGCAGACATGCCAAACCTAATAAGGCTTTCCAACACAGCCTAATAAAACAAAAACATAAGCTTCTGGTCAACCCTGAAGACCCTGAGTCTGTGTAGATAGTATGGTCTTTGCTGAAGGCGAGAGTACAACATCTCAACTTGGACTTCCCAGTTAAACAGACTATCCAAGTGAACGCCAAGATATCTGTTAGAACTGACCTGATTGATTGTTTGATCATGGATTAAAAGCTGAGAGTGGTCACCTACTAATTTGGGGTCAATCCACACCTCTTCTGTTTTCTTAACATTAATAATGAGTTGATGGTCGACGCACCACTGAATAAAAGACTGAACCTCATTGAAATATGACAGGTCTGCATCTTTGTACAGCAGGCTTAGAATCGCTGTATCGTCAGAGAATTTGAAAACATAATTCCAGGGATAACTGCTGATACAGTCATTTGTGTAAATAGTGAAGAGGACAGGTGAACTGACACAGCCTTGGGGTGCCCCAGTGCTGATAACTTTTGGGTTAGACTGTACAGAGACAGGTTATTAAGGAGCAGGTAGAGTTTATGGGGCATCTTGCTGCCTACAGGATAGACTGCATTAGGGATCAAACCATTCAGCTGGGAGTTAAGTGCCTGGTTTACATTAAAATCCATCAATTACTTTTTCTTCTGATTTACAATTTGTCCTCAATCACAAGGATACTTGTGTAACTTTAAAGGTCCTTATGATGCAACGTACAGTTGATATATTTGTATAATTATGATTATGATTATTATTAGCAAAGAAAACAGCCATCTTGGATTGTAAAGATCTTTAAACGTCATCTTGTATTTAATCTTGTTCTCTATGGGCTTGCATCATAGATCTGGTTGTGATGATATATGATACGAGAAAGCCCATATATGGTCGTGCCTTCAGAGCGGTTTAACCAGCACAAGGAATAGTAGGTATGATTTCCACATGGTGAACTTGATCTTCATCACACACATGTGAAGCCCTTCTGTGAGGAATGATAAGTCATTATTAAATAGTTATTAGAAACATATTGGCAGCATCTCTACATCTTTCCCCTCATTGAGAATGAGATGGTCTATGAATCGGCATCTGGGAATGACCACCCTGCCTCTCATCCAGAGGGAACAGAGACAGTCAACAGCCCCCTGTGAACGACAATAGGCTGGTTATATGAATGCTGAGAATAAACAAATACAGAATGGCTGGAGAAACAACATGTAGTTGTGTTTGTCTCCAGATCTCCTGTCTAACTATGAATGAGGAGAGAGAGGAGGGGGGTCCTACCTCTAAAACCTCTTTGTCTGGGGAACATGGCCACCAGAGCAAAGCTAAGAGGTAAGAGGATGATCTCTCACTGTCTGTGACTTTTGTCCATCTCAGAGCTCAGCAGTGATACATCATGACACCGTTATTACTCTGAGCAAAAGCTGTGTGTGTGTGTTGTGTTGAAGCCCAGAGCAGCAGGAGAGAGCAGACAATCCTGGACCCAGCTGTGTCTCCATGAAGAGTGAACACTCTATGAGTCCACTTGTTGACTTTAAAGATGGAAATCAGTCTATTGAGAAGAGGTAAGGATTTATCAGAGATAACAAAAAATAGAGCAGGGTCCAGCATGAGAGAGCGGACTCCCCTGGATCCAGCTATGTCTACACATAGAGTGATAACTATGGATCTTCTATTTAACTTTAAAGATGGAAATCAGTCTATTGTGTAATGATTTATCAGACATTATAAAGATACTTGAACTATTTAAAGTAAAACCTGGCCGGTGCTGAGGGTGGAGGGGGCAGTGATGGTCTCGGGGGAGAGGTAGAGTTAGGTGGGGTCGGAGGAACGGTGGAACCGGAGGCCATGGCGGCGGAGAATGTGGCCGAGGGGAAGGATACACAGGAAGAAGAGGAGGGGACCATCACTGAACCCTGGGGGACACCGTGTGAGACTGAGGACCTTGAGGATGGACAGTTATTTCTGGAGATATATTGTCTGTGGGAGAGGAAGGACCTGAACCAGGAGAGGGCGGGGCTGAATATGCCAATGGAGGACTGGAGCTGCGTGATGGGTGGTGTCAAAGGTCAGGGAACCGGAGTCAGCGGGAGGAGTATGTCGTTGGTTCCTTTATGGATGGCATTCTAAATGAAGCCTGATGGAAATGGTTCATGGATGGTATTGGAGTCCCTTTGGTTCTGATTTTCAGTGGTGCCAAAAGTACACACATTCGTCACTCAAGTAGAAGTATAGATACTGGTGTTTAAAAGGCTCTGGTAAAAGTGGAAGTATTGACTCAACAGAAGTACAGGCTGAAACATACTTAAAGTATAAAAGTAGAAAGTAATCCTACAAAGAAAAAGAAACATTAAAAGTGTTGGAAATAACCGTATTTAGGTTAGAGCAATTGTTGATCATAGTCAATAAGGTCAGGACAGTTGGATTGGAGGAGCGGAGGGTTTTATTACAGAATGTAATACAGTTCTCGGATGGCAATGACAGGACACACGTTCAGCCTAACGCGTGTCCTGTCCGGTGCGGTTCCTCTTTTTCAACGAATGCTGGCATTCTTTGAGTATTTGAAGTAAGGAGAATTAACAGATAGTGACAGAAGACAGCAACTGGCATCACACAATAGGCAGATAACGTGTTCCTTTGATAATACAGTATATGGTGGGGTCAGGGTGACATGCCCTGGAACTTGTCACCTCATAGAATCCTATGAAACTATAGTTGACAAGAAGTGAGAAACCAGTTGTTAGAAAGGCATCAGAGTGACACTCGCACTGATAGCCACACGATAAGGGGTTCAATAATACACAAGAAATACCCAGACTCCAACAAAGGCTAGACTAGTTGGACCTTGTATCATTGACACAACTGTAAGCAATAGAAACTTAAAGTGATGGTTCGGAGTAAAATTCACCCTGAGGTAATTTCCACCAATAATCCAGCCAAATACCCCCTCAGATGCATTTTTAGTGACGGTCAATATTGGTCAAGTTTAGGGGTATAAGCTGAATGGCTTAGTACTGGAGTGAATGGTACAGTGTGTATATCTTGTAAATTACCCCACTAATAATGCATGGATTGTTACCTAACTTCTGTAGTAGTACATATAGGGTCTGTACTCACAAAATGAGGCATTTGAAAGTTTGTAAGTATACCAGGAGTTTATTTAAAAGAGCACTTTCCTGATAGCTTCAACTCTCTGCTGCTAACGCTACCGCTGTGTCCACGTCACTTCCGTCTTTCCGGAAAAGACAGAAGTGCAACTCTGGACCCTTCAGTAGGCAACTGCTAGCACCAAGGCATGGCTTCACAAGCAAGCAAAGTCAAAGCCATAGCAAACATTGTAAATCGACCAATATTAGCCTACTCTAAGAAATTAATTCATATAATAATAACAAAGAATACAGCTTACCTCTACATGTTTTTCAAATTGGACAGCTAGTTCTTGAAAGCCAAAAGTATTAGTTCTTGGGTTTGTTTGCAGCCCATTCACCACAAGTAGTTTTTGCTCCCAATGATTTCAAACAATTCTTTGAGGTCGGGCCAGGGATGTGGAAGGTTATGTTTGTCACCATCGCCACCAACGTTCACGCCTGTGCTTCCAGATCCTTCAGACATTTTGCCAGAGATGCCCTTGTCAACCAAATCTCTTTCTAACATTTTGTTGTAATGTAATGTAAGTTAAAGTAATCCAAGATCGTTGCCAGGAAAGGAGGTTTGAGATGGGTAGCTGTCAGGGTGTTGGGAACCAGACCGGGTATCTTCAGTAAGGTAGTGATGGTGGTGAGTTTAAGGGAAGACGCGATGAGGCCAAAGATCAGGTGGTGGTGGGGCCCAGGGTGCAGGTGGAGGACTTCACAGTTGTTATTATGGAGAACAGGTCAGCAGTGGGGATTTCAGTGAATGAGGTGGATTTGTGGCTTGGGTGTTCTGGTTCTGGCATTGAGTTCTGGTTGTTGATTGGTTCAAAATATTGTGTGGGTATTCCGCAGACAACCCCAGGATAGGTCAATGGTTACCAGTGCTCCGTCTGCACAGCAGCATCAAACAGAGCTGATCAAGGTGTGTAAATGTCCAACAAGACATTTGAGTTTAGCTCTACATGAACAGTAAAAAGCATATCTTGTGTTGCAAATAGTCTCCACGCTTCCCTCTTTAGACTAGCGGGACGTGAATCTAGGACAGATGCTTCTGATGTCCTCAGTTACTTCAGAGTAAAGTTCTCCTTGATGTTTGTTCTGTTCCAGAGGGCTGAGGAGAACGCACATGCTTTTCTAGAAAAGGAGCTGAAGAAGCTCTGGAGGGTACTCTTTCCACATTACCCACAATGCTCAGAGAGTCAGAGGGAGGAGGAGGAGCTGGATGGTAAGAAAGAGGAGCAGAGGAGGCGTGCCATAGACGGAGTGGTAGACATCACAAAGCTCTGCCTGATGGAGATGAACCAGGAGGAACTGGCCGAAGCACTATGGGGCGGTAAGAGACTCTTATTTTGGAGACAGAAAAAATAATTTTCTTTAAATCAGAGAAGAGATACTTATTTTTTAATCTGAAGCAGTAATGTGGGGGTATGAGGTTAAATGGTTTGATCCAGATATGTTGGGTTATTGTGGGGGTATCAGGTTAAATGGTTTCGTCCAGATGTGAAGGGCTATTGTGGCTCTATCTGGTTAAAGAATGTTAAACAATATACTGCAGTTAAAGAGCAGAATAAATCAATGAAAGAGATGTAACACTATCTTATTACATCAGCAGAGCAAATCACTTTCAACAGTTTTATGATCATTATTACTATCTTTAAACCAGAAACATTGCTGTGGAAATGTCAAATACTCCTGAAAAACTCCTGAAAACCCAATATATACTATTGTAGCCATTACATGCAGTCCTTGTTATGACCAGCTTCTCTCTCCACAAGTAATTAAACCACTAAAGTTGAAGTTGTTAATTTAACAGGAAGTATTGACATGTTTCCACTGATGTCACCATCCACTAACTGATGTCTTCTGTTGTTTTCTCATTTAGAATCTGCTGCTGTCCAGTGCCAACATGAAATCAAGACTCGTCTGAAGAAGACGTTCAGCTGTGTGTTTCAGGGAATCCCTAAAGCAGGACAGAAAAAAAACCTGAAGGACTTCTACACAGAGCTCATCTTCACAGAGAGAAGCGGTGGAGAGGTCAACAAGGAACATGAGGTCAGACTGATCGAAACTGCTTCCAGGAAACCAGCCAAGGAGGAAACAGCAATCAAATGTGAAGACATCTTTAAACCCTTACATGGACAAGATCATCCAATCAGAACCACAATGACAACCGGAGTGGCTGGCATTGGTAAAACTGTCTTAACACAAAAGTTCACTCTGGACTGGGCTGAAGACAAAGCCAACCACAACATGCACTTCACATTTCTCTTCCCTTTCAGAGAGCTGAATTTACTGAAAGGGAAAGAGTTTAGCTTGGTGCAACTTCTTCATCACTTCTTTATTGAAACCAAAAAAGCAGGAATCTGCAGATTCGACCGGTTCCAAGTTGTCCTCATCTTGGATGGTCTGGATGAGTGTCAACTTCCTCTGGACTTCCAGAACAACCAGATCTGGACTGATGTCACTGAGCCGACCTCGGTGGACATGCTGCTGACAAACCTCATCAGAGGTGCCCTGCTGCCCTCCGCTCACATCTGGATAACCACACGCCCTGGAGCAGCCGATCAGATCCCTGCTGAGTGTGTGGACATGGTGACAGAGGTGAGAGGGTTCACTGACCCACAGAAGGAGGAGTACTTCAGGATGAGATTCAGTGACAAGACACAGTTCAGCACAATCCTCACCCACATCAAGAAATCACGAAGCCTCCACATCATGTGTCACATCCCAGTCTTCTGTTGGATCTGTGCTACAGTTCTGGAGGATTTCTCCAAATCCCAGAGAGAAGAGATGCCCAACACCATGACTCAGATGTACCTGTTCTTTCTGAGGGTTCAGTTCATACAGGCAGACAGAAAGTATAATCGGAGAGCTGAAACTGATCCACACTGGAGTTCAGAGAGCAGAAAGATAATTGGCTCCCTGGGAAAACTTGCTTTTAACCAGCTGGAGAAAGGCAACCTGATCTTCTGCAAAGCAGAACTGCCAGAGTGTGACATTGATTTCAGAGAAGCCTCAGTGTCCTCAGGAGTGTTCACCCAGAGCTGTAGAGAGGACTGTGGGCTATACCAGGAAAATGTGTACTGCTTCATCCATCTGAGCATCCAGGAGTTTCTGGCTGCCCTTTATGTCTTTCTGTCCTTCAGCAAAACTGGTACCAATCTGCTTTCAGAGGAACAACCAACTTCTAGGGCAGAAGAAGAAGACGAAAAACTCTTCCCCCTCTACCAGAGTGCTGTGGACAAGGCCTTACAGAGTCAGAATGGACACCTGGACTTGTTCCTCCGCTTCCTCCTGGGCCTCTCTCTGGAGACCAATCAGATTCTCCTTGGAGGTCTAATGGGACAGACAAGACGTTGCTCACAGACCAATCACAGAACAGTCCGTTACATCAAGGAGAAGCTGAGTGGAGATCTCTCTTCAGAGAGATGCATCAATCTCTTCTACTGTCTGAATGAGCTGAACGACCATACTCTAGTGAAGGAGATCCAACAGTACCTGACATCAGGAAGTCTCACTGGAGAATCTCTCTCCCCAGCTCAGTGGTCAGCTCTGGTCTTCATCTTACTGTCAACAGAAGAGCAGCTGGACGTGTTTGACCTAAAGAAATACTCTGCTTCAGAGGAGGGTCTTCTGAGGCTGCTGCCAGTGGTCAAAGCCTCCAAAACATCTCTGTAGGTTCACTAATAACATATATCACAATACATAATAACACAATGTGTTGTTATATTAGCCTATCAAACCTATCATCAACATATACATAATACATAATAATCATACAGGATTTCAACACAATTTCTTCATTATAGTAAGTAAAAGTTATGTTCTTTCAAGCACATTTACTAAGATGATTTACTTTATACAAAACATTTATTCCCAAATATAAATATGGTACAGGAAAATTTTGTTAAATTGTCTAAGCAGGTTGAAGAGACAAACTTATAAAAGCTCCATTTATTATTATTTATTATAATTGAATTGAATTATAATATTCAAAATTGTTTATAAAAGCTAAATACACCTGTATTGAACTATATAGCTATAGGTATAACAACTTTATTTTAGGATGTTTAATGTTGGCCACATTTATAATTTTAAATTAATTATTAATAATAGTTGATTACTATTGTAAAATGTTGTTCAGAACTCTTGGCTATAAGGACACTATTTGGGTTGTAACCAGTAGCAGGGGTTAAAGTTTTCCGTTGCTATGACGGAAATCCGTCAACTCGGCCCTCATAAGGTCCTGTGGTCCCACCAGAAAGGCAGTGAGAAAAAAATATATATATAAAAAATAAACATTTCGAGAGCCTTTAAAAATTCCTACAGTAGTACAGACCATGAATGCAACACTCCACATATTCTAGCAACATTCAACCCATAAGTCTGTGCGTTTTTGTTGACAGAAGTGGTAGCTCTAGTTGTTGCCGGTAGTAGAAAACTACGTCTTTCTCAAAGCAGAAACATACAATTGAAAATGGAAACCATCTGTTTAACCCCGCCTGGAAGGATAAATATTTATTTATGTTACCACCATGTTTAAATGCCAAACCGATGTGTTTAATTTGTAATGAGTGTGACGCGGTTCTGAAAGATTACAGCGTGCGGAGGCACCACGTTGAGAAACACCCGACTTTCTGCGCAAACTTTCCCGAAGGATCTCAGGAGAGGGACCCAACTAAATTTGGCCCAACTAAATTTGTAATTAAATAGCCCTGCTATAGGCTATAACATCGATATGATTTACAACAATACTTCACCTATCAGCAGTGTTTGTATTAAGCATTTGTTTGTGAATCATTCCTTGTGCCTTATTTCGTAAGCTGTTTGATCATGCTTGAATGGGATACATTGACGCAGCTGGCATTAGAAAAAAAAAAAAAACATGCGTTGCCGTTGTCACAGTTTTGGAAAAAAAAAATCCCATGCGTCCTGCTTGGTGTTCTTGCGTCTGGTTATTCGGATTTGGCAGAAATAAATGACTGTTTGAATATGGACCACGCCAAATAAATAGGTTAATTGTTTAAGGATTAATCTTGTTAATTATTAACATAATTAACATTATCCTCGGCCTGGATTTTGTTAGAAAATAAATGTCAAGTCACTGACACTGTCACTGACAAATGCAATAGCAGCAAATAGCAGATTGCAATAGCAGAAAAACATTGTGAAAATAAATGCTTGCACTGCACACAACTTGTGCAGATGATTTGTTACTTATAGCCCATTAACAAGAATGGTGAAGTCTTGCAAAAAATATTGGTTTCATGCCCTGGCTTTGAACGAGAAGGGATAATGGACCACGTGGTGTTTAAATATCAAGGCAGTATGCGTCCATGACCCAGTCCAGCTCATTTGGGGGAAGGTGAGAGGATATAAGTAATGGGGAGGAAGCAGGAGAGTACATTGTTCTCTGTAGAAATCGCCCAGCTAAATGATATACAAAGCATATACTTAGTTACTTAGTTGTGTGACAGTTAAATGAGTACGAGTGGAGGTCTATCCTCTGAACGGGATAGAAATCCATCAGAGTTTTTTTTTTTTTTTTAAGCAACTGAACACACATTACTCATGTAGTGCCTCTGTCTCTGGTTGTGACTTGGGCACCTGTCAGATCTTGCAGCTTGGCATGTCAGGTGTGTAACTGATGGTGTTTCACTCTGTTGGGGAAATGGCCAACAGGGTTGGAAGGGCTTGTCTATATGGTGGAGGGCTGGCTCACTGCCTTTCAGCTTCCCACGCGAGAGTGAGCATGTGCTGATGAGAACACTCATTTATAGTAAGAGTGTGGGAACCAAAAATTACATAATCACGGATTGCTACACAACGGTTCTCCTGTGAGCTAGACGTATCGTTGTGAGTGGACGGTATGACTGATCGTTAAGCACTTTAAAGTACAGTTCCTAACATGTTCCTGTTTATTTTTGTGAAGGCTGAATGACTGTAACCTGTAATCAATTCTCAGATGTTGTGAATTTCGACTGCAGTACCCATTTCCAACACTGTCAATGTTACATATTGTACCTTTTGTTAATATCTAAAGGTCCAGCTTCAGTAGTTATTAAACTGTTATTAGTTATTATATTGTCATCGTAAAAGAGTAATTAAAAGTAACTTGTTCAAATATTTTCATGAATGCAAAACCTACTTGGTTTGTAATCCTCATACGATTTAAAAACAGTTCCTAACATGTTCCTGTTTATTTTTGTGAAGGCTGAATGGCTGTAAGCTGTCAGAGAGATGTTGTGAAGCTCTGGCCTCAGTTCTCAGCTCCACCTCCTCTAGTTTGAGAGAGCTGGACCTGAGCACCAATGATCTGCAGGATTCAGGAGTGAAGCTGCTCTCTGCTGGATTGGGGAATCCACACTGTACACTGGAAACTCTCAGGTCAGTTTGACTCAATGTGCAAACTGACACCACAAGGTTCCCTATCAGAAGACATTTAACAGATTGACTTAAGAGCTCGTATTTAATCTAATTTATTGTTTATTGTGTATTGACTTTAGCCAGGCTCTTACTGCACATCTATCCCCTGTACTGCTGGTCACTGTGAATTTCTCCTAAGGGGGGGGAATTTCTCCTAAGGGGGATTAATAAAGGAATATCTTATTATCTTATCTTATCTTATCTTCCATAGAGTTAACAGGTTTAAATATATTGACAGAAATAACTCAACATACAATATGTGTTGCCATGGGAAGGTATGTAATGTATAAACATAGATGTATGTTGAATTCTTAGTTTTTGATGATTTAATAAGTTGTATGTTGTGTTACATTCTCTTATCCAGCATCATGTAGCCAGACAGTAAGGTGGAGTTTAGAGTTGTTGCTTATTAAGATTTAATAACACCATCTTCTTCTGAGAATTTGACTGTTTAGTTGAATAGTTTCACCTCTTTCTGACTTGTCACCCTGAAATGTACAATAGGTAACACATACTGTACTAAATCATAGTGCAGAAGTATTTCAAGACAGATCCCACATGAGCTGGGTTATAATTTGCAAAAAAATAATACATTTCAAGCATAGACATTTGCTGATCAACTTACAGTGTAGGACTTGTTGTCGCTTGTCATTTTCAAGATAGAATAATTGCGCTGGTCTCAAAATATAATATTGCGTCCAGCTAGTTTTGTGCTTGTGTTTGTTCAGTGTCTTCAAGCTAGCAACCCGCGTCTGCTTCAACTTTGAGGAGTAAGGGGCTGGGACAACTCTCAAATGTTGTTAATTTGGACTGCAGCACCCATTTCAAACACTCTTTCAATGTATCATATTGTATCTTTTGTTAATATCTAAAGGTCCAGCTTTAGCAGTTATTAAACTGTTATTAGTTATTATATTGTCATTGTAAAAGAGTAATTAAAAGCAATTTGTTCAAATCTTTTCATGAATGCAAAACCTACTTTTTGTAATCCTCATATGATTTAAAAACAGTTCCTAACATGTTCCTGTTTATTTTTTTGAAGGCTGAATCACTGTAAGCTGTCAGAGAGATGTTGTGAAGCTCTGGCATCAGTTCTCAGCTCCACCTCCTCTAGTTTGAGAGAGCTGGACCTGAGCACCAATGATCTGCAGGATTCAGGAGTGAAGCTGCTCTCTGCTGGACTGGGGAGTCCACACTGTACACTGGAAACTCTCAGGTCAGTTTGACTCAATGTCCAAATAGTGACAACACAAGTTCAAGTTACAAAATGTGTGTGTGTATGTGTGTGTGTGTGTGTGTGTGTGTGTGTGTGTGTAGGCTGTCTGGCTGCCTGGTCACACAGGAAGGCTGTGCTTCTCTGGCCTCAGCTCTGAGCTCAAACCCCTCCCATCTGAGAGATCTGGACCTGAGCTACAATCAACTAGGAGACTCAGAAGTTACATTGCTGTCTGCTGGACTGGAGGATCCTTGCTGGAGACTGGACACTCTCAGGTATGGACAGGACAGCTCACCACTCGGTGACAATGTCTCCTACAAGGAATCAACCAGCTGTTAAAGGAAGTGGTTTCAAAACACAGCTGGAATTGATGTTGTGTAGACAGTGATGAGACAGCAGATGATGAAGCTTCCAATGCTTCCGAGCTTTCGATGTTTAAAGACAACATGCCGCCCTCACTGTGTTTGCCCCCCAGTGTGGAGCACGGTGGAGTGGGGAGGCTGAAACCAGCTCTAAAGAAATGTAAGTGTCTGTTTAAGTTATTGACACTATCAACATAGTAGGGGACATCCGTTCATTCAGATCCTACTTGGAATGAAGATGGTTGACATCACGTATTTTACATATATATTAAACAATCACAATTAACCCTGCTTGTGTAACATTAAATAGTTATTATTAATATTATTATAGCATCATTGATTAATTATAAATATAAGTAGCATTGTTATTGTTAAACAGGATCATATCATAATCATGATGTCAATGTTATTAAGTCGTTATTATGTTTTTTTTCTATTAGAAAAAATGTGATTTTATTATTATGAATTATATTATTATTGTTATTATCATTGTTATTATTTTGCCTTTCATCACCATTCTTTTAAATAATTATTTCATTTAGTTTTAATCATGATTATACTTTATTTATTAGTATCATATGAGACATAATAACATCATTATCATGCTACTACTAACATTATTTTGTCATTATTATTGTTAGATATTCATTCACTATCTGTGGATACCTATTGTTTAGGGTTTAGGTATTATTCTTTTTACATTTCTTCTATATAGTGGTTATATATATATATTCATACATCCACTAGCTGAAATGACGCAGCGTTCGGATGCACATGATCTAAGGATTTGTTTGATCTAAAATTTAAAAGGTGTTTTTATGAGTCACGGCAATTTAAAAATATGTAAATTTGCAAAAATTCTATCAACCAGACGTCTGCTTCAGAAGGCAGCAGGAACTTTAAACTTGCTGTGCACATAGAGGGTAGCTCTCCTAACATGTGTACAACATTTGATGGCGGTATCTTCTTGTCTGGCGACAGTGTCAATTATAGTACTTCACACTGACTTCATGGAGTCAGAAGGGCCAGAAACTTGAAGCTTGCCAGGCTCATAGAGGACACATCGTTCCAAGTTGTTTCAAATGTGGTGTTGATATCTCATTCCAGGTCGTCACAGTGTCAATTAAAGTATTTCATAATTATAATTAATTGTATTATTATTATTATTAACAGCGACAATAATAATAATAATAATAATAATAATAATAATAATAATAATAATAATAATAACAATAATAATAATATAACTGTTATTATTATATTAGACATAACCTAATAATCATCATAACTGTAATGATGCCTGAGTACTATTATTACTATGTTTATTGTTCTTTCTTTGTTCTTCATATTAACAACAACAACAGTAATGGTTCAGCAGCCTAATCATGTCTTGTTCTCCCTCAGATGCCTGTGAACTCAAACTGGACCCAAACACAGCCCACAGAAAACTCTCTCTGACTGAGGACAACAGAAATGTGACGCGGGTTGGAGAGCAGCAGTCATATCCTGATCACCCAGAGAGATTTGACTCCTGGCACCAGGTGTTGTGTAGAGAGGATCTGACTGGCCGCTGTTACTGGGAGGTAGAGTGGGGAGGATGTGTTTATATAGCAGTGACATACAGAGGAATTGCAAGGAGAGGACAGGGATATGACTGCTGGCTTGGAAGGAACAACAAATCCTGGTGTCTTTATTGTAATGATGGTGGGTACTCTGCCTGGTACAACAATAGCAAAACAGAGATACGTCTCCCGACCGCTGGCTCTAACAGAGTAGGAGTGTATCTGGACCGGCCTGCTGGCACTCTGTCCTTCTACAGAGTGTCCTCAGACACACTGACACACATCCACACCTTCAGGTCCACATTCACCCAGGAGGACCTCCACCCTGGGTTTTGGTTATTGGGGGTTGGTTCCTCAGTGTCTCTGTGTCAGCTGTAGTCTCACATACATACACACACACAGCCCTTGTGTGAAGTGACAGCGTTGGCATAGAAATAGAAATAGAAATAAAAATACTTTATTAATCCCAAACTGGGAAATTGCAATATGTTGCATATGTTGTATGTATGTATGCCAGGATGTCATGTCATTTTATATAACATGATAACATGTGATACAATGTCATGTAATCTAATATGAAACTTATCTATTGGACAAGCCTTTTGTCAAGTAATGTTGATTCATTGGTGTCCATTAAAGCCAGAATGACATGGGACAGTGGGGATGTTACCAATTAAATACAACTTTCTATATCGCTTTTCACGCAGTTGCTGCTTTTTTCCACAATATTGCTTTTGCGCAATTATCGCCTTTTTACACAAATACCGCTTTTTACACAAAATCGTTTTTAACGCAATTAGCGCTCTTTTGCAATATAATTTTTACCAATTAAGTATCATTTTCTATATCAGCATCTAACAGTAATATAATCAATTTGGGTATTACCCTGTGTTTCCCTTTGTCGTGATCACAAAAATGTGTTCTGGAGTATCCTACAAGAATGGAGAAGCACTATATGATACAGAAGCACATGTACTACAGAGGGATTTGATGTTTGTACAACCCTGCCGATATGAGAATGCAATACCACATTACATGTACTACAATTGATATCTGTACAACTGCTGATATGGTTTTACAATACCACATCAAGGAGGTTCATGGGCTCACCATCATGGTCTGCTGTGACTTACGGGTCTCGGGTAATACTGCATAATCTTGTATACGGCTTGATACACATTTGTTGTTTGCAATTTGAGTGTTCCTAACCTTGTACGGTGCAGGGTACAGTAAGGCTCATTGGGTCTCATACAGTTAAGGCAAGGACAGCTATAAGGGCATCAACATGAGTTCATATAATGACATCAGTTCAGAAGTAGGTGGGATCATGAAGTAGGCGTATCGACTTATTGTTCCCTTTAAAAAGGATGTCCGAAGAAGAAACAACGAGGAATTCAGGCTACGGGGACTCCATCGAGGATGTCTTCTGGACTTTGTGGACTAAGAAGAAATTCAAGACAAGGGACTTAGAAGAATCGTGAAGAATATTTTTACTTGACTTGTTCACAAGACCTGATTTGGAATAAGCCTTATCCACCTGTGATTTTTACTCAACTTGTTCACAAAACCTGTAAACTATTTGGAATAAGCCTTTTCCACCAGTCAACTGAAGGGGGATTCCTCCCATAGCCCTGCGGGGCGATGAAGGCTTCCAGCTGCAGATTAAATAATGACTATTTTAGCCAGAATTAGAAGCTAAACGGACCTTGAATCAAAAAGAAAAAGAGGGATTTATATTTTACTCCTCAGCAACTAGCACCATCCCCGCAAGGAAAGAGCTATGACTCCGGACCAATAGACTTAGAAAGAATTCCTTGGATTTAATTACGTCTAAAATGAGTATCATGTGTGATTGTGGTTTTTGCCTATTTTTTTCATGGCATTTTTTACGGACAGTCTTTTATGCTTTCTGTATTATTCCAATTTTTAACCCTGCAAATAAATATCATCTAAATTCTGTTTTTCCATCATTCATTTAATTTGGGGTATCATTGTTATCTTAGACAGGGGATTAAACAGTCATTGATAGGTACGGTTGAGAAGGATTGAGCATTGTGGTTCTAAGAGGTTACTTAATAGAGGTTATCAACAAAGAAACATCCTGAGAGTTAGATATATCAAAACTCTTGAATACTTAGGGTTAGGGGTTAGGGTAAGGTTAGGGTTAGAGTTAGGATAGGGTTAGGGTTTGGGTTCAGGTTGGGATTATGGGTTTGGGTTCAGGTTGGGATTATGGGTTTGGGTTAAAATCTGGTGCACTGGCCTACTGAACTGTGTGGATGGGTGGACGGAGAAAGGACCAGGACGGAGTGGGGAGTCTGGGGCCCTTTGTGGATTTTGGGTAGTAAATAGAAATAATGGGGGCGTGGATTGTCCAGTCCGAATGGAAAGTTTCTTTGTTTAGCTGTAATGTATTTTTTGTGATAGAGGGTCTGAATTATTTAGCAGATTTTAGTCTGAGTTTGTAATTGAATGGAGTTGTCGAGTGGTTTAAAGTAGTTGGAGTTGTCCAGTCCTCTATTGGCTTTGGTGAGGTATTGCTGTCTGTCCATGACCACTATTTTTTAACCTTTGTCAGCAGGTTTGATGATTTTGTTTGGGTTATGGATAAGTTTGGTTAGGGCCCTCCGCTCGGCCCCCGACAGATTGTCCGGGACATCTGTCGAGGGCTGATAGCGTTGTAGGGTTAGGGTTAAGGGTTAGGGTTAGGGGTAAGGGGTTAGGGTAGGGTTAGGGTCGGGGTTAGGGTTAGGGTTAGGGTAAGGGTTAGGGGTTAGGGTTAGGCTGGGGGAACTGAGCCTTTCTCCCGGAGGAGACAGGGGGAGCACGGTCCTTCCGCCCATGGGAACTCCCATATCCCTGGTCTCTTGATGGGTAATTGTGCTGGCGCCTCCTGCGCACCAACGTCCATCCATCAGCCATCTTGGCTGAGAAAAATCCAAATCAAAGGAGCTTTCCAAGAAAGGATTCTCACAACGAAATGTTTTTTTTTTTTTTTAATCAAAGTTATAAAAAACAAAACAAAACAAACAACTAATTAACTAACTAGTGATGTGTCGGTGAGATCGCGAATACAAGCGGCCGAAATGAGTTTCCTCCGCAGGGTGTCCGGGCTCTCCCTTAGAGATAGGGTGAGAAGCTCGGTCATCCGGGAGGGGCTCAGAGTAGAACCGCTGCTCCTCCGCATCGAGAGGAGCCAGTTGCGGTGGCTCGGGCATCTAGTGAGGATGCCTCCTGGACGCCTCCCTGGGGAGGTGTTCCGGGCACGTCCCTCCGGGAGGAGGCCCCGGGGAAGACCCAGGACACGCTGGAGGGACTATGTCTCTCGGCTGGCCTGGGAACGCCTCGGGATCCCCCCGGAAGAGCTGGACGAAGTGGCTGGGGAGAGGGAAGTCTGGGCTTCTCTCCTCAGGCTGCTGCCCCCGCGACCCGACCCCGGATAAGTGGAGGATATGGATGGATGGATGGATGGATGGTGATGTGTCGGTCGTGAACGATTCGTTCAATATCAACTAATCTTTTATATGACTCGGGAGTAATGAGTCGTCTCAGTGAGTGATTCGTTCATTTCATGCAGTATCTTCCCTGGCCACATGGCAGCTGCATGAACCCACAGTCAGCAGGACAGGAAACAGAAATGATTCGTTCACGACTCACTCAAGTGTGCGTCCATGCTCAGGTTCTCGTTCATTTGTCATGTGACATGCAGCTCAGGCTGAACGATTCGTTCTCGTTCATTGGATCGTTCATTTGTCACGTGACATGCAGCTCAGGCTGAACGACTTGTTCTCGTTCATCGGATCGTTCATTTGTCCAAGACAGGCAGCACAGGCTGAACAACTTGTTCTCGTCATGGGTCTCGTTCATTCATTCGGATCGGTCTCTCGTTCATTTGTCACGTGACGGGCAGGCTGAACGGGTCGTTCTCGTTCATTCATTCGGATCGGTCTCTCGTTCATTTTTCAAGTGACAGCTACCAAGTCGCTGTCATGTCGTGCTGTCAAACAACAGTGGCAGGGAGGATACAGGACACAAGTCAATGTATAGTGGTGTGTATTTGCTTTCCTAGGTTTTCACATGGTTATTGCTTGTGGCATTTTGTATACACTTTGTCAGCTGAAGTAAACCATGTTGCCGTCATTGTTAAGTGTTTGAGGACCGCAGCCTTTTTTACAACGCTCACAAGAGGGCTACAGCGCCACCTGCTGTAAAAATTAACGAAATGACTCAAAAAAAGATTTGTTTAATTTACTGTCCGAGAGTAAATTGAACGAAACAGTATAAAGATTCGAACTTCCCAACACTAATAGTGAGCAGAGCTCTCTGCTCCTATTTATACCCATCCCTTTCTTTTTATTTTTTCTTTTTTTTTGTTGAGAAAAATGATAAGTATTGGATTTGTAAGGTACGTGTATAGTTTGGTGTATTGTATAATTATTATTAATGGTGTTAGTATAAAAAAAAATGAATTAATGAAATATAAATTCATGACCTGTTTATTTGTGTCCAATTAAATGGTTAGAGTTAGAATTTAGAGTGGAGGTTTAGACCACTTTAGGTTTAGGATTAGACCAAGGGTTAGGGTTAGTAAGGGTTAGGGTTGGGGTTAGGGTTAGGGTTAGGGGTTAGGTTTAGGGTTAGAGGGTTAGGGTTAGGTTTTTTGTTAGTGTTCTTTTTTTGTTTGTCCTGGACCTTTTGTGCTCTGGCACAACACCTTCCCTTCCTGTCGTTATTTTTGTTGTTGTTGTTTCTTTTGTGTTGTTTGTTATTGTTTTTGTCTTTTTTGTTTTTTTGTTTTTTGGAAAATATATAATATTTTTTGTTTTTTTCGTTTTTTTATTAAAAGTGTGGATGTGTGTGTGGGGAATGTATGGGGAGGTTTGCGGCAACTGGGGTCTGAGGAAGGGTCGGAGCTGAGGTTGTGTTGGATCGTTTTTGGGTGTATGTTTGTGTGGTATTTCTTTTTTCCTTTTTCTCCGAGGGCCTCATGGGCAGCAGGCCCACACCTAGGCCGGTAAGGGTCCAAGGGGCCGGGGTCCTGTGAGGCCCCCCACAGCCGGCCTCGCCGCACCACGAGAGGGCCGATCATAAATTGCACTTCTAGTGAGTTAAGTTAAAAAATACATGGAACGAATAAAATACAGGCAAAATTATTAAATATCATAATTAAATAAATAAATAAATAAATAAATAAATACATAAATAAATATATAAACAATTAAGACTAATATGAAGGGGGGACTCTCGAGCAGTCACCTGGGCTAGTGGACTCTGTCGCACTCTCAAACATGCACACATACACACACCAATCTCTCTCGAAAATACAAGTAAAATACCTCTGTGAAGTTGCCCCCCCGTGTGTTCAAAAAGTAGATGAAAATATTCCCCTTCGTTTGTGCTCCGTTTGTGCTGATTTGTGCCGTAAAAATAAATATTTGTGCTGTTGAGGTTTTTGAGTTATTAAACATTACTTTTTCTTGCCCGTGATGTCACCAGCCCCCCGATATAGTCCAATTCACTCCAAAATGGTCCCAATCGTTTGTGCTACGTTTGTGCTGATTTGTGTGCTGTAAAAATAAATATTTGTGCTGTTGAGGTTTTTGAGTTATAAAACATTACTTTTTCTTGACCGTGACGTCACCAGCCCCCCGATATAGTCCAATTCACTCCAAAATGGTCCCAATGGTTTGTGCTGCGTTTGTGCTGATTTGCGCCATACAAAGAAATGTTTGTGCTATTAACTTTCTGAAGTTATTAAGGTGTATTTGCTACAAGCGTGACGTCACCAGCCCCCCGACATAGTCCAATCCACTCCAAAATGAACCCAATCGTTTGTGCTACGTTTGTGCTGATTTGTGCCGTAAAAATACATATTTGTGCTGTTGAGGTTTTTGAGTTATTAAACATTACTTTTTCTTGATCGGACTTTTACGAACTTTTCCGGAAAGACAGAAGTGACGTCGACGCAGCGGTAGCCTTAGCAACAGAGAGTTGAAGCTATCAGGAAAGTGCTCTTTTAAATAAACTCCTGGTGTACTTACAAACGTGAGTACAGACCATATATGTACTACTACAGAAGTTGGGTAACAATCCATGCATTATTAGTGGGGTAATTTACGAGATGTACACACTGTACCATTCACTCCAGTACTAAGCCATTCGGCTGATACCCCTAAACTTGATCAATATTGACCGTCGCTAAAAATGCATCTGAGGGTGAATTTTACTCCGAACCATCACTTTAACCTTGCAAGGATTTAAAACATTATGTTAATTGGGCACTTTTATTTACATACCATTGGTACCATTATCCAAACACTTATGAAGTCATGTGGCTGTGTCACAACATGAAGAACTTATCAGGAGCACTGAAAAAGGTGTTCCTCAAGGATGTGTATTATCCCCTTTGCTTTTCTCCATATACACAAATGAAATACAGTGCAACAGCAGTGACCTCTCCCTCATTAAGTATGCAGATGACATGGCCTTAATTGCCTGTTCTCTCTACCTGCAGTACATCAACACCCTGATTTCATGGTTCAACAGCAGCTTCCTGGATCTCAACATCTCCAAGACCAAGGAGATGTGGCTGGGAAGCAGCAGGAGAGGAGGTAACAAAGACTCTGTGCCCACCTTCAAGCCAATCAGCATGAAGGGTCAGGAAGTGGAGCTGGTCACTCAATTCAAATACCTTGGAACAATAATAGATCACCAGTTACAATTTCAAAACCATGTTGACTACATATTCCAACTAGAAAACGCAATTCCAAGGAATTACCATGGCATGACAATGTAAAAAGGCTGCAGTGTAAACTGGAAAATATGTGCATAGAAATGACTGATCTTTCTGATCAATACTTCGCTAGCTAGCGCTAGTAAGTTTGCACTCTCATATCAAGACAACATTAACGAAAGGTTGACGACAAAATCAATGACCCCCAACAAACACCCAAAACTGGAAAACTTACCTTGGTTGTAATTTCAGATATTTTTATCAAATGGCAGTTTGACGAGCGAATCAATTGCACGGCAGTGAATTGAGCAGAGGATAGTGAAAAGGTTCACAGCTGTAGCGTGTGTCAATCATGCCAATGCTGCTTAATCGTTCTCAGCTGGAAAGTTGTTTAGCGGAGTCATAGTAACAACACTGCAAAAAAAAAAAAGTTGGGTGAACTCAAAATTTCAAGGCAACAAACTTCGATAAAATTTTAAGTTGGGCAATTAAACTAAACATTGTAAGTTTTGCTTTTGAGTTCGCTCAACTTTGAATTCTGATTTTTGTTAACTCAACTGTAAGTTGCATTAACTTATAATTTTACATTGTAATTACTTTGAATCCTTATTTCTATGAACTCAAATGTAAGTTGCAGTAACTTATAATTTTACATTTTAATTACTTTGAATCCTTATTTCTATGAACTCAACTGTAAGTTGCAGTAACTTATAATTTTACATTGTAATTACTTTGAATCCTTATTTCTATGAACTCAAATGTAAGTTGCAGTAACTTATAATTTTACATTGTAATTACTTTGAATCCTTATTTCTATTAACTCAAATGTAAGTTGCACTAACTTATAAGTTTACATTGTAATTACTTTGAATCCTTATTTCTATGAACTCAAATGTAAGTTGCAGTAACTTATAATTTTACATTGTAATTACTTTGAATCCTTATTTCTATGAACTCGACTGTAAGTTGCAGTAACTTATTATTTTACATTGTAATAACTATGAATTCTTAAACATAGAACCCACTTTAATTTGGTTAAGTTAGTATCAGAATAAGAGGAATTTAGAATTGCACACTGCAATGTTAACAATGTAACTCAGTTATCAATTAGAACCAATAACTTCCCATCAAAAGTATAAATAATTACATATACATTCAAAACATGTTTTATTTCAACTGTACCTGCATCAAATCCTTTCCAACAGGGACAAGTAAACAAAACTGATGACAACCAAGGACTAATTGTCCCAGCCCTAGCAGTCAACTTGTGCTACATAGTACATTATACTTGTAAACATCTTTGAGGTTGAGTAATGTATACAAGACCATACAGAACAAGTATGATACACAAATATGAGTCTAAAATCTGCTAACAAGGTTACTGAGAGCAGTCTCAAAAGAATCAGCCAATGCCTTTCTAATACTCAATATTCAATCTGTCATCAATTTACAAACATCAAATCTGAACATGTTACATGTTTAAGAAAACCCCAAAAAGTACAAGAGAAGTGTAAGGGAGTAGGAGTTCAAGGTAGAGTTGAGAGTGAGTAACAAACAGCAAGAGTAAATTAACATGGTGTTGGCTGGACAGAAGGGAACTTTTAGAGATTAACAATTCTAGATCCAACATTCTCAGTTAACTTGTGGATTCACTGAAGGAGTTTGTTTTTGAGGGATCTGACCCTTGGAGAGAGGTCTGTTCCAAGTTCCATGAAAACCTTCTGAATAGTTTCAAACGTGTACCTCAGATCTTTTGGGTACTTTAGGTTTAAAGCATAGATCAGCCCAAAGAGGTAAGCAAAAGCAGTTGGCAGGTCAAGGAGATCTTGAAGGACAATCTCTTCTTCCACAACAACAGCGACACTCACGACACTTGCAGGAGCTGCAGTATTATCATCCTCCAACACAGTGAGGATACCCACAGTGAGGCCCTTCGTCTGCTCCTCTTCTGGGTCAGTGTCCTTGTGATGACAGACAGGAAAAGACCAACACATGAATTGCAAGTCAAACTGCAAGACATCAGTCATTAAAATACTGTGAATGAGAATAAGCTATTACTCTAAAATAATTCAAAATAATTGAATAAACAATATTTTTCCAACTAGAATTAATTATGAGTTTGATATTAAATATTTCATCCCATACCCCACAACCAAAAATGTAACCCCCAAATAAACCAACTGACATCAATTACATCAAGTCATAGTCAGCACAGTACAACTATTGAAGACACTCTGGACATTGGTACAGATGAAGGGAACAAGGAGGACAGTGAAATAATCTAGAATGTCTAAAAGTTGAAGTCAACGTCAAATACAGCATTATATATTCAGAACAGTAACATAGATTCACTATTTCTATTTATAACCACTCACAAGACAGTTCCTGAAGAGCTTCTCCTGACTGTCACGGACATACAAGGGAAGGCCCTTCAATGCTGCAGTTTGTCGATGTACAGTGATGTCAGTTGTCTGAAACAGAACGAATTGTATGACATATTACAATATGTAACTGACATACAGCAATCTTGGAGTAAACATGCAAACAGCTGTCCTTTTCCATATCCAGAAAATTGAATGCATGTCAAAAATGTATTCCTTTTAAAGGCTAATTTGGTATTTCTCAACCTGGGCCCTGTGACAGTTGCTCACTGTCAAGGTATGTCCACTGAAAATATTTGCCACTGACAGGCTAAGATTGTTATTATAAGAGTCTGACAACATTATGGAAAAGATCCCTACAGAGAAAGATCTTTTTTTAAAGATCAACATCTCCTTTGTTTAACAAGAAAGAGCCACTATATATCATATCTATAACAGTAATTTTATTTCCTTGGTCAACACTACCGGTTTGCTTGTTTGTGTTATTGCGTCAGTTCCTTAGGTTATGTAGGCATTTATTCTGAGGGTTTTTTCACTACAAGCATCACTTAACATTGGAACAATTGCAACCAAAAATATGAATTACTGCAGCTTCATAAAAATAGAAAATGCCACAATTACATTACATATCCAATCCATAATGTTCAGTTATTAAACTATTACATCTAAAATTCACCTCTTGATCCAGGCTGTTAAGGAGTTGATCCATCTCCGATGGAAAAGCTGTCCTCCTCGCCCGATAGAGTCTCAGGAGCTTCCACGTGTGTTGATTAAGGGCTGCTCTGAAGTTGTCTATTAGGTTCTTGTTGGTGATGCGATGAAACTCTTCCCTAATCTGTTGAAAAATGTGAACAGGAAATTTAAATCCTCAATACAAAGTCAATACAATTTCAACACAATCTTCATCTTAAAATATGCATTTTAATCAACACACTTAACTCTTCTCCTTTCTTATTTTAAAAAGACTAAATCAGAAACACAAGATAATATATTCTTGGTTCACTTGCTTACCTCTGCCTCGCAAAACAGAGCAGGCCACCTTTCCAGAACCTCTGACACCATAGGCTGCAGCTCTACGATTTCCTTGCGCCTCAAAGAGAAAGTCAGCTCCAGCTTTTGTCTGATGAGTGCAACATTCTTATTCTTCTTCTTAAACTCCTCAACCAGAGCCAGTCTTTCATCCTCCAGTGAGTCATCACTATGGTTTTCTGGATGGTCAGGGACATGGTTGATCTCACCTCGCTTTGCTCTCTTCAAAGAAGGACCTGCACCATCATCTTCACAGCTCCTCTTTTTCTTGTTAATGCTAACCTCGATACAGCCTGCCTGACGTAGTTTGGACCTGTAATTGCCAAGTTTGTATTTTATGCTCATTTTCCATCCATCATACCCCATTTCACTGCCTGGTTCTCGAAGACAGGGGTGTCTACAGATGAGAGCAGAAGCAACTGACTCAATCTGGTCTGGCTCAGGATAGGCTTTCACTTCAAAAATCGCCTGAGCAATTTTGTCTAAAATGTCCATCTTCATGTCTCTTGTTATGCTGATACCTCTCTTGGTCTCTTCATATGCCACATTGCCTTTGCGCAACTTCAACTCTACATCATAGGAGAAGGATGGAATGGGGAAAGGTGAAGGCCACTCTGAGACACTTCGCATATAAGCTGAGGGACTCTGGAGTGACTCTCTGCTGGATAAACTGGCTGTGTCCAGGGAAGACCCTGAATCAACAGAGTCTGACTCTTGCTGAGCAAGTGGAGGTATCTCATCCCGAAGGATATGCAAGATAGCACGTTCACGTGGCAACTCATGAATGTCAACCAAATTACAGAGAGCATTATTAAAGTCTGGGTCCTCATATTGTAGTGTGAAGCTGCCTTGAAGTTGAAGGTTTTCCTGAAGAATGTTTTGCAACTGTTCAACTGATTCAGGTACTTCAGGAAGCACCACTTTACGGGACATTCGTTGGGAGATTTTCACAAGCAGCAATAATCCAGCCTGTGTCACAAGAAATAAGGATAAAAGAAGACAGAAGGAATAGGTAAAAAACAAGACAATTTCCTGAAAGTTAAATTAATAAAAAATGTAGCAAGATCTTACACTGTGTTTGTTCTACCTGCAAACCATAATTATAATACATGGGAAATGTGCTTCTCACAAGCAGATCAAATATTAATAACAAGAAAAGCAGAAGTCTCCACAGACAGAGCAAGTTGACACATGTGCCTTCATGGTCCACACCGCACAGGTGAGTCATTGGAGATGACAACAGAGCTGTCTCCTAGACTCAACCATATCAGGTAAAGCAGAACTCACCAAAGAGTGAGAGTCAACATATCAAAAGCAATATTATGAATGAATAACTATGGATTAATCTTGAATGTCAGAATTTTGTTTGAATGGAAGAAAGGGTGCAATGAGAGTGAGAGCAACAGAGTTTTGTCTATAAAGTGTAATCAGAGTTCACTTTACCATTCTGCGTCACTTCAATGGAGCAGGCACACTTTTGGGGTCACCAGCACCTTTCCTCCCACTGTGTATGCAACCAATGGATGATGGTCGTTGAGAGCCTCAGGATCAAAAATGTCAGTGTCTGCGTAGATGCTCTCCACAAGCTCAAAAGACCTAAAATGTTCAAGGTACCAAGATGTGAGCTTTTTGCTGACAAAGGCCACTTTTTCAGTGTTAACTACTATGGTCACTATTTTATAGAATTCTGGCAGGCCACTGCAGTGTCCAGATGACAGAATCATACCCTCCGCATATCGGGTCCCATGAAAATAAATGTCTTTAGAAAGGGACACAGTTTCAAGATATGGATACTTTCTCTCAATCACTGTGCGCAGGGCTGCATCCAAAGAAGATGTTTTGATGTCAGTTACTTTCTCCACATGTAACATTGGCTTGAAAAGACTCTGGCTATCAAACTGGCATGCCATCATCTGTTGGTGTTTTGAGGACAGCGTGAGAAGCACATTTTTAAAGTTTTGAACATCATGTATAGTCTTCTTGAAAAAGCTATGCCAAGGTTATAATAGTTTGGGATTTTTAATTTTAGTTTAGTATTATTTCGTTTTGAATTTTTTCCCTCAAATTCAGTTAGTTTTAATTAGTTTTTAGTTTTTTGTTTGCTAGTTTTTATTAATTTATATATTTTCAAAAATGCTTAGATTTAGTTTAGTTTTAATTAGTTTTAGTATTAGTTTTAGTTTTTTCATACTTTGGGTTGTCAGGTGCAGGATTTAAAAAGGTCAGAGTGATTATTGTATCATAAAATCCAACAAAAGATGTGTTTAAAAAATGAGGGTGAGTTAATAATGACTGACATTTTATTTTGGGTGAACTATTCCTTTAACCGCCATGGCGCTGCCTGGTGACGTCGCGGACGCGACACAACGTGAGGCTGGCGCAGATAGGTGCTGGTGCTGGTGCTGCCAGCTGGCGTATAACAGCCAGAGCGGAATAAATCGATCATATGAATCCAACTACGCTCAGGCTTATAGTTAAATTGACAGAGACGAAAACGAAGGGAATTATATTGATAATTTCAGTTCGTTTTAGTTCGTTTTCTAAACATGCAATACAGTTTCAGTTAGTTATCTTTTTTTTTTTTTCAGTTAATAAAATTGTTTTTTTCAATTTTAGTTTTCGTTATTTTGTAAACGATAATAACCTTGGACTGGACACTAGAGCTGACAAGACTGACAATACAATTTTCTGTCCATTCGTAATTGTGCACAATATATGTTATGACTGATTGATGCAGTACAGATTACATTACCTGAGGGCAAAAGATCTGTACCTTCGCACGCACACACTGGTTACCCGAGTTCCACCACCTGTACAGATAATAATCATGTTATAGTTTAAAGTTAGGGTTACCGCTGTCTCGACACACAGTCAGGCAGTTACTTAGACCAGCAGACGGTCGAGAGAACTGAGAAGAGAGCCAGACGGCAAACTAATCTGCACAGGCTGCGGTCCGGTGACCGGCTCCGTGCACTCTCTCTGTAACTACTGTTAATCCTAATTTACACCGCAGGCGAAAGCGTAAAGTGAGCGTAACGTGAGCGTATCAATTCACACCGCCGCCGTTTGTTTGGCTATATTTAATAAGATAATAGGCGTACACGTCCAACGAGACGCTTCAAGCCTAACCGCAGGCGAAAGCGTAACGTGAGCGTAACGTTGGCGTATCAATTCACACCGCCGCCGTTTGTTTGGCTATATTTAATAAGATAATAGGCGTACACGTCCAACGAGATGCTTCAGAAACGTTTAAAAATAGAAGTGAAGCGTAAAGTTAAGCTTTGGTCGGCCGTGAGACGGGCGTAAAACGCTGCCGGTGTAAATCAGTGCACTGGTTTGAATGGAATTCTATCGTCTGACGCTGGCGATAGAATTCCATCAGACGGCCGTCTTACGGCCGACTAGAAAACGCTTCTAAAACGGATCCCGGTGTAAATTGGCCTTTAACCTGCTCACCTGCTGCTTCTGCCTGGAAGCACAAGAGCAATGCCGATGTTGAACTGGCGCGAGTGTAGTAACGTTGCCAATTCTTCTGAAAGATGACATGAAATGTCAGCTAAAATTGTGACCACAATTTCGAGCATTAATACCCTAATGGCTACTCTTGTAGCTGTAACAAGTTAGCGAACACGAATTAACACAATACCAACCAGTCAGAAGAAAACATGCCTGTCCTGTTTGAATGGTTGTCAGTTAGCCGCTAGCTTTCGCTAATGACTGTTAAGCTGTTTGTGTTTAAATGTTGAAAATGTGTAGGTCGCCCTCTCCATTAATGTACAACGTACCACACAACACTAATATTAATAAAATGAATATGATTTTAACTTAATTAAATTAAACTTACCTGCGTGCACTCCAGCTACAGCAGCACAGCCAGACAGAGACTTGTCGAGAAGTGTCGATTGCAAATTAGGAAAGTTGGCTTTCCCGCATTTCACAATAAAGAAATAACAGTTAGCAGAACTATTGTCCCTTGTATTGAACCCCAACTTAAACATGTACGTATTATCAACTCACAAAGTTGTTTTGAAGCAAACAACTAGTCTGCTTTGTTGTGTTAACTAACATTATTGCCTCAAATGTCAATAATTCATATTTTCGAGTTTTCTCAACTTAAATTAATGTTTTAGGCCAACAAATATAAATTGGATTTTTTACAGTGAATGGGCTTACGGGCTCAGTTAGTTGTAGGCTATCTATACAGGGAATTTCATGCTTTTTTAATCACAAATAGCTCAAAACTTATAAAGGTTTCATATCTGAAAAGTAGATAGCACACCTACAATTAACGAGACCTTTGTAATGACGTTAGGTCTGTATCATGTGATCCAATGGTACGGCGGGAATTAATTGCAGTAAAAAGTCGCGAGAATAATTATAAAGTGGGATAACACTTCATGGCATGACATCATGCCATGAAAAAAGGGAGACAGCGCCTGGCCCTTCTGAGGAAACTCAGGAGCCTCAACACCAGCCAGCGCACACTGACCATGGTCTACAAATCACTGACCGAGAGTGTGCTGATGTTCAACATCGTGTCATGGTATGGGCACCTCTCGGTCAAACAAAAGAACACATTAGCACACATCGTCAACCAGGGCGGAAAGATCATTGGACATAAACAACATCAACTCACACCTGTATTCACAGATTTTATTAAAAAAGGCATTACAGGTTTATCAAGACCCAACTCATCCACTCCACTGTGCTGTCCAGCTGCTGCCATCAGGACGGAGACTTGCAGTCCCAATGGCAAGGAAGAATGGTTACAAGCGGTCATTCATTCCATCAGCCGTGACCATCCTTAACAAAGAACTGCCCATAGTCAGATAAATGTATGCGATTTGGCACTTTATGTATTTTACTCACTATTATTTACATCTTTTAACTCTTCTCTGGAGCAAACTGGACTGATTTGATATTTTTTACCTATATATTATGTTTATCTATTTATTGTGCATAGTGTTGTCTGTGATGTTTGTGTGCTTCTTGTATGTCTTTATGCCACTGTCAAAGACAATTTTCCATTTCATGTAAGTTTTATGGACATTAAAGAAGTCTAAGTTTAAAACTGAGGGGTGAAATATTTGTTTCTCTAAATACCCTGCTATGTATAAACGTGGCCTGAGCTGCTGGTCAATCATCGTGATGGTACAGATCCAGGTTTTAACAACAACTTCCAAGCTTAAGCACTACTGCAGGCACTGACATTGGAAAAGACACTGTGGTCAAAATGATTAGAACACAGAACTAACTATGCGTTGTACTTCCAAAGATAAATTACAACCGTTTCGTCCTCAACTCTTTGTTCTTGGGCAAGGCATGCAATGTTGATGTTTTATTGCCACAAATAACATAACAATAACAACTTGCTGTTAGCTACTTGTAACCCACCTGGGTTTCTGAGCTTAGTAGTAGTGCAGTTCCCTGACCAACAGGAGGGTGGCGTGTGCGCTATGAGTAAAGTCCTCAGCCTGTCTTCATTCTTTTTTGGGTGAAGACGTGGCCCAAGAGCACACAGCTCACCAACTAAGAACTCCTGGTAGGGAATATACACGCTTCAAACCAGAAATTCACCACAATTCCTCTGGTACAGACTGTTAACATGTTGTTCATTTGTCAGGGTGAAACATTGTGTGAAGATTCAGGTGGAACAAGAATGAAGAATGCATAGATTGTTTTTTTACCCAGACCGAGTCGATCGGGACCTGAACTTGGTGTCCAGTGCGAGCCAGTTTAAAGTGAAGGTTTGACTGTGAAGGAACCAACAACGCGGTGCGGCAAGCCGCAGGATTCATCTGCAGAACACAGCATTGTCGATTTCCCTCTTCACTCACAGACAGATAAGATTGACACCCAAAATCTACCCATGTAGTTCAAACACAGACATTACAAGACCACGCACACTCATACACAAGACACAGGAGACCTATGCTTCTTTCCGTAAAGGAAGAAGAAGAAGAAGAAGAAGAAGAAGAAGAATTACTGATTTGATCCCATGAGGGAAATTTGGTCTTCTGCATTTAACCCAATCGTGAATTAGTGGAACACTCAGAACACAGTGATGGTGAAGCACACAGTGAGGTGAAGCACACACTTAAACCCGATGCAGTGAGCTGCCTGCAACAGCGGCGCTCGGGGAGCAGTGAGGGGTTAGGTGCCTTGCTCAAGGGCACTTCAGCCATGCGCACTGGTCGGGGTTCGAACCGGCCACCCTCCGGTTACAAATCCAAAGCCCTAACCAGTAGGCCGGCTGCCCCACAAAGAGCAGTGCACATTGGACATTGAACTTTATTTTTTGAGGAAACCTCCAAAGAGGACACTTTTATTTAAAGTTTATTTTATTTTGGGCCTATTTATTATGCATACGTGCACACTAGGAAGCCGGCTTAGGTAGGCAGGGTCTGTGATTTAATGTTTATGATTTTGTGTACAATACATCTCAATTCAAACCATCCAGTTGTGTGTGTTTGGTATCTCTGCTGACACAGGCTTTCAGGCTCTGCAGTTGTTCCTGGATCTTACTGATACTGGCTTAATAATAGAATATCATCAATATACTTACCTGTGGTAACCGTTACATACTACCTGCCGAGACAGGCTCTGCTATCTGCTGGCCGCAGAATCAATAGTGACTTCCTGCAGGCGGGCGCAAGCCAAGGTGGGCGAGGCCATGAATACTAATTTACGAAAGTACGTCACTTCTTAAGGCTTTTTTGACTCGCTCGTTTATCCGTCTATTTTCTTACATTGGCTAATGCATGCAATGGGGTAGAAGAACATGTTCACGAGCATGCATGCATATGCAACTCAGAGTAACCTATCATATGTCAAAAGGACAAGTACTAAACGCAGAAGCAGAACTTTAAAGGTATTGAGGAGAAAACCCGTTCATAATGATGACTGCCTATGTTCCTCTTCACTTCCCTTCAATGATTCATCTTGTTGGGTTGGATTCCTCTCATGTTTCTTCCTTCTCCCTATTGTTACACCCCTAGATAAGATTAGATTTGAGAACATTTTACTGGCAGGTATTCAGAAATGTACACACACACACACACACACACCAGAACTGAGTACGGGCTGAGTGTTGAAGTCTTAAAACAAGAGTATAAAGAACATGTGGCTCTCTGGCTCCATAAGTATTTATTTTTCATTCGGACGATGTTTGGCCCTCAGGCCTTCTTCAAGATCAACAATAATATACAGACACTGCATGTTATATAGACCCAACTAGACCCAACAATATATATATATATATATATACTGCATGTTGTTAGGAAAAATATTATCTAGCAATGTTACGGTTAGGTTGATCTGACGTTCTGAAGAAGGACTTAGTGAAGATTGTATTCCTCTTGGCGACTTTAAGTCTGGCTCTCTGGAACTTGGAGACATAACATAAAGTGATTGAAGGATACACCTACGTCATGTCAAATCTGCTTAGTAACATGTAATCTTTATACATTATAAGCCAATCAGAATGGGACACTCCTGTCATGCTGTTCCGATTTGGGACTTGTATATAATACACTGTGTTTCCGGGAGCAAGAGAGAAGCAACGGAGCAAGATTCACGCTGATCTCCAGTTGCCTCCGTCCATTCCCAGATTACTGAACTAATTACCAGATTACTAACTAACTAACTAATTATTATTCTCATACCCGTATGGTTTGTGCTGCAATTGGGTCCTACTCCTACCTCATTTTTTACCTCATTCGACCCTCCCTCCTTCTCCTCCTACCCACAGAGCCGGGAACCAACTTGACCTTGTGTTAAACTTTTATTTATTTATTTATTTATTTATTAAACCTTTTCAGCAGATCCAGAATGCTGCAGCCCGCCTCGTGTTCAACCGACATAAATTCTCCCACGCGACCCCCCATCCAAACCTCCACTGGCTCCCTGTAGTGGCTCGCATCAAATTCAAGACGATGCTACTGGCCTACAAAGCCGTTAATGGAACTACCCCTACCTACACTTTTTACACTGTACTATACTGTTTTTCACTTCTACACTGTCTTTTCTTTTCTTTTCCCTTTAACATCCAACTGGAGAATTGTAACAAATGCAATTTCCCTCAGGGATCATTAAAGTATTTATGTCTGTCTGTCTGTCTACCTCCAAAGGTTAGTGAAACACCATGCCGCTGCTCGAGCACTCCGCTCAACTACCTCAGGGTTGTAAAATACCTAGCTGGGACCTTTTGATTTGATCTTTGATGTGGTGATGTATGTGGGGGTTTGCCTCCTGTGAGACAGTCGGCAGAGGAACCTCAGGATTTGTTAACATAATGCAATTAACTGTGTTTCCTTCCCATTGTTCTTCTGGCCCACTCCCCACCCTCCGAGGGCAAGAGAGTCACACCTTTCACACTGAAGACACAGACGTGGGTGGTGGTGAAATGGGGAAAGTATGTGGAAATGATTGTGGTACTTTACTATGTAATTCTCATGTCATGTTTGGTATCATTTTGATTATCACTGTCAGTGTAGTAAATTGGCCCCATAGGGCAGGGGTTCCCAACTTTTTTTGTGTCAAGAACCGGCAGAAGCATAAAAAAAAGCTCATGGACCGGTTGGCAATTTATGTCAACTTCATATACATTTCATGAAAATAACAGCCTATTTCAATTGCCAGACCACTTCAAAATTAGACATTTTGTCCCATTTTTATTGCGAAAGACATTAACGTTATTTCAATAAGCAACTCACCTAGTGATTACAGCATATCATTTCTAAAAGTAAATGTAGAGATCATGCTTTACAAATTTAGTAAAATCTAAAACTAAACTAGACAATAAGATACTTGTCCAGACCAACAAGGACAGAACAGTTTGAATGTGATCATAAACTGATGGCGGTATATTGATACAGTTCCTCTTTAGCTGTACACAAGACTTGTCAGCTGTTATTCCTGCGGGTCCATTAACAATATGCAATTTTTGCACTGGCCATAGAGCCATTAGCAATCGCAATAAGACAGGACATTACAATGATTGGCTTATTCAGACAGGGAATAGAGCAAAGAATTTCACTTTATGCAGATGATATGATTCTGTATGTTTCGCACCCAGACGTATCTATGCCCAGAATCCTCTCCATCCTCGAGAGCTTTGGTAAAATCTCAGGGTATAAAATAAACCTTCAGAAAAGTGAGGTGTTTCCTATTAACTCCCTGGCCCACTCTTACTCTTTTCACACAATTCCCTTTAAGGTTACTCTTTATCAGTTCACGTATTTGGGCCGACTAATAACCAAGGTGGAGCAGAATTTTAAACGCTGGATGCCTCTACATTTGTCACTTGCTGGTAGAATAAATGCTATAAAGATGAATATTTTGCCCAAATTTAGCTATCTCTTTCAATGTCTTCCAGTTTATATTCCCATGTCTTTTTTTAAATGCCTGGACACTCTTATATCCAGCTTCATCTGGAATAATAAGAGTCCACGATTGAGCAGAGCCTACTTACAACGTCCAAAGGTGTTAGGTGGAATGGCTTTGCCCAACTTTCAGTTGTATTATTGGGCTGCTAATATTCGACCTATTCTCCATTGGCTATATGAGGATCCAGGTGCTGACGCCCCCTCATGGTGCACTCTTGAGGCTAGATCCTGTGCCCCATCCTCGTTGTCAGCATTAATCTACACACCCCTAGCCTCAGACACTGCCCCGTATACAAGAAATATTTTAGTCAGAATAACACTTAGAATATGGAAGCAGGTCCGTCGACACTACGGATGGCATAGCTTCTCACTGAGATCCCCAATCCATGCAAATCACATGTTTCCCCCCTCTCTTCAGGACAGCGTGTTTCTGCAGTGGCAAAACAGAGGACTGCGCACACAGCAGGATCTCTTCATAGACGGTTCCTTTGCCTCTTTTCAACAATTGCACACTAAATTTCTTATTCCGCATACGCAGTTCTTTCGTTTCTTACAGTTGCGTGATTTCATCCGCAAACAGCTGCCTCATTTCCCAGAATGTCCCCCGAGCTCTGATATTGACTCTTTTTTGGCACCTGTGCAGTCATTTAAAGGTATAATATCTAACTTATACAGTGCACTTTCATCCCAAGAAAACGTATCCCTTGACACCATTAAACATAGATGGGAACAGGACTTAGGTGAGACCATACTTGATGAAACTTGGGCTGCAATATTAAAACGAGTCCACACCTCCTCTATCTGTGCAAGGCATGGACTAATACAATGCAACATATCGAGCTCACTGGACCAAAGAGAAGCTATCAGGGATTTTTCCAGACATAGATCCAGCGTGCAACCATTGTAAAATGACCCCTTCCTCATATATACATACGTTTTGGAGCTGCTTCAAGCTGACGACCTATTGGACTTTGGTGTTTAAAACACTCTCTGAGATCCTGGAGATGTCTATATCTCCCTGCCCCATTATTGCTCTTTTTGGAGTGCCGTCCAGTGTTTATGGCCTAAACAACTCCCAGTGTGACTTTCTGGCTTTCTGTACCCTGCTTGCCCGTCGCTTAATCCTTCTGAAATGGAAAGATGCCATCCCTCCATCCCACACACTTTGGATCAGAAGTATTTTATATTATACGACACTGGAAAAAATAAATAAAACACACGCTTAGAGGTTCAACTGGTAAATTCAATTAGATTTGGCAACCCTTTCTGAGATATGTGGAAGAGAAATCAGAGCTGGATGAATCAAGTTAATTAGGACAACCATTGACTTCATTGTGTCCCGCTTAAATACTATCCTGTATGTACTGTATTTAATGTTTTTTGTTTTCTTATTTATTTATTTTTTCTGTGACATATTTATTTTTTTATTAAAACATCCCTTATTATAATATGACTTGCCTATCATACATCCATCCTTTGTTTATATATCTGTTTATTTATTTACTTTTATTATTATTATTATTATTATTATTATTTATTTATGTATTTTTTTTTATTTTAACTTCTTGGGGTGGGGATTCTGTTCTGAGTGTTCCTGTATGTTTGTGTTTAATTGTAGAAAAACCTTAATAAACAAAGTTTAAAAAAACAAACAAAAAAAAACAATATGCAATTATGCATCCAAAACAAACGCGATGTTCAAAACCATGATTCAATTCAAGATTCAAGTTCAAGATTCAAGTAAACTTTATTGTCAGTTTTCATGTATGTACATGACATACACAAAAACCGAAATGCCGTTTCCCTCGATCCCCGGTGCTAGACAAGCATGCAAATATAAATATATATATATAAATATAAATATCCTGGTTACATAAATATATAACCAGGATACAACAAAACAAAAAAATAGAACCACTTTACAAATAATGCGTTTGGCACCTACAAATCGCCTGTTGCAACAAATCCATATTTTACATACACAATGTCGTACTTGCGATTGAAGCTTTTGCTTTTCTTTTTGGAAGCGTTTTCCACTTGTTCATCACTATTTCTTTTACTTGAACAACCCGTAAAAAAAATGGCTCATGGAGGTTTGCTGAGGTCCGCTCATTTCAGTGTAATGCTGCAGCTGTACCTAACCTGCATACAGCACCTGTGCATTGCGCTGTTCAGTCCGGTCGGGTACCAGTTTTAGGAAGTTATTGTCCGCCAAGGCATCACAGTGCAAAACATTATTCTGATGGGAACACAAGCCATTTCATGGCCTAGTAGTAACAGCTCTGCAGCCCGGTACCGGTCCCCGGACCAGGGGTTGGTAACCGCTGCCATAGGGAAATTATGTGGTTATCATCCGAAACCCAGAGGGTAGGATTCTCAATGCATATGAAAGTCTCTGATTATCGTCTTGTATTCTTTGTATGTTTTTCTGTAGTCTTCTTATAGTGTTTTAAGATTAATTCCCTATTGCTTGTGCTTTGTTATTTGGTAAGTAACTTGAACCTGTCTAATAAAGTGTTATTCTAAGCTGAATATTCTAGTCCAACAGAATTTCCAGAGTCCAAATAGAACCGTGAGATGTTCCGCTATGGACATCATTATACAGCGAGTAGTATTTCCTGTGACAGTAGAAATAGCTCGGCGATGAGAACCGTAGTACAACGAGTGGACACATAGGCTGGTAATCGTGTTCACTCGGGTCTACCCAGTCTCATTGATGGCTACACTGTAACAAATTACTGTAAAAATACTTGATATTTTGCACAGTAGTGTACCGTTTTCTATTAATACAGTTGAATACTGTTAATTCTGATGTTTTTGAGGAACAAAATATTAACGGTAAGCTCCTGTAAAATCTTACGGTAAAAAGCAGTATTTATTTATTTTTTACAGCAAGCTACATATAATTTTACGGTATAATATAGTTTTTTTTTTTCTTTTTCAGTTAACTTTAAATCAGACTTGATCTTCGGTCCGTTTAATAGTTCATCTGAGCAAAATAAAAAAATTAATGAAATTAAAAATAGGCCTACCCATCAGTGTTTTTATTTGATATTGAGGACACAATAACAAGAAGACGAAGAATTAGTTTTCATCCGGACACCGAAAACCCCACACTGGACGGAGCACCTGAAGGCATCACCTGCTGCTTTCTTCACTGTTCTCTCGTCCACTGCGCAGCGGACCCACAGCCATCCTGTCCCCGTGGCTTTCTTAGAAAGGTAAATATAATCTTGCAAAATTCAGCATAATGTGAATTGTGTGATTGTGTGTTGGATTAATATTTTAGTGACTATTTTTTGCCGAAAAGATTGAGTCAAAACTATGTGCCGCACGCTAGCATACGTTACTCTCATTTAGCAACTTTTTATGTGGACACAAGTTTAGCTTTCTGTTGAAGCACATTACTTAAATTAGCATAAATTGGCTTGGACATTTTATTTGTTGTAAGATCTAATTAAGGTGGGCTACAAGGTTTTTTTTTTTTACTATCTGTTGTTTTACTTTTTCAAGTAAAACGATTTATGGGAGTTCATAGAGAGACGCTTGTTAAGCTAACAAGTAGCTTCAAATATGCACTAATGTAATATACAGTAGCTAAAAGTTAGTTGACTACTTGTTGATGTAGTGTTGATGAGGTGCCATCATTGCTGGTGGTTTTACGTCACTCCTTTCTCAAGTGAAAACGTGAATTGAGAACATAAACCGTGCAGGAACATTGAAACGACACCGAACATCAAGACGGTCTGGACAACTGCAGAGGCTAACTGATTCTTATGGATGCACACAGTTTCAGCCGGACCCTCCACCTGAAGAAACCAATGAGACAGTGGAGCAGAAGCGGCAACAATTGGTGAACATCTACAGGCAAGAAGGTATTCAAGGTAGTGAGAGGGCAGAAGTGATAAACTTCATGAAAACAACATTCTGTCTTCAGCATAACCACATCAATCAGACTCCAGCACCTTCCATTGAAGACTTAAGAATCCAGTGGCCCTACCTTTTTACTCCAAGGGGTCTCTACAGTCACTTTGAGTTACTAACTGACATCAGCGTTCTGCGTGCCTTGGAGCTATCCATTGAAGAATGTGGACAAGGAATAGAGAAGTATTTAAGGACAAAACTGAAGAACAAAGATGCACAGTCTGAAGATGTGGAATTGACTCTTTGCATCATCCAGTTACTGATGGCCTACTTTGATGAGAGAACAGAGGGACTGATACTCTTAGCTGATGTAAGTTTTGTTTAGCAATATGTCTTGTGTCTACAATGACTGTATATGCAATTCCATTCTTAATTTGGATACTGTTGTCCATGTTCTACAGATGTCTGCCACAGCAGCCGATGTTGAGCGCACCCTGACCCTCCCAACCAGTCCACGACTGATTCTACTGGGTAAGTGTCATAAAAGCATGACATGGAGTATAGAACAAAGTCAGTCTGTCTTTCTGTGTCTCCATCTGTCTAATTTCTCTTTCTGTATCTGTTTCCTAAACTTAAGTTTTATCGTTGTCTGTCATGGATGTAGTTCTCTCATCAATATTTTTGCTATCTCAAGTTGTGGAAACTAATGATTTGCAATAAGATAATTTATGATACTTGATATAAAGACAGTAGAAAATGTGTGGATAGGTGTTGCACACTTGAACAGAACTACTGTAACTTTTTATGTTCTGTCTTCAGTGTGTTATTCTGCAAAATACACAGACATTGCAATATATACATCGAACACATTTCTGTCCAGCTTTCCTACTAGTACTACAGTTCAATGTGTGTGTGTGTATTGACCTAAAACACCAGTTAAACAACAAAAAATAGCTTTAATGCCACACAAACACATCAAGTTTCACAAAACATTACTGTTAAAAACTAAAACAATCTATAATGGGTGGCTTTTTCTGTGAAGTTCTTATCCTCATGTAAGGCCTTTATACCCATATTTGTTTTCCATAACTGTTGTCTACATCAGTTGCTGGTGATGGAGTCACATTGGGACATTGGATGATCAGCATCGAAAGCCAGGTCATCTGTGAAGGCATCCAAAAAACCTTCATCACAGGGCTTGCTGCAGTTTTCGCAACATACTATGTGTTCAACCTGCAATACCAAGAAGAAGCTGCAAGGACACTGGAGTTTGTTCAAAGGTAAACTTCTTCCAGAAATATTGTTTGAGTATGTTACCCCTCTTTCCAGCTCTGTTCAGAAATATTGAATTGTCATTTATTATAAGCCATGATGCTATTTTAACTTTTACAGTTGTTGCACCTACCACACATCACACACACATCAAAGCATAGCCTGCTTCCTTTTGGCACTCATCTTAATTAAGGAATGGGGCTACTCAGACTGGCCATGTCACTCTATGTGGTGCTCTCATTGAGCAATGTGTCCTTCGCTAACTGCTCTTCTTAAGTTGGCAATAGACACCATGGTTGAGGAGCCTGAAATGTCAGTCTTCAAAAAGTATCTATATGTTGAACTTTGCAAAGATAACAATGTGTCCTAATGCCACCCTCAAATCAAAGTTTAATAGATACTGCAATCATGGCAACAGCTGATCTGTTGTAATCCTGAATCATTAAAGTTTTGTTTCTCATACAGTAAATAGTTTATCAAAATGAGATCATTCTTTCATAATTATGAGACACAGGGTCATTATCATAAAAGACTAATAATTAAATTAATTAATTAAATATTTTTTTATTCAGTTAATGTGATAGGGTTCCATATTAATTGCAAATGATCTTTACTTACGATGCCTAATATCTTATATACTTTCTCTATTATTACATTTTAGGCGACTCATTGGGATTAATCCTGAGAGGGGAAGAAAGACCGGCCAGGGGAAGGTGGTGTCAAAGAAGACGGGGAAGCTGGTCCACAAAAAGTCAACAGCGGTGAATCCCCATGTGGCCACTTTACTAAAAAATTTGATTGACTTTGAGTGGGGCTTTATTTAGCCAGTATAGTTCAGTCCATCTGTCTCAGATGTCCAGGTTCATTTTTGGACCCACCATTGTTGAGAGCCTGTTTGATATGTTTAATTGTTATTGTTAATGGAATATGTATAATTAAGTTAGCTTTTACTTAATTTTCTTAATTTTCCCTACCTAAGATCCAGTAGGGGCCGCCGGGGGGGAGACTGATGTTCATTCATGTTCATCCTGTCTCATTCAGGACTGATAAGGACAATTATAAATAATCCACCTTGGACTTGGCAGAGGATGAAGTGGAGAGTCGTGGTAGGATGAGTTAACCTGTAAGATGATGATCATGTTCACTTATCCGGTCTCGTGGATGGCTGCTACAGTTAATTATGAGTAATCACCCTAAAACTTGGTAAACAAATGATAGTGGTCTACCTAAAATCTGTTCGGGGATGAAGGGGCATGGTATTCATTTATGCGGGGAGGATCAAAGGATCGGGAAGGACATTTCAATTCTATACAATCATCCAGGGTTAGCCTGCCCCATGAGGGAAACTGGTCATATTTAATGTTTTAACGGCACACAACGATTGTGTGCCAATAAATTGAGAAAAAATCAAGGTTTGTTTATTGTTTCATCATAAGAGGCCTTCCTCTTATGATAAAACAACTCCCTTTCCGCCCTTGGTTGGGAATTTGACGAATTCAACAGTTGGGTCTATATAACATGCAGTATGTTATTGTTGGGTCCATATAACATGCAGTGTCTGCAGTGCATGTTATTGTTGATCTTGCAGAAGGCCTGAGGGCCAAACAACGTCTGAATGCTATACTATACTTATTTGTTTTAATGTTTTAATGACTTCAACACACAGCCTTTACTCAGTTCTGTGTGTGTGTGTGTGTGTGTATGTGAGTGTGTGTACCTTTCTGATTACCTGCCTGTAAAGGGTATAACAAGAGGGATAAGGAAAAAACATAGAGGAATCCAACACAGCAAGACGAATCATTGAAGGGGAACTGAACCAACTGGTTGGTTCACAACATCATTTCCTTGTTACAAAGTCGGACGGTTTGGTGTTTCTCAGTTCATTACAGCGGGAAGAAGACTCAGGTACAGTAGTCAGCTCTGATTTGTGAATTATCATCAATATGTTTCTCATATGTGATATCAATAGATTTGTTGCTATAATGCATATGTTAAAAACTTAAATGAGTTACGTAAGTAACTAAATGTAAATGACTAAATGTAAATGTTTAAACTGTAGCATACTTCAAATCAGACACTGGTTTATGAAAAAATTGGTTCATATTATTGATTATTATTAACTAACAATTTAGAGAATTCCTTATCCAAAGTGGCAGGCAGTAAATACTGATACAGGTAAATAAGGAGCAGGTAGGGGTTAGACAGTACAGACAGTACAGAGACAGGTAATTAACGAGCAGGTAGGGGTTCGACCGGGGTTAGATAGGTTATTTAGGAGCAGGTAGGGGTTCAATCAATATATACTTTATTGTCCCCGAAGGGACATTTGTCTTGGACTCCAAGTGCTGGGGCAAGCTGTCACCATAGCTAAAAAGATAAAAGATAAAAAGGTAAAAGTAAAGTGAAGTTGCATATTTGCGCAACAAACATGTAGACAAGCACATAGACAAGCACATAGACACATAGACAACACAGCTGCACAGCAACAAGCAAATGCAATGCTACCTGTGAAATACATATTAAAAAATAAAAAAGATACATACATGTAAAAAAATACACATATTGCACATTCCCAGAAGTTTCCATACAAGGTACACTGGCCAGAGCAGAACATCAACTGGGAATCAGAGAATCTTATTTATTATTTTAATGGCTGTCGGGACAAACGTGTTTTTAAATCTGATAAGTTTACATATGGGGACTCTGTATCATTTGCCAGATGGTAACAGTTGGTATTCTGAATTAAGGATGTGGGCGGGATCGGATAATGCTCTCTGTGCCAGTCTGAGGACAGACTCTTCGTAGATACACTGCAGAGAGCAGTTTTCAGTCTGTGTAGATAGTATGGTCTTTGCTGAAGGCGAGAGGACAACATCTCAACTTGGACTTCCCAGTTAAACAGACTATCCAAGTGAACGCCCAGATATCTGTTAGAACTGACCTGATTGATTGTTTGATCATGGATTAAAAGCTGGGAGTGGTCACCTACTAACTTGGGGTCAATCCACACCTCTTCTGTTTTCTTAACATTAATAATGAGTTGATGGTCGACGCACCACTGAATAAAAGACTGAACCTCATTGAAATATGACAGGTCTGCATCTTTGTACAGCAGGCTGAGAATCGCTGTATCGTCAGAGAATTTGAAAACATAATTCCCAGGATATCTGCTGATACAGTCATTTGTGTAAATACTGAAGAGGACAGGTGAACTGACACAGCCTTGGGGTGCCCCAGTGCTGATAACTTTTGGGTTAGACAGTACACAGACAGGTTATTAAGGAACAGGTAGAGTTTATGGGGCATCTTGCTGCCTACAGGATAGACTGCATTGGGGATCAAACCATTCAGCTGGGAGTTAAGTGCCTGGTTTACATTAAAATCCATCAATTACTTTTTCTTCTGATTTACAATTTGTCCTCAATCACAAGGATACTTGTGTAACTTTAAAGGTCCTTATGATGCAACGTACAGTTGATATATTTGTATAATTATGATTATGATTATTATTAGCAAAGAAAACAGCCATCTTGGAATGTAAAGATCTTTAAACGTCATCTTGTATTTAATCTTGTTCTCTATGGGCTTGCATCACAGATCTGGTTGTGATGATATATGATACGAGAAAGCCCATATATGGTCGTGCCTTCAGAGCGGTTTAACCAGCACAAGGAACAGTAGGTATGATATCCACATGGTGAACTTGATCTTCATCACACACATGTGAAGCCCTTCTGTGAGGAATGACAAGTCATTATTAAATAGTTATTAGAAACATCTTGGCAGCATCTCTACATCTTTCCCCTCATTGAGAATGAGATGGTCTATGAATCAGCATCTGGGAAAGACCACCCTGCCTCTCATCCAGAGGGAACAGAGACAGTCAACAGCCCCCTGTGAACGACAATAGGCTGGTTATATGAATGCTGAGAATAATCAAATACCGAATGGCTGGAGAAACAACATGTAGTTGTGTTTGTCTCCAGGTCTCCAGTCTAACTATGAATGAGGAGAGAGAGGAGGGGGGTCCTACCTCTAAAACCACTTTGTCCGGGGAACATGGCCGCCAGAGCAAAGCTAAGAGGTAAGAGGATGATCTCTCACTGTCTGTGACTTTTGTCCATCTCAGAGCTCAGAAGTGATACATCATGACACCATCATTACTCTGAGCAAAACCTGTTTGTTGTGTTGAAGCCCAGAGCAGCAGGAGAGAGCAGACACTCCTGGACCCAGCTGTATCTCCATGAAGAGTGACCGCTCTATCAATCTATATGTTAACTTTAAAGATGGAAATCAGTCTACTGAGAAGAGGTAAGGATTTATCAGAGATAACAAAAAATGGAGCAGGGTCCAGCAGGAGAGAGCAGACTCCCCTGGATCCAGCTGTGTCTACACAGAGAGTCATGACTATGGATCTTCTATTTAACTTTAAAGATGGAAATCAGTCTATTGCGTAAGGATTTATCAGACGTTATAAAGATACTCGAACTATTTAAAGTAAAACCTGGCCGGTGCTGAGGGTGGACAGAGAGGGGGCAGTGATGGTCTCAGGGGAGAGGGAGAGTTAGGTGGGGTCGGCAGGACGGTGGAACTGGAGGCCATGGTGGCGGAGAATGTGGCCGAGGGGAAGGATACACAGGAGGAAGAGGAGGGGACCATCACTGAACCCTGGGGGACACCGTGTGAGACTGAGGACCTGGAGGATGGACAGTTATTTCTGGAGATATATTGTCTGTGGGAGAGGAAGGACCTGAACCAGGAGAGGGCGGGGCTGAATATGCCAATGGAGGACTGGAGCTGCGTGATGAGGGTAGAGCGATGGGTGGTGTCAAAGGTCAGGGAGCCGGAGTCAGCGGGAGGAGTATGTCGTTGGTTCCTTTATGGAGGGCATTCTCAATGAAGCCTGATGGAAATGGTTCATGGATGGTATTGGAGTCCCTGTGGTTCTGATTTTCAGTGGTGCCAAAAGTACACACATTCGTCACTCAAGTAGAAGTATAGATACTGGTGTTTAAAAGGCTCTGGTAAAAGTGGAAGTAATGACTCAACAGAAGTACAGGCTGAAACATACTTAAAGTATAAAAGTAGAAAGTAATCCTACAAAGAAAAAGAAACATTAAAAGTGTTGGAAATAACCGTATTTAGGTTAGAGCAATTGTTGATCATAGTCAATAAGGTCAGGACAGTTGGATTGGAGGAGCGGAGGGTTTTATTACAGAATGTAATACTGTTCTCGGATGGCAATGACAGGACACACGTTCAGCCTAACGCGTGTCCTGTCCGGTGCGGTTCCTCTTTTTCAACGAATGCTGGCATTCTTTGAGTATCTGAAGTAAGGAGAATTAACAGATAGTGACAGAAGACAGCAACTGGCATCACACAATAGGCAGATAACGTGTTCCTTTGATAATACAGTATATGGTGGGGTCAGGGTGACATGCCCTGGGACTTGTCACCTCATAGAATCCTATGAAACTATAGTTGACAAGAAGTGAGAAACCAGTTGTTAGAAAGGCGTCAGAGTGACACTCGCACTGATAGCCACACGATAAGGGGTTCAATAATACACAAGAAATACCCAGACTCCAACAAAGGCTAGACTAGTTGGACCTTGTATCATTGACACAACTGTAAGCAATAGAAACTTAAAGTGATGGTTCGGAGTAAAATTCACCCTGAGGTAATTTCCACCAATAATCCAGCCAAATACCCCCTCAGATGCATTTTTAGCGACGGTCAATATTGGTCAAGTTTAGGGGTATAAGCTGAATGGCTTAGTACTGGAGTGAATGGTACAGTGTGTATATCTTGTAAATTACCCCACTAATAATGCATGGATTGTTACCTAACTTCTGTAGTAGTACATATAGGGTCTGTACTCACAAAATGAGGCATTTGAAAGTTTGTAAGTATACCAGGAGTTTATTTAAAAGAGCACTTTCCTGATAGCTTCAACTCTCTGCTGCTAACGCTACCGCTGTGTCCACGTCACTTCCGTCTTTCCGGAAAAGACAGAAGTGCAACTCTGGACCCTTCAGTAGGCAACTGCTAGCACCAAGGCATGGCTTCACAAGCAAGCAAAGTCAAAGCCATAGCAAACATTGTAAATCGACCAATATTAGCCTACTCTAAGAAATTAATTCATATAATAATAACAAAGAATACAGCTTACCTCTACATGTTTTTCAAATTGGACAGCTTGTTCTTGAAAGCTAAAAGTATTAGTTCTTGGGTTTGTTTGCAGCCCATTCACCACAAGTAGTTTTTGCTCCCAATGATTTCGAACAATTCTTTGAGGTCGGGCCAGGGATGTGGAAGGTTATGTTTGTCACCATCGCCACCAACGTTCACGCCTGTGCTTCCAGATCCTTCAGACATTTTGCCAGAGATGCCCTTGTCAACCAAATCTCTTTCTAACATTTTGTTGTAATGTAATGTAAGTTAAAGTAATCCAAGATCGTTGCCAGGAAAGGAGGTTTGAGATGGGTAGCTGTCAGGGTGTTGGGATCCAGACCGGGTATCTTCAGTAAGGTAGTGATGGTGGTGAGTTTAAGGGAAGACGCGATGAGGCCAAAGATCAGGTGGTGGTGGGGCCCAGGGTGCAGGTGGAGGACTTCACAGTTGTTATTATGGAGAACAGGTCAGCAGTGGGGATTTCAGTGAATGAGGTGGATTTGTGGCTTGGGTGTTCTGGTTCTGGCATTGAGTTCTGGTTGTTGATTGGTTCAAAATATTGTGTGTGTATTCCGCAGACAACCCCAGGATAGGTCAATGGTTACCAGTGCTCCGTCTGCACAGCAGCATCAAACAGAGCTGATCAAGGTGTGTAAATGTCCAACAAGACATTTGAGTTTAGCTCTACATGAACAGTGAAAAGCATATCTTGTGTTGCAAATAGTCTCCACGCTTCCCTCTTTAGACTAGCGGGACATGAATCTAGGACAGATGCTTCTGATGTCCTCAGTTACTTCGGAGTAAAGTTCTCCTTGATGTTTGTTCTGTTCCAGAGGGCTGAGGAGAACGCACACGCTTTTCTAGACAAGGAGCTGAAGAAGCTCTGGAGGGTACTCTTTCCACATTACCCACAATGCTCAGAGAGTCAGAGGGAGGAGGAGGAGCTGGATGGTAAGAAAGAGGAGCAGAGGAGGCGTGCCATAGACGGAGTGGTAGACATCACAAAGCTCTGCCTGATGGAGATGAACCAGGAGGAACTGGCCGAAGCACTATGGGGCGGTAAGAGACTCTTATTTTGGAGACAGAAAAAATAATTTTCTTTAAATCAGAGAAGAGATACTTATTTTTTAATCTGAAGCAGTAATGTGCGGGTATGAGGTTAAATGGTTTGATCCAGATATGTTGGGTTATTGTGGGGGTATCAGGTTAAATGGTTTCTTCCAGATGTGAAGGGCTATTGTGGCTCTATCTGGTTAAAGAATGTTAAACAATATACTGCAGTTAAAGAGCAGAATAAATCAATGAAAGAGATGTAACACTATCTTATTACATCAGCAGAGCAAATCACTTTCAACAGTTTTATGATCATTATTACTATCTTTAAACCAGAAACATTGCTGTGGAAATGTCAAATACTCCTGAAAAACTCCTGAAAACCCAATATATAATATTGTAGCCATTACACGCAGTCCTTGTTATGACCAGCTTCTCTCTCCACAAGTAATTAAACCACTAACGTTGAAGTTGTTAATTTAACAGGAAGTATTGACATGTTTCCACTGATGTCACCATCCATTAACTGATGTCTTCTGTTGTTTTCTCATTTAGAATCTGCTGCTGTCCAGTGCCAACATGAAATCAAGACTCGTCTGAAGAAGACGTTCAGCTGTGTGTTTCAGGGAATCCCTAAAGCAGGACAGAAAAAAAACCTGAAGGACTTCTACACAGAGCTCATCATCACAGAGAGAAGCGGTGGAGAGGTCAACCAGGAACATGAGGTCAGACTGATTGAAACTGCTTCCAGGAAACCAGCCAAGGAGAAAACAGCAATCAAATGTGAAGACATCTTTAAACCCTTACATGGACAAGATCATCCAATCAGAACCACAATGACAACCGGAGTGGCTGGCATTGGTAAAACTGTCTTAACACAAAAGTTCACTCTGGACTGGGCTGAAGACAAAGCCAACCACAACATGCACTTCACATTTCTCTTCCCTTTCAGAGAGCTGAATTTACTGAAAGGGAAAGAGTTTAGCTTGGTGCAACTTCTTCATCACTTCTTTATTGAAACCAAAAAAGCAGGAATCTGCAGATTCGACCGGTTCCAAGTTGTCCTCATCTTGGATGGTCTGGATGAGTGTCGACTTCCTCTGGACTTCCAGAACAACCAGATCTGGACTGATGTCACAGAGCCGACCTCGGTGGACGTGCTGCTGACAAACCTCATCAGAGGTGCCCTGCTGCCCTCCGCTCACATCTGGATAACCACACGCCCTGGAGCAGCCGATCAGATCCCTGCTGAGTGTGTGGACATGGTGACAGAGGTGAGAGGGTTCACTGACCCACAGAAGGAGGAGTACTTCAGGATGAGATTCAGTGACGAGACACAGTTCAGCACAATCCTCACCCACATCAAGAAATCACGAAGCCTCCACATCATGTGTCACATCCCAGTCTTCTGTTGGATCTGTGCTACAGTTCTGGAGGATTTCTCCAAATCCCAGAGAGAAGAGATGCCCAACACCATGACTCAGATGTACCTGTTCTTTCTGAGGGTTCAGTTCATACAGGCAGAAAGAAAGTATAATCGGAGAGCTGAAACTGATCCACACTGGAGTTCAGAGAGCAGAAAGATAATTGGCTCCCTGGGAAAACTTGCTTTTAACCAGCTGGAGAAAGGCAACCTGATCTTCTGCAAAGCAGAACTGCCAGAGTGTGACATTGATTTCAGAGAAGCCTCAGTGTCCTCAGGAGTGTTCACCCAGAGCTGTAGAGAGGACTATGGGCTATACCAGGAAAATGTGTTCTGCTTCATCCATCTGAGCATCCAGGAGTTTCTGGCTGCCCTTTATGTCTTTCTGTCCTTCAGCAAAACTGGTACCAATCTGCTTTCAGAGGAACAACCAACTTCTAGGGCAGAAGAAGAAGACGAAAAACTCTTCCCCCTCTACCAGAGTGCTGTGGACAAGGCCTTACAGAGTCAGAATGGACACCTGGACTTGTTCCTCCGCTTCCTCCTGGGCCTCTCTCTGGAGACCAATCAGATTCTCCTTGGAGGTCTAATGGGACAGACAAGACGTTGCTCACAGACCAATCACAGAACAGTCCGTTACATCAAGGAGAAGCTGAGTGGAGATCTCTCTTCAGAGAGATGCATCAATCTCTTCTACTGTCTGAATGAGCTGAACGACCATACTCTAGTGAAGGAGATCCAACAGTACCTGACATCAGGAAGTCTCACTGGAGAATCTCTCTCCCCAGCTCAGTGGTCAGCTCTGGTCTTCATCTTACTGTCAACAGAAGAGCAGCTGGACGTGTTTGACTTAAAGAAATACTCTGCTTCAGAGGAGGGTCTTCTGAGGCTGCTGCCAGTGGTCAAAGCCTCCAAAACATCTCTGTAGGTTCACTAATAACATATATCACAATACATAACAACACAATGTGTTGTTATATTAGCCTATCAAACCTATCATCAACATATACATAATACATAATAATCATACAGGATTTCAACACAATTTCTTCATTATAGTAAGTAAAAGTTATGTTTTTTCAAGCACATTTACTAAGATGATTTACTTTATACTAAACATTTATTCCCAAATATAAATATGGTACAGGAAAATTTTGTTAAATTGTTAGGTTGTGCAGGGTGTTGCAGGTTGAAGAGACAAACTTATAAAAGCTCCATTTATTTTTATTTATTATAAATAAGTTAAGCCAATATTATTGGCTCATTCAAAATTGTTTATAAAAGCTAAATACACCTGTATTGAACTATATAGCTATAGGTATAACAACTTTATTTTAGGATGTTTAATGTTGGCCACATTTATAATTTTAAATTAATTATTAATAATAGTTGATTACTATTGTAAAATGTTGTTCAGAACTCTTAGCTATAAGTACACTATTTGGGTTGTAACCAGTAGCAGGGGTTAAAGTTTTCCGTTGCTATGACGGAAATCCGTCAACTCGGCCCTCATAAGGTCCTGTGGTCCCACCAGAAAGGCAGTGAGAAAAAAAATATATATATATAAAAAATAAACATTTCGAGAGCCTTTAAAAATTCCTACAGTAGTACAGACCATGAATGCAACACACACTGCGTTTTTGTTGACAGAAGTGGTAGCTCCAGTTGTTGCCGGTAGTAGAAAACTACGTCTTTCTCAAAGCAGAAACATACAATTGAAAATGGAAACCATCTGTTTAACCCCGCCTGGAAGGATAAATATTTATTTATGTTACCACCATGTTTAAATGCCAAACCGATGTGTTTAATTTGTAATGAGTGTGACGCGGTTCTGAAAGATTACAGCGTGCGGAGGCACCACGTTGAGAAACACCCGACTTTCTGCGCAAACTTTCCCGAAGGATCTCAGGAGAGGGACCCAACTAAATTTGGCCCAACTAAATTTGTAATTAAATAGCCCTGCTATAGGCTATAACATCGATATGATTTACAACAATACTTCACCTATCAGCAGTGTTTGTATTAAGCATTTGTTTGTGAATCATTCCTTGTGCCTTATTTCGTAAGCTGTTTGATCATGCTTGAATGGGATACATTGACGCAGCTGGCATTAAAAAAAAAAAAAAAAACATGCGTTGCCGTCACAGTTTTGGAAAAAAAAAATCCCATGCGTCCTGCTTGGTGTTCTTGCGTCTGGTTATTCGGATTTGGCAGAAATAAATGACTGTTTGAATATGGACCACGCCAAATAAATAGGTTAATTGTTTAAGGATTAATCTTGTTAATTATTAACATAATTAACATTATCCTCGGCCTGGATTTTGTTAGAAAATAAATGTCAAGTCACTGACACTGTCACTGACAAATGCAATAGCAGCAAATAGCAGATTGCAATAGCAGAAAAACATTGTGAAAATAAATGCTTGCACTGCACACAACTTGTGCAGATGATTTGTTACTTATAGCCCATTAACAAGAATGGTGAAGAATGGTCTTGAAGAATGGTCTTGCAAAAAATATTGCAAAAAATATTGCAAAAAATATTGGTTTCATGCCCTGGCTTTGAACGAGAAGGGATAATGGACCACGTCGTGTTTAAATATCGAGGCAGTATGTGGCCATGACCCAGTCCAGCTCATTTGGGGGAAGGTGAGAGGACATAAGTAATGGGGAGGAAGCAGGAGAGTACATTATTCTCTGTAGAAATCGCCCAGCTAAATGATATACAAAGCATATACTTAGTTACTTAGTTGTGTGACAGTTAAATGAGTACGAGTGGAGGTCTATCCTCTGAACGGGATAGAAATCCATCAGAGTTTTTTTTATTTTTTTAAGCAACTGAACACACATTACTCATGTAGTGCCTCTGTCTCTGGTTGTGACTTGGGCACCTGTCAGATCTTGCAGCTTGGCATGTCAGGTGTGTGACTGATGGTGTTTCACTCTGTTGGGGAAATGGCCAACAGGGTTGGAAGGGCCTGTCTATATGGTGGAGGGCTGGCTCACTGCCTTTCAGCTTCCCACGCGAGAGTGAGCATGTGCTGATGAGAACACTCATTTATAGTAAGAGTGTGGGAACCAAAAATTACATAATCACGGATTGCTACACAACGGTTCTCCTGTGAGCTAGACGTATCGTTGTGAGTGGACGGTATGACTGATCGTTAAGCACTTTAAAGTACAGTTCCTAACATGTTCCTGTTTATTTTTGTGAAGGCTGAATGGCTGTAAGCTGTCAGAGAGATGTTGTGAAGCTCTGGCCTCAGTTCTCAGCTCCACCTCCTCTAGTTTGAGAGAGCTGGACCTGAGCACCAATGATCTGCAGGATTCAGGAGTGAAGCTGCTCTCTGCTGGATTGGGGAATCCACACTGTACACTGAAAACTCTCAGGTCAGTTTGACTCAATGTGCAAACTGACACCACAAGGTTCCCTATCAGAAGACATTTAACAGATTGACTTAAGAGCTCGTATTTAATCTAATTTATTGTTTATTGTGTATTGACTTTAGCCAGGCTCTTACTGCACATCTATCCCCTGTACTGCTGGTCACTGTGAAATTCTCCTAAGGGGCGGGAATTTCTCCTAAGGGGGATTAATAAAGGAATATCTTATCTTATCTTCCATAGAGTTAACAGGTTTAAATATATTGACAGAAATAACTCAACATACAATATGTGTTGCCATGGGAAGGTATGTAATGCATAAACATAGATGTATGTTGAATTCTTAGTTTTTGATGATTTAATAAGTTGTATGTTGTGTTACATTCTCTTATCCAGCATCATGTAGCCAGACAGTAAGGTGGAGTTTAGAGTTGTTGCTTATTAAGATTTAATAACACCATCTTCTTCTGAGAATTTGACTATGTTTAGTTGAATAGTTTCACCTCTTTCTGACTTGTCACCCTGAAATGTACAATAGGTAACACATACTGTACTAAATCATAGTGCAGAAGTATTTCAAGACAGATCCCACATGAGCTGGGTTATAATTTGCAAAAAAATAATACATTTCAAACATAGACATTTGCTGATCAACTTACAGTGTAGGACTTGTTGTCGCTTGTCATTTTCAAGATAGAATAATTGCGCTGGTCTCAAAATATAATATTGCGTCCAGCTAGTTTTGTGCTTGTGTTTGTTCAGTGTCTTCAAGCTAGCAACCCGCGTCTGCTTCAACTTTGAGGAGTAAGGGGCTGGGACAACTCTCAAATGTTCTTAATTTGGACTGCAGCACCCATTTCAAACACTCTTTCAATGTATCATATTGTATCTTTTGTTAATATCTAAAGGTCCAGCTTCAGCAGTTATTAAACTGTTATTAGTTATTATATTGTCATTGTAAAAGAGTAATTAAAAGCAATTTGTTCAAATCTTTTCATGAATGCAAAACCTACTTTTTGTAATCCTCATATGATTTAAAAACAGTTCCTAACATGTTCCTGATTATTTTTGTGAAGGCTGAATCACTGTAAGCTGTCAGAGAGATGTTGTGAAGCTCTGGCATCAGTTCTCAGCTCCACCTCCTCTAGTTTGAGAGAGCTGGACCTGAGCACCAATGATCTGCAGGATTCAGGAGTGAAGCTGCTCTCTGCTGGACTGGGGAGTCCACACTGTACACTGGAAACTCTCAGGTCAGTTTGACTCAATGTCCAAATAGTGACAACACAAGTTCAAGTTACAAAATGTGTGTGTGTGTGTGTGTGTGTGTGTGTGTGTGTGTGTGTGTGTAGGCTGTCTGGCTGCCTGGTCACACAGGAAGGCTGTGCTTCTCTGGCCTCAGCTCTGAGCTCAAACCCCTCCCATCTGAGAGATCTGGACCTGAGCTACAATCAACTAGGAGACTCAGAAGTTACATTGCTGTCTGCTGGACTGGAGGATCCTTGCTGGAGACTGGACACTCTCAGGTATGGACAGGACAGCTCACCACTCGGTGACAATGTCTCCTACAAGGAATCAACCAGCTGTTAAAGGAAGTGGTTTCAAAACACAGCTGGAATTGATGTTGTGTAGACAGTGATGAGACAGCAGATGATGAAGCTTCCGATGCTTCCGAGCTTTCGATGTTTAAAGACAACATGCCGCCCTCACTGTGTTTGCCCCCCAGTGTGGAGCACGGTGGAGTGGGGAGGCTGAAACCAGCTCTAAAGAAATGTAAGTGTCTGTTTAAGTTATTGACACTATCAACATAGTAGGGGACATCCGTTCATTCAGATCCTACTTGGAATGAGGATGGTTGACATCACGTATTTTACATATATATTAAACAATCACAATTAACCCTGCTTGTGTAACATTAAATAGTTATATTAATATTATTATAGCATCATTGATTAATTATAAATATAAGTAGCATTGTTATTGTTAAACATGATCATATCATAATCATGATGTCAACGTTATTAAGTCGTTATTATGTTTATTTTCTATTAGCAAAAAATGTGATTTTATTATTATGAATTATATTATTATCATTGTTATTATTTTGCCTTTCATCACCATTCTTTTAAATAATTATTTCATTTAGTTTTAATCATGATTATACTTTATTTATTAGTATCATATGAGACATGATAACATCATTATCATGCTACTACTAACATTATTTTGTCATTATTATTGTTAGATATTCATTCACTATCTGTGGATACCTATTGTTTAGGGTTTAGGTATTATTCTTTTTAGATTTCTTCTATATAGTGGTTATATATATATATTCATACATCCACTAGCTGAAATGACGCAGCGTTCGGATGCACATGATCTAAGGATTTGTTTGATCTAAAATTTAAAAGGTGTTTTTATGAGTCACGGCAATTTAAAAATATGTAAATTTGCAAAAATTCTATCAACCAGACGTCTGCTTCAGAAGGCAGCAGGAACTTTAAACTTGCTGTGCACATAGAGGGTAGCTCTCCTAACATGTGTACAACATTTGATGGCGGTATCTTCTTGTCTGACGACAGTGTCAATTATAGTATTTCACACTGTGACTTCATGGAGTCAGAAGGGTCAGAAGGCTCATAGAGGACACACCGTTCCAAGTTGTTTCAAATGTGGTGTTGATATCTCTCATTCCAGGTCGTCACAGTGTCAATTAAAGTATTTCATAATTATAATTTTTTGTAATATTATTTATATTAATATTAATGTGTATATTATTATTATTATTATTAACAGCGACAACAATAATAATAATAATAATAATAATAATAATAATAATAATAATAATAATAATAATATAACTGTTAGCCAATACAAATTGTTAATCATTATATTAGACATAACCTAATAATCATCATAACTGTAATGATGCATGAGTACTATTATTACTGTTTATTGTTCTTTCTTTGTTCTTCATATTAAAAACAACAACAGTAATGGTTCAGCAGCCTAATCGTGTCTTGTTCTCCCTCAGATGCCTGTGAACTCAAACTGGACCCAAACACAGCCCACAGACAACTCTCTCTGACTGAGGACAACAGAAAGGTGACGCGGGTTGGAGAGCAGCAGTCGCATCCTGATCACCCAGAGAGATTTGACTCCTGGCAACAGGTGTTGTGTAGAGAGGGTCTGACTGGCCGCTGTTACTGGGAGGTAGAGTGGGGAGGAGGTGTTCATATAGCAGTGACATACAGAGGAATTGCAAGGAGAGGACAGGGACATGACTGCTGGCTTGGAAGGACCAACAAGTCCTGGTGTCTTTATTGTAATGATGGTGGGTACTCTGCCTGGTACAACGATAGCAGAACACAGATACGTCTCCCGCCCGCTTGCTCTAACAGAGTAGGAGTGTATCTGGACCGGCCTGCTGGCACTCTGTCCTTCTACAGAGTGTCCTCAGACACACTGACACACATCCACACCTTCAGGTCCACATTCACCCAGGAGGACCTCCACCCTGGGTTTTGGTTATTGGGGGTTGGTTCCTCAGTGTCTCTGTGTCAGCTGTAGTCTCACACACATACACACACACAGCCCTCGTGTGAAGTGACAGTGTTGGCATAGAAATAGAAATAGAAATAAAAATACTTTATTAATCCCAAGCTGGGAAATTGCAATATGTTGCATATGTTGTATGTATGTATGCCAGGATGTCATGTCATTTTATATAACATGATAACATGTGATACAATGTCATGTAATCTAATATGAAAATTATCTATTGGACAAGCCTTTTGTCAAGTAATGTTGATTCATTGGTGTCCATTAAAGCCAGAATAACATGGGACAGCGGGGATGTTACCAATTAAATACAACTTTCTATATCGCTTTTCACGCAGTTGCTGCTTTTTTCCACAATATTGCTTTTGCGCAATTATCGCCTTTTTACACAAATACCGCTTTTTACACAAAATCGTTTTTAACGCAATTAGCGCTCTTTTGCAATATAATTTGTATCAATTAAGTATCATTTTCTATATCAGCATCTAACAGTACAGTTCGTAGTAATATTGCACTCGTCATGTATTTGATATAATCAATTTGGGTATTACCCTGTATTTCCCTTTGTCGTGATCACAAAAATGTGTTCTGGAGTATCCTACAAGAATGGAGAAGCACTATATGATACAGAAGCACATGTACTACAGAGGGATTTGATGTATGTACAACCCTGCCGATATGAGTATGCAATACCACATCACATGTACTACAATTGATATCTGTACAACTGCTGTGTTTACAATACCACATCAAGGAGGTTCATGGGCTCACCATCATGGTCTGCTGTGACTTACGGGTCTCGGGTAATACTGCATCATCTTGTATACGGCTTGATACACATTTGTTGTTTGCAATTTGAGTGAGAGAAAGAGTTTCTTGGATTTAATTACGTCTAAAAATGAGTATCATAGTGATTGTGGTTTTTGCCTATTTTTTTCATGGCATTTTTTATGGACAGTTTTTTACGCATTCTGTATTATTACAATTTATAATCCTGCAAATAAATATAATCTAAATTCCATTTTTCCATCATTCATTTAATTTGGGGCATCATTGTTATCTTAGACGGGGGATTAAACAGTCATTGATAGGTACGGTTGAGAAGGATTGAGCATCGTGGTTCTAAGAGGTTACTTAATAGAGGTTATCAACAAAGAAACATCCTGAGAGTTAGATATCAAAACACTTGAATACTTAGGGTAAGGGTTAGGGTAGGGTTAGGGCTGGTTAGGGTTAGGGGTTAGGGTAGGGTTAGGGGTTAGGGTAAGATTAGGGTTAGAGTTAGGATAGGGTTAGGGTTTGGGTTCAGGTTGGGATTATGGGTTGGGTTCAAATCTGGTGCACTGGCCTACTGAACTGTGTGGATGGGTGGACGGAGAAAGAACCAGGAAGGAGTGGGGAGTCTGGGGCCCTTTGTGGATTTTGGGTAGTAAATAGAAATAATCGGGGCGTGGATTGTCCAGTCTGAATAGAAAGTTTCTTTGTTTAGCTGTAATGTATTTTTTGTGATAGAGGGTCTGAATTATTTAGCAGATTTTAGTCTGAGTTTGTAATTGAATGGAGTTGTTGAGTGTTTTATAGTAGTTGGGGTTGTCCAGTTGTCTATTGGCTTCGGTGAGGTATTGCTGTCTGTCCATGACCACTATTTTTGAACCTTTGTCAGCAGGTTTGATGATTTTGTTTGGGTTATGGATAAGTTTGGTTAGGGCCCTCCGCTCGGCCCCCGACAGATTGTCCGGGACATCTGTCGAGGGCTGATAGCTTTGTAGGGTTAGGGTTAAGGGTTAGGGTTAGGGGTTAGGGGTTGGGGTTAGGGGTTGGGGTTAGGGTAGGGTTAGGGTTGGGGTTAGGGTTAGGGTTAGGCTGGGGGAACTGAGCCCTTCTCCCAGAGGAGACAGGGGGAGCACGGTCCTTCCGCCCATGGGAACTCCCATATCCCTGGTCCCTTGAAGGGTAATTGCACTGGCACCTCCTGCGCACCAACGTCCATCCATCAGCCTTCTTGGCTGAGAAAAATCCAAATCAAAGGAGCTTTACAAGAAAGGATTCTCACAACGAAATGTATTTATTTATTTTTTTTATTAAAGTTATTAAAAAAAAATCAAACAATGAAGTCAAATGAGCGCTGGTGTAAAACTGTGGTTGTGAGAGACGCTATGTACCAAGGATGTTAAGCTGCTTTCTTTGTCCATGCGCCCTATGTATCTCCCGCGAGAATTTCCACAGATTTTTGTGACTGTTGCTTACATCCATCCTAAGGCTAATGAGAAAAATGCCTCAGAGCTCATCTTTCAAACTGTACAAAAACTCCAGTCTTTATCCCCTAACTTGATTTTAGGCGATTTTAACCACTGCTCACTGGACAAAACCCTCAGACACTTTTATCAGTACGTTTCCTGTCCCACCAGGAAAGACCGGATCCTGGACAAGTGTTATGGGTCCATTAAAAAGGTCTATAAATCAATTCCTCTCCCTCCGCTGGGTTCAGCCGACCATAATTGTGTTGACCTGATTCCATCTTACCGGACATGTCTTCAGAGGGGGAAAGTGACAACCAAAAACATCAAAGTGTGCTCAGAAGAGGCCACAATGACTCTTCAGGGCTGTCTGGACAGTACAGCTTGGGGAGAATTCATTGAATCCTCTAGTGACATTAACGAACTCACCGATGTGGTCAGCTCCTGGATTACTTATTGTGAGGACACTGTTATTCCTGTAAAAACTGTTAAATCCTACCCAAATAGCAAACCCTGGGTGAACAGACATCTCAAAGGGCTGTTAAACAAAAGGAAACAGGCTTTTTAAACAGGGAAACCTTATGGAGCTTATTTCTGTACAAAAGGAAATCAAACAGGACATTAGAAGAGCTAAATTGTGTTATAAACAAAAAGTTGAAGACAAGATGAGCAAGAACAACTTGGGCTCAGCATGGGACAGTATTAAGACTATGGTTGGGCTGTCTGATAATGCAAAGAAAAATGTCATACCAGATGATCTGGTTCTGGCTCAGGAACTTAACAAATTCTATTTAAGGTTTGTTGTGCATGATTTTAATAATGAAATAACTACACTGAAAAATACTGCTCTGGAGTCAACTCAACTGTCTGCTCCGCTTTTTAATGTGTGTACGGTGGTTAAAACTTTTAAACATTAAAAAACCAGAACAAGTGCTGGCCCTGATAATATCAGTAGTCGAATGCTCTCTAACTGTGCTGAACAATTAGGCCCTATTTTTAATTATATTTTTAATCTTTCATTTTCTCAGCAGAAGGTTCCTATTTTGTGGAAACAGGCTACCATAGTTCCTGCTGCCAAATCTAAACACCCTAAATCTTTAAATGACTTCAGGTCTATAGCTCTTTAGTTATGAAGTCATTTGAAAAACTGGTTAAAGCTGAACTTCTGAATAAAACTGAACACTTGCTTGATCCACTGCAGTTTGCCTACAGGACTAGGAGGGGGGTTCAGGAGGCTACCTGAACTCTGCTAAATCATATCTATAAGCACCTTGAGCTCACTACTAATCATGTTAGATTGCTGTTCATTGATTTTTCATCCGCCTTCAATACCATACAGCCTCATCTGTTAATTCAGAGACTAATTGACAACTTTAGTTTAGAGCTGCTGCAGCACAATTGAAAATCATCATACATTAAAATTTGCGGATGACACGGTCATAGTGAGCCTGTTGAACAGTACTGAAACCTCTTATGGTCCTGTGGTTGATTATTTTTTAAAGTGGTGCCAGGATTCGTTTTTATTTCTGAATGTATCTAAGACAAAGGACATGTGTATTGATTTTAGACGCTCACAGCCTTCTCCCGACAGCACAGTGATTGATGGACAGGATGTAGAAATGGTAGAATCCTATAAGTATTTAGGTACTATAATAGATAACAAACTGACATTTGAGAATAACACTAACACGATTTACAAGAAAAGTTAGCAGCGTCTGTTCTCTTAGAAAACTCAAAATTCCAGGTTGATTCGTCCCTGATGACCATGTTTTATGACCATGTTTAACTGTCTCTGAATCGATTTGTCAAGCCAGTTAATATTTAAATCTCCGAGCAAGAAAACTTTGCATAGAAAGCATTAGAGGCCGATGGAGGTCTATACATCCAAATCAGCGTTATCAACATTTGTGGAGAGAGAGCTATTTTAAGACCAATACATTCTAGGTTGTGTTCACAGACCCATTCTATCTGTTTGCACTTTAAGTGTTCCCTCACATAAAATATTACCCCTCCACCCCGATTTCCCACCCGGTCTTTCCTAAAATTATTGTAGCCTGGTACATACAGTCCCGCCATCGGCAAATTTATATTTAGCCAGGTCTCAGACAAACATAAAAAGTCCAGGTTCGACTTAATAGATGATGAACTTGGTCACACTTGGGCAAAATGCTTCTGTCAAAATGTTTAAATTTCCACCAAGTAGATGTGTTGGCTTATATGTTGGGTCCCAGGTTACCTTGACTTGGTTAAGGGTGCTGTATAGATTTGCAGATTGTTGTTTTTTTAACACAGGGTTCCTGGGGCATAACCCACTCCTGAACTCACCCAAGGCTACACCGCTGATGGAGTTTGAATGAGCTGCAGTTTTGGAGGTCCCGCCGGCAGTGATGTCAGCCCAGCCAGTGGTGGTGGAGGTCCAGCTAGCTGAGGCAGAGGCCCAACCAGTGGTGGTAGAGGTCCAGCAATAGCAATTAGCCACTCGACGGTGTGAATTATGGAAAAATAAGGCACGCCTCTCAGGCTGTTCCTTATTTTTCCATAATTCACACAGTCGAGTGGCTAATTGCTATTCTAAAACTGTTACCAACGCGGCAATATGAAAAATCATGTAGCAATAAAAACGCTTCCGTTTCACTAATAATTCACTAGATGCGCAACAAAGTAGTTCCCAGATACAAGGAAGTAGTTACCGGCCAGGTTGCAGAAACAACACGTCGCTTGCAAGCAATCACTTTATTTTTAACAGCCCCTTTCCACAAGCAGTTTATCGACCATAGTTAGTCCATCCAACAAATCGAAGTTAACTTTCCATTCCATAACAAAGCAGAAAAAAGCCGGTTCCGAGTTTCTTTATTGTCGTCGTCGTTGCTATGCGCGGAGTGATATGTGAAGCGGTCAGCAGCAGCGTTGGATGGGGACAGGTGTACTTTATCGTCTCATAAAGCACACCTATCAGCCAATCAGAATCAAGCATTGGGACTAACAGTTTTAGAATTGACCATAGGTGTGTATGTGAGTGTGAATGGTTGTTCGTTGGTATATGTTAGCCCTGTGATAGGCTGGCGACCTGTCCAGGGTGTACCCCGCCTCTCGCCCGTTGCAGCTGGGATTGGCTCCAGCCCCCCCGCGACCCTCTAGGATAAGCGGTGTAGAAAATGACTGACTGACTTATCTTATCTTACTCACCAACAGCAACAATCCTGCAACTCCTTCTTTAACAGACTAAATGTATTATTACTTGAGTACTGGCAGTAACGCTCATACTTTAATACTCAAATATTTGCTGTTGATTTGTGTTTCTCCTACGGTTTACATGATTCTCTTTTATTTCTGTTGTCTATATTTAATGCATATTAAATACATCTTGCACTTTAATACTCTTTTGCGCTACCACCATGGTTTTATGGGAAATCTAGCGGTTAACCAGAGGATTGTATTGTGGCTGCACACTGCTGTAGGTGTATATTACTAGTATTATAGCACTCCCAGATGGATTAAGAAAGAATTTCCCCAAGGGGATTACTAAAGTATACATTATTATTATTAAAAATATATATATATTTTGTATTTACTTGCATTCTGTAAAAAAAAAAATTAAGCACATTCTATGTTCACCACTTTCTGTCTCATTTCAACTGACAAATATAATTATTCCTCATATTATACTCCCATCTACAGGCTGAAACCTGCATCTGCATGTTAATACTCCAGACATATTTATTTCTAATGGAAATTTTAAATAATCATGAAACATGGGCATGTACTGTTCTGTAATACTTTTGCTGTCATTTCAATAGAGAACTCAAATCAAACTCCATGCAATCCTATAGATTCCAACCAACAGAAGAGCAGACATAACATCCAAAGCTTTTACCTATTCTTTCCCTCCATGTGTAATTGGGAGAGAAAGCACTTAAAATGTATTGGCTGAGAAAATCAAAGGGAGGTGATCCATCATTTTTACATGTGCTGGGCATATGTAAAATCATATCTATCAATCAAACTGAGCATATTGGTTTGACCACTTACAACTGCTGTTGATTTGTTGCTCAATTGGCCAGAGAGGCAGCCTAACATTGAGTCCATCATTGACCGTGCTAATGGGGCAGATTTAGTTTGACTCTCAGTGGCCCTAGAGGACAAGGTGTAAACCAACTTCAGTGATCTTCATTGTTCATGGAATCCGAACAGACCATAAGATGATTCACGTTATAAATAATCGTCTACGCTTTTTTATTCTGTTATATGCATAGTTGCTGTAGCATTATACATTTCTGCAGCAGTCTATTCATATCACAGTCACCAAAGTGGTTAGCTAGCATCCGCTAGCAGCTAATGTTCACGGGAGAAAAAGGACAGATCGACTTCGGCCCAATCTCATTTCTCTATTTTCTCCACCTCCCCCTTGCCCCTTCCCCTACATCTTGGCCCTTGAAACAGAGTGCCTTTACCCCTTGGTTTCAAGTAAGCTCCCAATCTTACTTGGTTTTAAGGGGTATCTACCCCTTGCCCTTATCCCTACCCCTCGATCGAAATGAGAATTGAGATAGCCCTTTGTCTCACGTGCATGGGCAAAACTAAGGGGAAGGGGTAAAATAGAGAATTGAGATTGGGCCTTCGTCTCTTTGGTCTGAGAACGCACACTGACCGTTTATTATGCGCATGCTCACAACAACATCTATCTGCGCGCAGGCACATAACATCAGTGCTTAGGCTATTTAACATGGCTTTGCTACTCATATTATAGAATATGCTCAACAGTTGCCACTTACTTACCATACACAAAAAACTGTGCACAGTGAGTTTTGGAGTGCAGTCGTATCAATGACAGATACCTTAAAGGAAAACGCCACCGTTTTTTCCATACTGAAGTACGTTCTTCCCTGATCTTAGACGAGTTGATACATACCTTACACGACCCAAGTATGGTTACACAAAATGAAACATGGCAATTTTCAATAGAACCAACGTGACCTGCATGCCGTTGCCTGCACTGTCTACATGTAGTAGTAGAAGTAAAAAGTCACGTTAATAATAATAACTAGCTATCCTACTAACACTCGTTGAGTAAGATTAGCAATAGAATGCTAGTAGCTGGTAGCAGCTAGCGCTAGTTCTAGAAATGGATTCGACTAGCAGCTAGACAGTTTGCGTTCTCATATCGAGACTTAACGTAACATTTGACGACAAAATTAATGACCCAAAAACAGTAGCACTTACCTTAATTCACAATGTAATTTCAAGAATATATCTCAAAGCCGAGTCTTATGAGCTAATTAAACGTTATCTCTTGGAGCACGAAGTCGAGCCGACGATAAGGTTCAAGGTCGCCTAATTAATAGTCCTCGAGCTGTGGTCAAACAGCTGGGAGCCATTGAAAACCTAATGAGCAGTCTAACGTGAGTTTTAATGGAGTATATTTTTATTTTTTAAATCGTTTGTATCTCAAAAAGTATAAAGTTTACAAATATGTAAATATAGTAGCACACCTAGGCTCAACAAGACCTTTGTCATGACGTTTGAATTGTATCATATGATCCAGTATGATGAGCTGAATTAATTTCATGTTTTGGTGGGAAGAATAAGAAAAAAGAAGGATAACAGGACGCCTCTCTGAAAGGAGTTATGTCACTTCTGACGTGGGGAATTTAATGTTGGTATTCCAACCAACCAGGGCAAAGTTGAGGGGATGTTGAGGGGAGTGTCTTATGTCCGCACTTGCTCGAGAAAACATGCCCAGAAAAGCAGGCGGAAGTTGTTTTCCTGAAACCACACGAGTTTTGAAAGCCAGGTGACTCGTCGCATCGGAAGTTTATCACAGGTATTTCTGACGTTTACATCCCAGAATGCATTCTGAAGCATAGCAAACGAAGCTGCACGCCTCATCTGAAACTCGCCTAAACTCGCCTATGGTTTGAAAGCAGTTCAAATCTATTGGCTGATCAGTGCCACATGACAAAAAGCATCAAAAAACGCATTTTTGGACACGTATTGAACGCGTTGCGTGACGTGTTCAGAAAGCTGTAAATTACGCCCGAATCGTGGTACATTTGGCCTGCCATACCATACCAGAGGCCACGCCCTCAGCAGGCCATCTCAATAATTACGGGCATTCCTATGCACAAGTAATTCCTCGCGTGGAATTGCATTTTATAGTTTAGTCTGTACTGTCATTTCAAGACATGCACAAAGTTTGACCACAAAAAGACTAAAACACCCAAAACAGGAGCACACAAGTTGTGCTAATTAGCATACATTATTTATTTACAGAGCTTTAGTGGTCATTTCAGAAGTGGTTGTAATACAAATGCAGATGTCTTTCAATTACAAAAAATATTCACAGTAAAGATGTGGCAGTCAGTTCAAAAACAACCTCATATACACCTTTACACTGTTTAACAGCATTGATTGACATCTAATCGCACAGAGGAAGGCAGTTAGCCCCTCCCACCATTCGTACATATCACCAAAACATAGATTTGAGAGTATTTACCCTTGAAATTCCAATCCACTCAATAAGCAATCTTTCAAGTCAACAATGTCTACTTGGACATTTTTCATAAATCATTCAACAATCTTCTAACATTGAGCGCACCATAACATCAGTGTTTGTCATGAACTTGACGTTTTATCTTTTGTGTGTCTGAGCTGCTGGTGACATCTGCATCCCAGTTAAAATGATTGTTGTACCTCATGGTTCATCTTATTATGGGATGAAACCCATGTTATTGTATCACACTGAAACATGTGATACCGTGAGAACCACAGGGCTAACTAGAAGTGCTAAGACCACCACAAGGAACGTCTCTCATACTAAACTCCCAAGGTGTCTAGATTCTCACAGTAGTGCTGTGATTCTACAGTATAGGTCTGTCTTTGTTTGGCGAAATCTGTCATCAGTGGTCGTCACCCATCTTTGGATTTCATTGAAATCAGTTCATCAATGAAAGGGTTTGGTTGATTTTAAATTGTGTGCGTGTTATATATATATATATATATATATATATATATATATATATATATATACATATATATATATAAATATATATAATTTTTTTAGAAAAGTCAATAAAAAGTGGTATAACAATCAATCTCCATTCAATCACAATACCTGCGATTTCATAATGAAAAATATTGCTGTATTGTGGCCATACTATGATAAAAATAAAACAGAAGTACATGGAGTTTTATCAAGTGCGTTTCCAACTACTTAAAAAGGACATGATGCATTAGCTAAAGCGCTGGTATCTATTTAACCAGCTTTTTTTTAACCTGACAATAGTGGTCATCAAAGGGTACAATTCATTAAATGAACATGAGGCAAATGAGAAACAAACATATATTCACAGTCCATACACATGTTGCCTTACTAAACGGGGCCCGATGCCAGAAACCAGAGTTCCACCAATAAGCACGCTATGCTCTTTATGTCTCTACGCTCTGTGACTTCCTCGCCACCACTCCCGGGCGGTCGCCTTTGTGACCGAGCAGACACAGCTGGAGAGCGACCTCAGGTGACCTCCCTACGACCACGAGAGCCTGTGTGTTGGGTCTCATCGCTGCACACTCTTGATGACCCACTCTGCTGCCGGGTTCAGCTGGAAGAGGTCCTTCATGTACGTCTCCTCGCTCAGACACCTCTCCTCTGGAGCGAGGGGGGGGGGGGTACGAGCAGGATTGACACGTTAGAATGAAAAATAAAGCCAAGGATTTGTCACTTGTTACTCGGATTTCTCGTCGGAGGCCATGTGCTGGACTAAAGAAGCTACGATAAGTGACGGTGACGTTGAAATGTGCAGCAGCATAATACCCGCATACTACCCATAATACTCTACATCGTACCATAATACCCGCATACTAACCATAATACTCTACATCGTACCATAATACCCGCATACTAACCATAATACTCTACATCGTACCATAATACCCACATAGGGGATGTACCTATTAAATACAATTCCATTAGAACAGGGAGTTGAGGATGAAGCTTATATAAGTTTATACGAGAAGACTCGACTTACTGATATTCCCACCAATCTCATAGAGACACAAATGTTCCCGCTTCACAGGCACTGAACTGGAAATAAACACAGAGAGGACCAATGAGAGAGAGGACCAATACCAATGACAACTCAGCAATTTCAAAATGATTGCAGGCAGAGAGAGGTATATTATATTGTAATCATTTTGAAGAACAAAACGCTAAACACTGTAATGGACACTGCAAATGGATATTTACAGAAACTGAATTGGCCTGCTGGTTCAACTCAGTTTAATTCAACATTTCACGGCCCGTTCAATCAAAAACCTGCAAAAGCTATGACACATTTTCCCCCATCAAACTAGCTCGGGTCCCCAAAGATTACCTCCGGGGGCTCAGTGTAAGCAGACTGTCATGTTAAGGCCGTGTCGTTTACAAACACAGCAGTAATAGTCCCGAGTTTAGAAGCTAATGCTCAAGTTTGGAGCTGTCATGGCCGCCTATTATGGGACATGATGTTTACTTGAAGGCTCCACGTCGTCCATTAGGAATCTTGGGCTTTTGTACGTAAACGTTCCCCTCTCAACAAAACGTCTCTCAAGCCCGTCGGGGGAAATTAGGGCAACCAAAACGTGTCTCCGTGCCAAAGTGGACACGCACACACACACACACACACACACAGACAAAAAGTGGGGGATACGTGATTGAGGGTGTATATAGACACCTAGTGTGCGCCTTTGTGTGTGTGTGTATGTGCGCGTGTGCGTGTGTGTGTAAATACATTACCGGTCCTGGCTCAGGAACCGTGTGAGCACGTCGGCAGCCTGTAACTCTTCGGTGAGCTGGACCGCCATGGAGACTTTGTTGAACTGTGGCGCCTGGACGCGGATAAAACCCACTGAACCCTCCTGGGAGAGAGGGACACACAGGGAGGGAGAGAGAGAGAGAGAGAGAGAGAGAGAGAGAGACACACACAGAGGGGAGGGGTGATGAATAAAAGACAGCAGAGCAGGTGGGAGGCGATGGAGAGGCATAAACAGAAACCTGATGATAGGTTTAAACACGGCTAAGTGGCCATGAAAGCAGTGGTGCCCTAGGAGTGCTTAGTGTATTCTGATGGAAAACCACCCAGAATATCGGCCTCAGTGCCGACCGTGCACCAAGCTAGCCTAAAGAGATGGAGCACTTCTCTCCATTACAACTCGAGGGCTCGTTAGCTGTCGCCATTGTCCACGATCCACCATGATCGCTTCATGATTTAGATTTGGCGTTCTACTCTTTTATCTAATTTTTTAAGTGTCTGTTTCTGGATGAATAAACATGTACACTGAAATGTCAACTAACGCATCACTGTAAGTATATTGTTCATCTTTCCCCGTCTTAGGATTGTGAGCGGTGTATATAAGAAGTCACTATGTTGTAACTCATTTGACAAGAGTGAAGGGTTTGCGTGAGGTGGAATCTTCTGGAAACATCCACCACTCGTAAATCTCGTGTGGACAGGAAGTGACGTCACGGGAAAGCCAAGCTCCATAAGACAGCAAATACATGATAACTGACTGTTGTGGTCTACATGTGGCTCCATGAACTCACAGTAGAGCTGTTTGCTCAGTCACATCCCGGCGGTTGGTTACCAGGGTAACCCACAAAGCCCTCCGATCAAAGCCCTCACCTCAGAAGCAGGCTTTTCGGCAGGTTTGTCGGTGGTGATCTTCTTCAGAAGCTTCCTCACCGGCCCCTCCCTGAACAGCTTCTGCTGGGTCTCTATGTTGTCCTGCCGGACCTGGGTCAGGATGAACTTGGGGATCTGGCGGAGGAGGCAAGGAGGCAGGGGGGGGGATTCATTCGTCGCACCCGGATGACGAATGAATCCACATGAGCTCCCCATCACAGGCTCGCTGACTGTCTGGCTGACTCCACCAAGGGGGACGGACGTCTTACCGTCCACAGGAGCCTCTGGTATCTGATCAGCTGCCGGACGATGTTAGCCGTGCTCGTTGCCATGGAAATCTCCTGCTGCCCGGCAACCTTGGAGCCTCTGTACCCTCTGAGCATGAACATGTTGGGCGCCATGACGACTGAGACGTTGTTGAGCGTCATCTTGTTCTGGGCCTGGTGGTCGATCACCCGCTGGAAGAACTCCACCAACACCTGAAGGGGAACGACGGACGGATGTCGGAGGTCATCCTGAAGATGGAACCCTGAAGACGCTCCAACATGGAATAATGGAAGGAACAGGCGGAAGAGTCTGGGTACCTTCAGGGTATCGCGGTTGGTCTCAGGAAGAAGTAGAATCAGCAGGTTTAAGGCGTGCAGCTGCTGTTTCCTTGTCGGGAGCTCTGCATGTAAACACACACACACACGCACGATTTTGACGTTAGACAAAATGATTACAGGAAGGTCTTTCAGTCAGTCACAATTTTGTTGAGCAAAATAACACTAAAACTCATTGTCTTGAAAGAAGCCATACACATATGAAGTGTGTGGCAAGAAAGTTCCCTCTAGCAATTATCTATTACGCAATAGGTTTTTTATCTTGATTCGTCCGCTTCTTTGTGTAATAACATCAGAGGGGAACCGTCAACCGGCTCAGCTTCACTCTCCCATGAGAGAGTGTGTACTGTACGCCTGTTGGGTAAAAAAATCACCGTCGGCAACATCAGCTCCGTTTCCACGGTAAACAGCCCTAGAAACCAACACGTACTGTCGACCGCGATGAAGGCGTTGAGGTACTTGACGGTCAGCAGCGGATGAGGAAGCTCCCGGATGAACTTCTTCAGGAGGCTGGCGGCGTCGTGCTGTTTCAGCTGTTGCCAGGGAAACACGCCTTCGTAGAAACCACACTCCAGCTCCTGGCTCACCGACTGGACACAGGTGGGGAGACAAGATACACAATTACGCTGTACAATTAGCTGGTGAGTGTTCATTTGTGCCACTTTAAAACGTGCAGTATGACACCTTGATGAGACCAATTATGAACTTGGCCAACCTTGACTCTAGTGGCCACTCCAGAGATCCGTAGCAGGCCCTCTGTGTCCAGCCCGTCCTCCTCCTCAATATGACTGATTAACTGGAGAGGGAAAAGGACACAGGAAAAGAAAGTGAAACCACCACAGGCAGTAAACATTACATAACATGCTCACACGTCAACATGACTATATGATTATAATGTGACTCAGAGGTCATACTACCACCGCTCCAGCTATCACTGCTGTTGAGACGGAACCGAGCGGAGCCTGGCTGCTTACCCGCTGCAATATGAGAGGAACCTTGAGTCCAGCCTGCCGCCTCAGGTCCAGGTCCAGCAGGGTGGCAAGGGGAACGCCAAAAAGCCCGGTCTCTGTGAGAGGACAGGAAGAGATGACAGACAGACAGACAGACAGACAGACAGACGTACTTTAATGATCCCTGAGGGAAATTGCATTCGTTACAATACAATACTCCAGTGCAAAAAGAAAGAAGAGACAGACACTCTACATATAGTAAAGTGTTAGAATATATAAATATATAATATAAACCTATGTAAAATATAAAATATAAACCTATGTAAAATATAACCTATGTAAGCAATATACAAAAAATATACATAAAGAAATATACATAAATGTACATACAACCAGGCATACACTAAGAGGTGATAGCTTACACAAGGATGTAGCATGTCAGATTCTGATATATGTCAGATTCAGATGATGATATTTTATTCATTTATATTTATTGAGACCTTTATGGTCTTCATTTGTCATTCCTATGTTTTTTAGACGTGGGAATGAAATTTGTTCTCTGCATTTGACCCATCCTATTGTACATAGGAGCAGTGGAGCTGCTATGATCAGCGCCCGGGGAGCAAGATGGGGTTCAGGGTTCAGTGTCTTGCTCAAGGACACTTCGACATGCAGACAGTTTTGGAAGTGGGGATCAAGGGGATCGAACCACCGACCCTACGGTTAGTGGCCGACCCGCTCTGTCCACCCGCTCTACCCACTGAGCTACTGCCGCCCCCAAGATGCATGATGCACCCAGAAGAAGGAAATGGTGACAATGACGCGACAAGGCCGGGCAAAAACCTGAACCAATGACACAATGATGTAAAGTTAGTGAGTGGACCTGGCCTGGACGAGGTCCTTAAGGATCTATGGGACCGTCGGCCTCGATTGTGACCTCATATGTGTGTGAAAAACACGGGTCATTGTTAGATTCTGCATGTGTGTGTGTGTGTGTATGTGTGTGTGTGTGTGTGTGTTCCAGCTTACGGCCATTTAGTCATGCATGAATTTCTTACCGTGTATAGAGTGTGTATGTTTAAGCATGTGAGAGTGTGTGTTTATGTGTGTGTGTTTAAGCAAGTGTGTGTGTGTGTTTAGGTGTGCGTTTGAGGGATTGTTTACCTTTAGCCTTGACTTTAACAGCTTTGTGGGCTTTGAGGTCTATCCCACAAGTGTCAAAGAGAGCGGTCATCTCTATAAGCACCAGCCGCCGCACCTTGTAGACCATGAAGATATTGTACATTAAATACATGTGAAATCATGATGCATGTTCTCATAAAGGATGATGAGTGTATTAGCATACATTGACCTCATGAGAAATTACCTTTTTCATATCCTGAGAAGAAAGGTCTCCGATTCTGGTCTGGCCCGTCTTATCCCGAAGCAACTTGAAGTTCTGGAGAGAATGAGAGTGTGGGGGGGGGGGGGGATCGCCAAAACTCCTTTAGCAAATACGTTCAAATGGCATTTACCGATCCCAACCACCAGGTGGCAGTAAGGCGCAGCGCCGTAACTACCGACCAAACTAACGACTACCAAAGTCCAAACAAACAAAACTTCAGGAGTACCTCGCACACTAAATTGGAATATTAGTAACACATTGAAATGTGTTCATACCCCTTCATGCCCTAAATGTATACACTATATACGAGTGCCACTGCTTGATGCTAGTCATTTTCATATATTTGAATGTGGGATGGTTATCAGGAATTAGCAAAGGAAGAGGCACATCAAGAGATAATTCAATGAATACTATTAGTCCTCACCTAATAAAGGTGACGTAGCAACAAGGGTGTGGACAGAGAGCAGCAGAACCATGTCGGTTATGGCGATCCTACAGACAACAGTTCAGAAAAGGGAACACTCCTCTTCAACACACGGTGACTAAGAAAACATTCCTGCTGGATCGAATCATGGAAGCGCAACGTATCGGTTTGGGTTCTGACTCGCCGGACCGAGAGGGTGCAGCCGGGCTGTGTGGCTGACCCACGGGAGGCTCTGGTGACAGTTCTCTCAGGTCACGTCTTCCCATCCGGGGGGGGGGGGGCGGGGGGAGAAGACAGTCCGCTGGGCCCTCAAACCGTTTGTGTGTGAAACAAAATGGACGCCGCGCGCCCCAGCGATGAAAACCACTGGTGCCAACCCCACCCGCCGTGTTTCCATCACTGTCACCGGGCGACGTCATGCCCGGGACCGGGGCGTGGCGCGAGACACAGGGAAGGACACTGGACTTGTGTCCTCTTCCCTTGCCGACCCTTCCTATTCGTTGACCTCCCCTATGACCTCTCTTGTTTCATTTTGGCGCCTCACTTCATCCTCATTGATCTCTTGGCTTCGGGGGCCACAAGCGTGTCGCCAGTAGCAACCAATCAGGGATCAGTCCCAATGTCGGCCATGCGCTCCTCTGTTGGACGAGGGCAGCATGCAGCCACAGAGCAAACGATTAAGTGAGCGAGTGACTATGAATGTGTTTTGCATTTGTTTACATGACTATGAAGCAGACAGAGAGGCAGACAGAGAGGCAGACAGAGAGAGGGAGAGGGAGAGGGAGAGGGAGAGAGAGAGAGAGACAGACAGACAGACAGACAGACAGACAGACAGAGAGAGAGAGAGAGGGACATACCGGTAGTTTGTCATCAGGTGAGTGCAGAGGTCGTGGACTGGACGCGACCTTTAACCTCTGACAGTGTTCCTTGTAGTTGAGCGCCTGCTCCGAGAAGGAGACCACGTCGTCCCACTCCGTCTCCGTCTCTTCAGAGGTGTTCGTTCACACGTCCACAGACGGGCGGGGAGAAACACAGAACACGTGGACAAAAAGACACACGATGGTCAACGATTTGGCCTCAATAGAAGACATTTACAAACATGCAATCCAGGTTTAAACAATGTGTTGCGTGGCTTTCACGGCAGCTCCCACTGTCACGTTTGACCCCTCGCACCTCCTTTTTCCTAAACCGAGCTCCAAACAGAGTTTATCGAGTCAACGGTGGATTCACAGGTTCATTGATGGAGTTAATCATTCTTCATCATCTCAACCTTTTCTAACAAAAAAAAAAAAAACAGCCAGAGACAGAGGATGTTTGAAACAACGTCTTGCTGTTGGAATGGAAGGAAGAATGTCCAGGGTTCAACCTGGGGCCATTCAGCCGCGGCAGCCTGCCTACTTATCGAAGGTGTATTTACACTCCACATACCATTAAAAGCCACATCTTTTCCTCTGTTCTCGCTCGTCTCGGCCGGCCCGGTCGCCTGGCGGCCCTGCGACACACAGACACACATGGACATGTGAGACCGTCGGCACGCCAATCTTTAACGAGACACATACGTTCAGCGCTGACCCAGCGGGCTGCCTCCCAGTTACATATTGACTTGACTGTCAATCAGTGGACAGACTGGCATTAGAAGAAGAAGAAGAAGAAGAAGAAGAAGAATTACTCTTTTGATCCCATGAGGGAAATTTTTGGTCTCTGTATTTAACCAAATCGTGAATTAGTGGAAATACACTCAGCACACAGTGATGGTGAGGCACACAGTGAAGTGAAGCACACACTAATCCCGAGGCAGTGAGCTGCCAACAGCGGCGCTCAGGGGAGCAATGAGGGGTTAGGTGCCTTGCTCAAGGGCACTTCAGCCGTTCGTACTGGTCGGGGTTCGAACCAGCAGCCCTCCGGTTACAAGTCTGAAGCCCTAACCAGTAGGCCGCGGCTGCCCCAAAAAAACAAGGGAACTCGGAGGTCCGAGAAGGTGTCCGAGAGTGACCGCAAACAAGTGAGGATTCTACCATCCCTAACCCAAACACCAACAAAGATTTTTTTTTTTTAAAGCCTTCATTTAACATGCTGCTGTGCATGAATAGCAAAATACTTTCAAAAATGTTGATTTGTCAAAACACAGTTGCATTTGTATTTAGCGCATGCATGTGTGAGCGTGTTCTTAGAGCTGTATTTCCTGTCCCCCCTCTCGTGAGCCCACTGCGCCCCCCCCAGGTACGTGCCTTGGCGTGCGCGTCCACTTCGGGGGGTCTGAAGATGTCCCGGACATCGGGGGCGTGCTGCCGGTTGCGCCGCTTCAGCGTCTGTAGCGAGACGGCGCGGCGCTCCACGGCGGCGGTCTGCGCCCTGGTCAGCGTGGACAGGAAGACGGTGTCCTCCTGCCGGTCACAAGGGGTCATGGTTCAGCAACCCCCTCCCCCCCGGCGGTTTTAACCACGTGGGGCCCGGGTGACTGCTTGTGATTGGTCACCGGGAGCCACTTTGATGAACCGACACTAGGGTGACATCACAGGTGGGCGTGTCCACACAGATGCACGATGGACAGATTTTGAGTGTGCCGGGTTTGAGTACATGACACTGGGTAGGCTGAACATGGATCAAGTTGAACAGCTCTAACGCCGTCTCCTTATATTCTCAGACAACTAGATTAGATTAGATTAGATTCAACTTTATTGTCATTGTGCAGAGTACAAGTACAGGGACAACGAAATACAGTTGGCGTTCTAACCAGAAGTGCAAACTACACACGGTCTTCCAATTCCTCTGTTATCAAAACTACTAAAAGTACCCTAAAGTTACTAAAACCCTCACTGGGTAGATAGATGATAAGTAACAAAGCATTCCGTTGAACAAAGCAGCAAGATGATTGACACCTGGTCCGGGGTCAGCGAAGCATCAAACAGCCGCGCAAATCCCGCCTCCGCCAGCCACGCCTCCTCAAGCTCCCCTTCTGCAGAGGGGAGACAGATGGGAGCCTTTCATTTGTCACAATCTCTTTACTTTGAAACACCTCAAAATGGACGCCGTGTTTCCTCTACCTGGCCCTCTTCAAAACGTACACACACAATAGTTACCGCATCCTTAGTTAAAAAGTGTATGTGTGGCCGTGTGCGTGCGTGCGCTGTGATGCATGCAGGGCTTTCAGCCTTGTGTCTACTACACTCCAGACACACAGGTACACCAACATAAACACGCACTTCCTTATTAAACGAGGAAATGAGGCATTTGCATCTCCCAGACAGTGTGCAGCACTCGGCCTCGCTCTTAAATCAACACGGTATCTTTTAGAGCGAACGGCCGGCTGCCATCAATCCTCCAGTCCAGCGACGCCGACACACACAGCTGACACCGGCGGAGAAGAACTGCCTCGCATTTTTTGTTTCTTCGGTGGAAACTCAGGACCCGCTTTAAAAGCACAGAGAGCCCCACCCCCCCGTGGCCTGTACCTTCTGGAACCTTCTGCTGGTCGTCCTCTTGGGCCTCTCCCCCGGCCTCCCCCCTCCCCACGCTTCCCCCGGAGGAGGAGATGTTCTCCAACTCCTTCCAGAAGTCATCCATGGCCAGCTCGCCCAGAGAGTCCTGGAGAAGCAACGGAGAAGACCCAGAAATGAAGCAGAGAGTGAGAGAGAGAGACACCGACCAATAGGAGAGAGAGAGAGAGCGAGCAAGCATAGGTACACTGCCTGACTGATAACAGCCACGCAAACTCAGACACAGTGAGAACATGCCGGGACCTGTGTGTCCACACATGGTATGAAGGCTGACATGCACAGACAGCAGCATGTTGACCTATGGGGAGGGGGGGGAAGAGAGAGAGAGAGAGAGAGAGAGAGAGAGAGAGAGAGAGAGAGAGGAGAGAGAGAGAGAGAGAGAGGAGAGAGAGAGAGAGAGAGAGAGAGAGAGAGAGAGAGAGAGAGAGAGAGAGAGAGAGAGAGAGAGAGAGAGAGAGAGAGAGAGAGACAGACAGAGAGGGAGACAGGGAGAGATGCACAGACTGAAACAGAGACTGAGATTAAGATAGAGATATAGAGAGACAACCAAACTAGACACACAACTCTGATGGGTGTGGGAACCCCACTAGAGTCAATTTTAAAGTGTGAAGTGAGGGAAATATTGCAATGTTATTTTTAACCTCTACACATACACATCAAAGACAAACATGGGCAAAGAGGTCCGCGAACAACAAGCAAGAGTAAATAGATAGCAGAAGACGGAGTCAACAAAGCCAATATTTGAGGCATAAACAGCCCCACAGCTGTCCCTCACCAAAGAGGGCCAGTGACCCCACTTTGAAATGAAATGGAGGTAATTGTGGGTAGCATTGTGCGATGCCTGCACATGTCTCACGCGTTGAGCCTGATCCCACATGTACCTCCCACAATCCAGATGCTTTATCACTCGCCCCCCCCCCCCCCCCCCCCCCCAAGATTCGACACACAAACACAAACCGAAACAGCCATCCACCTGGGACTGCAGCGCTGATCGGCCAGGTGCCGCCGGCCCGGAGCCTGGGGGCTGGAGTCCGACCTGGGGCTGCTTGCCCGGGTGCGTTAGTGGGTAGCGCGTGCACTTGGGACTGGCCTGTTGTGACGGAGAGCTGGGCGGCAGCGGCGGCGGCGGCTTTGCGGCCATGCTGGGGCGTGTTGTTCTGCTGCAGCGACGTACTGGCCCATCCTGCCGCTGTCGAGTTGTGTGTGTGTGTGTGTGTGTGTGTGTGTGTGTGTGTGTGTGTGTGTGTGTGTGTGTGTGTGGGGGGGGGGGGGGGGGGGGGGAGACAGGGGAGGGAGGGAGGGAGAGAGAGAGAGAGGAGTGGTTAGACTGGGACACCTGACACTGCTCAGGTAGGTCCAGATGGGACAACAAGCCATTCACTACAGCGTCACAGGCACCCACACACACACCACGCGTCACACGTGCACACACACACACACAGAACCTGATAGGGACCGACGGACAAACAGAGCGAGCGACAGACAGGAAGACGGACAGTGTGTTTAGGGGTACGGGGCGGACAATATAGAGGGCAGAGGTGCGTGGTTCTGAAGCGGTTCAGCGTCGCCACAGAAAGTAGTAAAGTAACCACACCATGGGAGGACCGACACCCAAAGGAACAGAATGGGTGCTCAGCTTGCAAATAGTAGTAGTTATCCCACAAACATATTCAGACAGACAGACAGACAGACAGGCCTAGCCCAGCATGTTGAACACTGAGCTCGTCAACGAATAAATGCAAGACTAATAACCGCCTAATAATAGCATGCATTAGTTGTTTTTGTTTTTTTTACATACAACAGTTCCTTCCTTCCTTCCTTCCAGCATCGCAGAGCTTACTAGCATGTGCACACACATACACACGCGCGCACGCACACATACACACGCGCGCAACGCACACACGCACACGCACACACACGCAACGCCTGGCCTAGCCCCTCTATCGACAAGTGGTATCGGGTTAAACATATGGTGATGTGGTTAACATTCTTCACACCTTTTTATCAGACTCAACCAGCATGCTGAACTTGTGCACTCATAAATACCTGTTGAACAGTTCAAGCGCGTGCACACACACACACACACGCGTTTCCAATTAGGTCAGGATAATAACAAACATTATGACACTGTGAGTTTTCTTAGGAACACGGTGAACAGAAAACACCTGGACCTTGAACTTTGAAACATCAGTCTTAAAAAGCCCGGAGATTGCATGATCTTGACATTTTCACGTTAGCCAGAAGCCAGAAAACGCGCAATAGGTCATGACATGTCATGATCACCATTATCACTAAAACTCCATGGGTAATAATGACTTAATTAACTAATTGCTATTCAACAGTAACATTTGGGTATATCATACAAGTATATTGTGATATTAGCAGCCTGCTGAAAACAGTTAGCCAATAAGATACGGGTACCAGTTGCTAACGTGACCACTCTTCCTACAGCACAGAACAGCTTGTGGCGTGCGACAGAAGCTGCAAAGTTTCCACCGCTAAGCAAGAGTTAAACAGTACTGATTTTTGCCCTCTCACAGCAGGGGACCAGACAAGAATGTCACACTAAGCACTATGTGTGTGTGTGTGTGTGTGTGTGTGTGTGTGTGTGTGTGGTGTGTGTGTGTGTGTGTGTGTGTGTGTGTGTGTGTGGGTGGGTGGGTGGTGGGTGGGTGGGTGGGTGGGGTGTGTGTGTGTGTGTGTGTGTGTGTGTGTCAAGGGGAACTGGGGCATCAGCCCATAATTACACACACAACTGATTATTTAGAATACATTTCAAAGTCAGCAGCCCTCTGTAGTCAGTTAGCGGTTGCATGGAGTAGACCAGCAGACAGAACAGCCAACTAAAGCTATTCAAGACCTCCTGGGTTAGTTCTCGCCCAACTCATGAAGGCAGCTGGTTGAAAACCTTTACACAGATGTTACCATGACCACCATTCATTTTTCGTTCTTTCTTGTTACATTATGCAAATGACCCATTATTTCACTGACGTGATTGTACTTTTTATTTCAGTGACACGGTGGGCAATGCATTCAGAATTAATCTAATAATTCTACAAAAAAAAAGATATCTGGCCCCCCGACAATGAATAGAAGCACACCTCGTCAGGTGTGACGTCAGCAACCGATCCTCGCCCCGAGATTAACCGCACGGGCGCTCAAGGCAGCCGGTTGGCTCTCGTCATCCAGGTGAGTTCCTCTTGGTGGTTTTCCTGGCATCCCACGGGGCCCCGTGACGTCACGCTCAGGAAGTGTCGAGGCTAATCTTCACAAGCTGAATGGCTGAAACCCGATAAGTCCAAAGGCAACCGCGGTCATAATGGGCCACACTCATCATCAGTCAGTCAGCCATCAGCGGTGTTGTTATGTTTGGTCCATGCAGTTACGTTACAATACTGTCATACATCACAGAGAGTTTGGCGGGAGCATGGCCAGGCGTGTAACAACAGCGCCGCGAGACGCAGAGGACACAGAAAGTGTCGGGGCGCTGTGAGAGGGTTACACTTGCTGTGTAAACACGGCGTTCCCAGGGAGATTACAGCGAAAGGTCAGATCTGCTCCCGTGACAAAGTGTCGTTGATTTGGATACGAGAGAGAGAGAGAGAGAGAGGGAAATCTGTCACACGTGGCCCATTTCACGAGAAAAACGTCCAACCACGGCAGACAGATTGTACAATAAAGCCGCGTCTTTCTCCCCACGTCCCCTCGCTCTGCTGCGCTTTTGAGAAGGGAAGGGATTCTGTTCAGTTCAGTTTCCCTTCCACTCCTACTTCCACCACCGTCCCGTCGATGAGACAGGAAATTACAACATCAAGACGCCAAAGCCGCTCATTTAAACACTCTCTACCGCTCTACTACTAACGGACGCATCATATTTATTGTCCAGTGCAGCTGAAAGACAAATCGGTAAATAAGTGTCCAGGCCAGTTAGTTAGTGGACCATCTTTCCATGCCCCCTATATGTCTCACAAGTTGGACATTTGCCGTGGCCGTGCTGTCGAGGGCCCCGGCTGCATACCGGGACATGCAACTTAATATGCTGATTAACTTGGCATTTCCTGGAACGTATTAAAAACCGGGCATCATCATCCCTGACCCGTGCAAAATACCCCGAGGGAGCCCCGCCTGCACACACCGTCTCGACATCCCTTCACTCCACCACGGTGAGGGAGACATCGCCAACAGGACGACAAGCCACGGGTTGGTAATTCTAGTGCATGGCACGCACGCACCGCGCGCGCAGGCGCACACACCTGGTTAATCATTTATTCCCACCGCAAGCTATATATATATAAAATAGGGCATTGCCCGGAGCTATAAATCTGAACTGAGTAAACACGCGTGCATACACCAAACTATTTTAGCCCCAGAAAGTCAAGGGATGAGTTATACAACATGACTCCCCCGTGCAAACGCACGTCATTTAGTGGGGCACTATGAAATGTGACAGTGTAATTGGCGATTGCCATTGTTGTTTACAGCTCTAATAGGGTACTCTGGGGAAAGATAGGGCTCTACGGCACCGAGGGACGCGATTGGTCCGTTGACAGCGATGACGCTGGGCGTGGCGTGCATGACCCAAGGTACTCCCTTATCTTGGTTTCTGTGACACAGCGTTCAACCTGAGGCACGTCCAGAACTTAACCCAAGTTAACCTCATGGAAGGATGACGTACATGGCTGACCACCGGCCGCACACCCCTGGGGAAAAGCTTCCGATTATTACGCAGAAATCATCAAGAAGTAAGACACAGAAAGATGACAGCTCCTGTACATCACTGGCCCTGTTGTCTTGGACTTCCTAGTTTGAAAGAGTTTTAAACCAAGTACAGAAATGCCTTGAAAAGAAGGCCGGACACACCTGTGTAGCGGTCATAGGGAGAGAGGAGAGAGGGAGAGGGAGCGAGAGGGAGATTAAAAAAAAAGCTTTCCATCCTTTGTTCCTTTATCTACACACTTCTCTATCACCTGCCAAGAGCTGCCAATCTGCCACAACCATTGGTCGCGTGTGTGAGGAAAAACAAGGAGTCAAGACATGCAGAAGTGAACAAACATGGCCCTTTGTGTCATCCCGCAAAACAAATCATTACATCGCTATAGCTATACCAACTAAATCATTAATTCTGTCAATAGTGTTGTTGCTCCTGCCAAACAAAAATGGCCTCGTTCAGAACGCACTTCTAGAGAAGCCGCGGTGCAGTTGAATCAGAACTTGGTGAAAGCCATCAACTTAATGGACTGATTTTAGTGAAAGAGGAGAAGGTGTGTGTGTCTGTGTGTGTGTGTGTGTGTGTGTGTGTGTGTGTGTGTGTGTGTGTGTGTGTGTGTGTGTGTGTGTATGTGTGTGTAGTGTGCACGTGCACTCACTCACTTCACAAGAGAGAGAGAGAGAGAACAGAGAAAGACTGTCTCGCAGATGTCAGCTGGCACCTGTTGATCTGGCACACACACACACACACACACACCACACACACACACACACACACACACACACACACACACACACACACACACACACACACACACACACACACACACACACACACACAGACACACACACACACACACACACAACACTGACCCATAAAGGAGCTGGGTGAATGAACGGACAAACGTGTCTCCCAGTGTGACACAACAGACCTGGCAGAGCCCCCACGTGCAACATGCCTCCCATGTTTACAAGCTAAAAGCTCCAGAAAGGCCATCCTAGAAAGCCTCTTCACTGACCAACCAAAACGTCTGTGCAATATTGGACAGCGATGCATGTCAAACATAGCTCCTTCCTGCGCTGCTTGCTTTCTGCAATGTCCTGGATTGTGGAGCTCTAGTATCGCAATTTGCAATATTATTACTTGCAATTTAGTCATTTAGGCAGACTTGTATCCAAAGTGACTTGCAGCGAGCTCCAGACACATGTTATTAAGATGCAGGCAGGGGTTAGGCATCTTGCTCGAGGACGCCTACAGGTTGGGCTGCGTACAACGGGTGTTGAACTTGGTACACCCGAAACACAACACCATCCTCCCTGACCCAGGGGGGGGGGGGGGGGGGGGGGGGGGTGACCTTCAGCATCTTATGGTAGAGGACATGGCAACAAAATGTCATCCCCTCAGCCGTGATGTGTCTGCTCATATTGTCTAGACTGCACCCCAGATACAAGCCAGCATGGTAACATCCCCAGGGGGAAAGAAGCCTGTCATACATTCACTTCGACCCCGTCTGTTACCCGGCGTGGGCCAGCCCAGAAGCCAGGGCAGGACGTCAACACGTGGCCAGGATCACAGTTTAAGTGCCACGGCTCTGTGAATCCACTTAGCACTGCGCTGTTAGCGTCCAGCGCTACACAGACGCCGGTGAAAAACGCGGCGGCGGCCAAACCACTACGGAACAATGGTGTAATGAGCACCAGGTCGCTACGGCAACGGCCGAAATTATTTCTGGAGAGGGGGACCGACGCTGAGTGAGTAATTTTGATGCGGAACTAAAGAAAATAAAATAAATAAAAGTGGCTCGTGTTAAAGAGACGAGGAACTACAGGAGGGCATTTTTCCGACTGAGCCCAAGAGGAACCAAAAGTTCCTTTTAGGCTTCTGTAGTTCCTCCCCCCCCTTCCCCCCCCCCCCCCCCCCAACCCTGACAGGAAGACCACAGTAGGCTGAGGGGTTTGTGACCCTCAGTCACACGGCTCCTGTCTCTCGTTTCTTACCAGGGGAAACAATGACCACAAACTAAGCCTTCAAGTCAACCTACAGGACACACACACACACACACAAACACAAACACACACACAAAACACACACAGACACACAGACACACACACACAGCTGGGAGAGGTGAGACAAAGGATGGCTGTAATGTGACACTGTTTTTAGCTTGCAAGATGGAGGGGCCATCTGGAACAAACACGTACACATGCATGGCACACACACACACACACACATATACACATACACACAAACACACACATACACACACACACATACACACACACACACACACGCAAGACCAACACATAGAGACAGATACATCCTTGTTTGTGTGTGTGTGTGTACATGTGTGTGTGTGTATGTGTGTGTTTGTGTGTATGTGTATATGTGTGTGTGTGTGTGTGTGCCATGCATGTGTACGGTTTGTTCCAGATGGCCCCTCCATCTTGCAAGCTAAAAACAGTGTCACATTACAGCCATCCTTTGTCTCACCTCTCCCAGCTGTGTGTGTGTGTCTGTGTGTCTGTGTGTGTTTGTGTGTGTTTGTGTTTGTGTGTGTGTGTGTGTGTGTCCTGTAGGTTGACTTGAAGGCTTAGGTTTGTGGTCATTTGTTTCCCCTGGTAAGGAAACGAGAGACAGGAGCCGTGTGACTGAGGGTCACAAACCCTCAGCCTACCTGGGGTCTTCCTGTCAGGGTTGGGGGGGGGGGGGGGGGAAGGGGGGGAGGAACTTACAGAAGCCTAAAAGGAACTTTTGGTTCCTCTTGGGCTCAGTCGGAAAAAATGCCCTCCTGTAGTTCCTCGTCTCTTTAACACGAGCCACTTTTATTTATTTTATTTTCTTTAGTTCCGCATCAAAATTACTCACTCAGCGTCGGTCCCCCTCTCCAGAAATAATTTCGGCCGTTGCCGTAGCGACCTGGTGCTCATTACACCATTGTTCCGTAGTGGTTTGGGCCGCCGCCGCGTTTTTCACCGGCGTCTGTGTAGCGCTGGACGCTAACAGCGCAGTGCTAAGTGGATTCACAGAGCCGTGGCACTTAAACTGTGATCCTGGCCACGTGTTGACGTCCTGCCCTGGCTTCTGGGCTGGCCCACGCCGGGTAACAGACGGGGTCGAAGTGAATGTATGACAGGCTTCTTTCCCCTGGGGATGTTACCATGCTGGCTTGTATCTGGGGTGCAGTCTAGACAATATGAGCAGACACATCACGGCTGAGGGGATGACATTTTGTTGCCATGTCCTCTACCATAAGATGCTGAAGGTCACCCCCCCCCCCCCCCCCTGGGTCAGGGGAGGATGGTGTTGTGTTTCGGGTGTACCAAGTTCAACACCCGTTGTACGCAGCCCAACCTGTAGGCGTCCTCGAGCAAGATGCCTAACCCCTGCCTGGCATCTTAATAACATGTGTCTGGAGCTCGCTGCAAGTCACTTTGATACAAGTCTGCCTAAATGACTAAATTGCAAGTAATAATATTGCAAATTGCGATACTAGAGCTCCACAATCCAGGACATTGAGAAAGCAAGCAGCGCAGGAAGGAGCTATGTTGACATGCATCGCTGTCCAATATTGCACAGACGTTTGGTTGTCAGTGAAGAGGCTTTCTAGGATGGCCTTTCTGGAGCTTTTAGCTTGGTAAACATGGGAGGCATGTTGCACGTGGGGCTCTGCCAGGTCTGTTGTGTCACACTGGAGACACCGTTTGTCCGTTCATTCACCCAGCTCCTTTATGGGTCAGTGTTGTGTGTGTGTGTGTGTGTGTGTCTGGTGTGTGTGTGTGTGTGTGTGTGTGTGTGTGTGTGTGTGTGTGTGTGTGTGTGTGTGTGTGTGTGTGTGTGTGTGTGTGTGTGTGTGTGTGTGTGTGTGTGTGTGCCAGATCAACAGGTCCAGCTGACATCTGCCGAGACAGTCTTTCCTCTGTTCTCCTCTCTCTCTCTTTGTGAAGTGAGTGAGTGCACGTGCACACTACACACACATACACACACACACACACACACACACACACACACACACACACACACACACACACACACACACACACAGACACACACACCTTCTCCTCTTTCACTAAAATCAGTCCATTAAGTTGATGGCTTTCACCAAGTTCTGATTCAACTGCACCGCGGCTTCTCTAGAAGTGCGTTCTGAACGAGGCCATTTTTGTTTGGCAGGAGCAACAAACACTATTGACAGAATTATGATTTAGTTGGTATAGCTATAGCGATGTAATGATTTGTTTTGCGGGATGACACAAAGGGCCATGTTTGTTCACTTCTGCATGTCTTTGACTCCTTGTTTTTCCTCACACACGCGACCAATGGTTGTGGCAGATTGGCAGCTCTTGGCAGGTGATAAGAGAAGTGTGTAGATAAAGGAACAAAGGATGGAAAGCTTTTTTTTTAATCTCCCTCTCGCTCCCTCTCCCTCTCTCTCTCTCCCTATGACCGCTACACAGGTGTGTCCGGCCTTCTTTTTCAAGGCATTTCTGTACTTGGTTTAAAACTCTTTCAAACTAGGAAGTCCAAGACAACAGGGCAGTGATGTACAGGAGCTGTCATCTTTCTGTGTCTTACTTCTTGATGATTTCTGCGTAATAATCGGAAGCTTTTCCCCAGGGGGTGTGCGGCCGGTGGTCAGCCATGTACGTCATCCTTCCATGAGGTTAACTTGGGTTAAGTTCTGGACGTGCCCTCAGGTTTGAACGCTGTGTCACAGAAACCAAGATAAGGGAGTACCTTGGGTCATGCACGCCACGCCCAGCGTCATCGCTGTCAACGGACCAATCGCGTCCCTCGGTGCCGTAGAGCCCTATCTTTCCCAGAGTACCCTATTAGAGCTGTAAACACAATGGCAAATCGCAATTACACTGTCACATTTCATAGTGCCCACTAAATGACGTGCGTTGCACGGGGGAGTCATGTTGTATAACTCATCCCTTGACTTTCTGGGGCTAAAAAATAGTTTGGTGTATGCACGCGTGTTTACTCAGTTCAGATTATAGCTCCGGGCCAATGCCCTATTTTTATATATATATAGCTTGCGGTGGGAATAAATGATTAACCAGGTGTGTGCGCGCTGCGCGCGTGCGTGCGTGCCCATGCACTAGAATTACCAACCCGTGGCTTGTCGTCCTGTTGGCGATGTCTCCCTCACCGTGGTGGAGTGAAGGGATGTCGAGACGGTGTGTGCAGGCCGGGGCTCCCTCGGGGTATTTTGCACCGGGGTCAGGGATGATGATGCCCGGTTTTTTAATACGTTCCAGGAAATGCCAGTTAATCAGCATATTAAGTTGCATGTCCCGGGTATGCAGCCGGGGCCCTCGACAGCACGGCCACCGGCAAATGTCCAACTTGTGAGACATATAGGGGGCATGGAAAGATGTGTCCACTAACTAACTGGGCCTGGACCACTTATTTACCGATTTTGTCTTTCAGCTGCACTGGACAATAAATATGATGCGTCCGTTAGAGTAGAGCGTAGAGAGTGTTTAAAATGAGCGGCTTTGGCGTCTTGATGTTGTAGATTTCCTGTCTCAGCGACGGTCGGTGGTGGAAGTAGGAGTGGAAGGGGAAACTGAACTGAACAGAATCCCTTCCCTTCTCAAAAGCGCAGCAGCAGAGCAGAGGGACGTGGGGAGAAAGACGCGGCTTTTATTGTACAATCTGTCTGCCGTGGTTTGGACGTTTTCTCGTGAAATGGCCACGTGTGACAGATTTTCCCTCTTCTCTCTCTCTCTCTCTCGTATCCAAATCAACGACACTTTGTCACGGGAGCAGAGCTGACCTTTCGCTGTAATCTCCCTGGAACGCCGTGTTTACACAGCAAGTGTAACCCTCTCACAGCGCCCGACACTTTCTGTGTCCTCTGCGTCTCGCGGCGCTGTTGTTACACGCCTGGCCATGCTCCCGCCAAACTCTCTGTGATGTATGACAGTATTGTAACGTAACTGCATGGACCAACATAACAACACCGCTGATGGCTGACTGACTGATGATGAGTGTGCCCATTATGACCGCGGTTGCCTTTGGACTTATCGGGTTTCAGCCATTCAGCTTGTGAAGATTAGCCTCGACACTTCCTGAGCGTGACGTCACGGGGGCCCCGTGGGATGCCCAGGAAAACCACCAAGAGGAACTCACCTGGATGACGAGAGCCAACCGGCTGCCTTTGAGCGCCCGTGCGGTTATCTCGGGGCGAGATCGGTTGCTGACGTCACACCTGACGAGTGTGCTTCTATTCATTGTCGGGGGGCCAGATATCTTTTTTTTGTAGAATTATTAGATTAATTCTGAATGCATTGCCCACCGGTGTCACTGAAATAAAAAGTACAATCACGTCAGTGAAAATAATGGTCATTTGCATAATGTAACAAAGAAAGAACGAAAAATGAATGGTGGTCATGGTAACATCTGTGTAAAGGTTTTCAACCAGCTGCTTCATGAGTTGGGCGAGAACTAACCCAGGAGGTCTTGAATAGCTTTAGTGGCTGTTCTGTCTGCTGGTCTACTCCATGCAACCGCTAACTGACTACAGAGGGCTGCTGACTTTGAAATGTATTCTAAATAATCAGTTGTGTGTGTAATTATGGGCTGATGCCCCAGTTCCCCTTGACACACACACACACACACACACACACACACCCACCCCACCCACCCACCCACCCACCCACCCACCCCACCCACACACACACACACACACACACACACACCCACACACACACACACACACACACACACACACACACACACACACACACATAGTGCTTAGTGTGACATTCTTGTCTGGTCCCCTGCTGTAGAGGGGCAAAAATCAGTACTGTTTAACTCTTGCTTAGCGGTGGAAACTTTGCAGCTTCTGTCGCACGCCACAAGCTGTTCTGTGCTGTAGGAAGAGTGTCACTGTTAGCAACTGGTACCCGTATCTTATTGGCTAACTGTTTTCAGCAGGCTGCTAATATCACAATATACTTGTATGAT
>JAXIVH010000236.1:177500-223973 GCA_036785325.1 Urophycis tenuis | reverse complement strand
TCTGCAGACGGAGAGAGAGTTGTTCAATTCACTACAATGTGATGCCGTCTAACCTAAACCTAACCCTAACCCTAACACTAACCATAACCCTAACCCTATACAGGAGTGAAAGGGCTGCTGGAGCCCCCCGCTCTGAACGTCAAATATCGCCGGAGACGGCGATCACTATCCCCCCTCGCACCCCCCTCTCATCTGCAGACGACGTGGGAAGGGTACTTTTTCCGTCAGTGACTGACGCTTAAAGCCCAACACATCGCTATTTAACGTTCTGGGAGTGAGACCGTGTTGCTGAGACCCCGCTGGCGGCCGCGTTCCGAGACAACGGCGAGGCCGGTGATGCAGATGTTCTGGAGCTATTTCTGGACCAGGCGTTGGCCCTTTGTTCCGCTATGCTGCTGCTACTACTACTACGACGCCGCCGATTTTCCCCAAGGGACTACTTCATCACTTTAATTACATGGCGCCGTCTTTGAGCGCAATGTCCATGCTCATTTCAGGGCTCATTAAGGGGGGCGTCAAAGCATCGCTGCAGTTATGCAGTTGAAACCATTAAAGTAGTGCTACAGGCTAAAACCAGGCTTTTGGTTACGTGCAATACGGTTGTGCATCGGCTGCGATGGGGTTTATGGAGAGAGTGGGTCTCCATGTCGCTGCAGCATCAACTGAGCAACACGGGGGGGGGGGGGGCTGTGTTAGGGTGGAGGTGTTTGCGATATGTGAGGGTCATGCTGACGGAGGAGGGTGGTGTTACAGGCAAGGGTTGTGTTTGGGGGTTGTGTTGAGGGTGGAGGCATGTTATGTGGAAGGGTTGTGTCAGGGGTGGAGGTGTGGTTATATGTAAGGGTGGTGTTGACGGAGGAGGTGGGGTTACATGCAAGGGTTGTGTTTGGGGGTTGTGTTGAGGGTGGAGGCATGTTATATGGGCGGGTTGTGTCGGGGGTGGAGGTGTGGTTACATGCATGGGTTGTGTCGGGGTGTTCGAGGCGTGTGTGCTGTGTACGCGCTGTGTTCGGGCGGAGGTCGGGTGGAGGTCAGGTGGAGGTCGGGTGGAGGTGGGGGCGGTGCGTGGGGGCAGACCTGCAGGAAGCGCTCCATGCGGCAGGACGAGTGCTCCGGGCCGGCGCCGTCGTAGCCGTGGGGCAGCAGGATCACCATGCCGCTCTGCAGCAGCCACTTGGCCATCCCCTGGGGACCACAGCCGGTCAACAACATGGCCGCCCACCAACACGGCCCGGCTCAGGGAGCCAGGCGAGAGCCCGCGTCCCCCCCCCCCCCCCCCTCAAGGCAGAGGTTTGGACCCCTGAGGCCCTGGAGACGGCCTCTTGATACGCATTTTGACCGCTCTTTGTAACTTGGCACTTAGTCAGAGATGTTGTATATTAGCAATGGTTAAGCAAGCAAATGAAATGCTTGAAACTTGTTCTGGTGACTTTTTTACTGTTTATGAGCAGCAATGAAATGTTTCACCTTCTTATGACAAAACGTACTACTTTGTAAGTCGCTTTGGATAAAAGCGTCTGCTAAACGCCCTAAATGTAAAGGTCAATGTCTTTTTGCCCTGTCTCAGACAGGGCACTCACCTCCAGAGAGGAAGTTGTCTCAGACAGAGGACTCACCTCCAGAGAGGGAAGGTGTCTCAGACAGAGGACTCACCTCCAGAGAGGAAGGTGTCTCAGACAGAGGACTCACCTCCAGAGAGGAAGGTGTCGAAGATGATCTGCGCGCCGTTGAAGAAGTCTCCAAACTGGGCCTCCCAGATGGGCAGCAGCTTGGGCTGGGCGATGCTCATGCCGTACTCGAAGCCCAGCACGGCCTCCTCCGACAGGGGGCTGTTACACACCTGTTACACACACACACACACACACAGGGGGGGCTGTTACACACCTGTTACACACACACACACACACAGGGGGGGCTGTTACACACCTGTTACACACACACACACAGGGGGGGCTGTTACACACCTGTTACACACACACACACACACAGGGGGGGCTGTTACACACCTGTTACATACACACACACAGGGGGGGCTGTTACACACCTGTTACACACACACAGGGGGGCTGTTACACACCTGTTACACACACACACACACACAGGGGGGGCTGTTACACACCTGTTACACACACACACACAGGGGGGGCTGTTACACACCTGTTACACACACACACACACACACAGGGGGGGCTGTTACACACCTGTTACACACACACACACACACAGGGGGGGCTGTTACACACCTGTTACACACACACACACACACAGGGGGGGGCTGTTACACACCTGTTACACACCTGTTACACACACACACACACACACAGGGGGGGCTGTTACACACCTGTTACACACACACACACACACACACACAGGGGGGCTGTTACACACCTGTTACACACACACACACACACAGGGGGGCTGTTACACACCTGTTACACACACACACACACACAGGGGGGCTGTTACACACCTGTTACACACACACACACAGGGGGGGCTGTTACACACCTGTTACACACACACACACACACACAGGGGGCTGTTACACACCTGTTACACACACACACACAGGGGGGCTGTTACACACCTGTTACACACACACACACACACACAGGGGGGGCTGTTACACACCTGTTACACACACACACACACACACAGGGGGGGCTGTTACACACACCTGTTACAACACACACACACACACAGGGGGGGGCTGTTTACACACCTGTTACATACACACACACACACACACACACACACACACAGGGGGGCTGTTACAACACCTGAACTTTCTCTCTCTCACACACACACACCCTGAGCTATGTGTTTAGTAATTGGCCTCTGCGATTACATTCCATTTTTACTACTCATATTCGTGTGCAAAGATATATTTTCATGGTTTTGATTCATTTTGCATAATGTATGCATTTTTTTTAAATCTTTTTTATTTCTGCTGGGACATCCATAACTTTGCCATCGGGGGTTCGTAAATTTGAGCTTCTAATTGTGCACATGCTTGAATCGATGTGTATGTGCGTGCGTTGCGTTGTGTGTGTGTGCATGTGCGTGCGTGCGTGTGTGTGTGTGCATGTGTGTGTGTGTGCGTGTGCGTGTCGCACCTCCAGGAAGCCGCTCTGCTGGGGCTGGATGTGGTTGAGAGGGATGTGCATGTCGCTGGTCTCCTGACACACCATCATGGCGTGCCTCTGGCTGAAGGTGCCCCGGCCCACGTCCTGCCCGCTGATACGGATGTTGAAGCCTGCGGCAGGAGCAGCAGCCGTTCAGCAGCCGACTCCATTAACACCTCAGGGGGGGCAGCCGCCGCCTACTGGTTAGGGCTTCGGACTTGGAACCGGAGGGTTGCCGGTTCGAACCCCGACCAGTACGAACGGCTGAAGTGCCCTTGAGCAAGGCAACCTAACCCCTCACTGCTCCTCGAGCGCCGCTGTTGCAGGCAGCTCACTGCATCGGGTTTAAGTGTGTGCTTCACCTCACTGTGTGCCTGACCATCACTGTGTTCTGAGTGTGTCACTAATTCACGACTGGGTTAAATACAGAGACCAAATTTCCCTCACGGGAATCAAAAGAGTAATTCTTCTTCTTCTTCTTACATCAACACATTAACGTACTGATGAATGAACCGATGAATCGGTGAGCCTCGTTCCACACCACTGCTGGGTTGGCACCGCGGCGGCAGTGGTGTGGAACGGACCCCCGGCCCAACGTCAGCACTGCGGAGTCACTGTGCATCTTCAGGAAGAGGCTCAAGGCTCACTTGTTCAGAGTTCACCTGCACCCCTGCATAACATCCACCCCCCCCCCCGCCAAAAAAAAAACCCTGCCCTCATGCACTTGTGTGTTGTCTTAGCACTTTAATATTGCTCTTTGTGTCGCAGCACTTAACATCATAGGCCTGAGATGTTGTATGCTAGCAATGGTTAACCTGGCAGTTGGAATTCCTGAAACTTGTTCCGGTGACTTGCTTACTGTATTAACAGCAATGAAATGAAGCGTTTCACCTTCTTGTAACTTATTGTAAGTCGCTTTGGATCAAAGCGTCTGCAAAATGCCCGAAATGTAAATGTAAATGTAAATGTGAATGTAAACGTAAAGGTAAATGTACTGAACACATGTTCTGGGGAGTGTGTCTGCGGGGTAACGTGCCTTGACAGAGCAGAGAGCCGAAGGCCATGGCCTCCGCCGTGGACCAGTCCAGCTTGGTGCCCTCTTGTATTTTCTGCAGCCGAGCCTGAAACACAAAACACAACAAACGCGGCGAGTCACGTGATTCTGTCAGGTGACCCCGTGTGACCGGAGCAGCTGGAGGAGGAGGAGCTGGGGAAGACCCACCTGCACGTGGGTCTTCCCAGGTGGCCGTGCAGCTGGATGTGCTCCGGGACCTCCACGGACTTGGCCCCCACGTACTGGAGCAGGGGCAGCGGGGACCCCCGTTGTCCCAGGTGGAGGACGTGGGCCTGGGGCTCCCGGAGCTCCGCCCAGCGGCCCTGCAGGTTGGCGGCGGCGGGGCTGTACTGCGGCGATGCCGGCCAGCTTCTCGTTCAGCATGGCGTAGTGCCTGGACTTGATGTCCGCCCGCTCCGCCTCCGTCATCAGGCCCTCGGCGATCAGCTGGTCCGTGTAGGAGTCCGGGATGCTCTTCCTGGAGCTGGGAGGGACGGACGGACAGAACAGACAGACAGACAGACAGACAGACAGACAGAGAGACGGACGGAGGGAGGGACGGACGACGGACAGACAGACAGACAGACAGACAGACAGACAGACAGACAGACAGACAGACAGACAGACAGACAGACAGACTTTAATGATCCCTGAGGGAAATTGCATGGTCGACCGGGGAATGTCGTCAGCGTCACTTATCGATCGATCGCAAGAAAAGGGGAAGTGAAAAGGGCGGAACTGGGATGGCTGGTTTGAACAAGCTTTTTTGAAAACAACCATACAGAAAAAAAAGAAAAAGAGGTTTCGATGAGATGGAGAGCGAGAGCTAATGGTCTCAGGCCATGGTTGGAGCATGGGCTGCCTTTCTCTTAGTGTGCTCTTAATGCTGTACTGTATTAACAGAAAAGAGATGCAAAAGGCAAAACTGTAGTTTTCGTGGCTTTGCTAAACTTTGGACAGGGCTTTGAGGGGAAAAAAAAAAACATGGCTGATTCATGAGGTAGTCTACATGGAAGCGAGCAGTTAAGAGAAACTTACTTTCTCACCGCTGCATAGCAAAAGCCAAGACATTCTCTCTGCCTTCTCTCTGCCTTCCACCACATTCAACATGAACCCCTCGGCATCATCGAGAGTCTTCAAGGTGTCCTGCAACACCACGAGTCCTACTGCAGGGCCCTCCCAGGGGGGGGTCCACAGCAGGGGGGGGGGGGGGGGGGGGGGGGGGGGGGGGGTCCACAGCAGGGGGGGGGGGCGCGCGGCTGCCACTGACCGGATGATGTTGTACATGGAGGGGTTGGTGAAGAAGGGGCTCGTCCAGCTCGTTGTGTCCCCACTGGCGGTAGCAGATCAGGTCCAGGATCACGTCCCTTCCGGAAGCGGCGCTGGTACTCCACGGCCAGCCGCGTGGCCCTCAGCACCTCCTTCCGCGTGGTCCCCCGTTCACATGGATCACCGCGCAGTTCACCATCTTGCCTGCAGGGGGGGGGGGGGGGGGGATAGCCATGAGCCATGAGTCCCATCTGAAAGGTTCTGGGTTCCAGACCAGATGGCTGAGCTTGCATTCCAAAAAAAAATCTTGTTTTTTGTCGCTTTGGAGAAAAACGCAATACTAAATGACTAAATGTAGGGCGGCAGTAGCAGTCAGTGTGGGTAGAGCGGGGTGGACAGAGCGGGGTCGTCCACTAACTGTAGGGTAAAGCGTTCAATCCCCTCGATCCCCCTCTTCTTCCAACTGTCCACATGTCGAACCCCACACATGTACTGATTGTAAGTCGCTTTGGACAAAAGCATCTGCTAAATGCCCCCCCTTTAAATGACTCAATAGCAATAGTATTATTCAGATGGGGGTCCATCAAAACAATGGATGAGTGTATAAAACTGTGTGAAAATCTTTATCATTAAAGGCATACAAAAGACCACATGCAAGAAAAAAAAGACGTATATTAATAATAATTAAAATCCCGTACCAACGTCAGAGCAGTACAGCGAGGATCTACCCCTCTCAGACGGAGTGGTGTAGCCCACTTGGTTGTTCACAATGAGGTGGATGCTCCCACCCACTCTGTAATGGGGGGAGGCTTGAAATGGGTGAAGGTCTCGGGGACGATGCCCTGGCCTGGGAAGGCCCCGTCTCCATGGACCTGAGGTAAAAGAGAGTAGGACTTTATGAAAACACACCGGGTGGAGAAGTGGTCTGAAGTCGCTGAGTTCTGCTCTTTTTTTTCCATTTCAGATCCAACTCAAAATACATTGCTGCTGCACTTGAAGGCCATTTAATATTGCCAAGAGATAAACAAATTAATATAGAGTTTATCTCCAGTATCCCGTGGGTGTCATGGGGATTTTAATTAACATTTCACTAACTAAAATACCAGCTGGGGGTGAAGATGGGCAACATGTACCGATTCCGCCTCATGCTACCTTACTCTGCAGAACAAAGTAGCGGCCTACAGATTGTACACAGTGTGTCTGTGGGCTGGGCTACAGAATGACAAAACAGCTGTGTAATGTTTAAACCATGCACAGCAGTATGCACTTCATATTTCTATAACGCTGCTACAAATCATCCTCCATTGCTGCTTATTTTCATTCCTCACCTTACATTCTCCATTGCTGCTCTTACTGTTATTCTGTACTTGTATTGTATTTTATTTTATTTAACTGTTTTCTCTAATTTTCCTTCCATGTTGGAACAGACCAATACATTTCATTGTACAGTATGACTATAAGTGATGCTGCACATTTGACAATAAAGGACTTGAATCTTGAATCACTTCTGTCAATTTTTTGACAGTCAATTTTCTGTCATTTTTTTCTGTCATTTTTTTGACAGAAGTGACACATTTTCGTAAAACGTAAAAAACTAAAAGTGGTCTAAATTGTGATGGAGGATCAGTGCAATAACAGATAACCCCCCCTGAGACCGTCACCATCAATGTATCACACAGCCCGGCTGGGGGGGGGGGTCGGGGCAGTCGTACCTTCGTACCTGCAGACAGATGACCCTGTCCCCCGGCTGGGCCCCGTCCTCCAGGGAGTAGTCCCCCTCCTGCTGGAGCTGCTGCCGGGCCCGGGCCTTGCCCTGGGCCACCGGGTTGATGGCCTCCAGGTGCGAGGGGTTGGGCAGCATGGTGACGTGGAGCGGCCGGGCCGCGCCCAGCTCCAGCTGCACCGAGGAGGTGAGGTGGGAGAGGACGTCCCCGATGGAGGGGGAGTCCGCCGGGAACTCGCTCAGGCCACGCATCTTCCTGAACATGAGCTGCCGGGGGGAGGGAGAGAGAGAGAGAGGAGGAGGAGGGGGGAGGGAGAGAGAGAGAGAGGAGGAGAGGAGCCGCTTTGAGTTCAGATCTTCGTCTCACACGCTGCAACTATAGTTTTGACTATTGTGAAGGCCAAGGACAGAGGACCTCATTTCCATGCTAGCCTGTGTGTTATTGATCATTGGAGACGTTTTCAACACATTTCATTCAGTTCTTCTAACTGCAGAGTTTGCTGGTGCTAGGCTAGCGCAAGTCAACGGTTTCGGCTAGCCTGATAATAAAAAGTCTTAAAAGTCATAAAACCAACGTTGCATGGCATTGCATTTTGAGGGACTTGTGTCTCAGCAGCAGTGTTATACTTCCTGGTAGTAGGTTATGGCAGCGGCAGACTGATATTACCTAAGTTACCGGCAGAATCTAGTCCCTCTAGATGCGATGATGAAATTAACATCGATGGTCTGGCGTTATACTTTATTTGCCTCGGGTGTACTGTGGAGTGGGTAAGACTTTTTTATTAGCAGGCTAGCAGAAACCGTTGAAACACACAGGCTAACTTAGAAATGAGGTCCTATGTCCAAAATTCAAAACTACCCCTTTAAATCTGGGTTTTCTCAGAGCAATGCTAAAATGAACAGTAGCACAAGCAAAACCCTAAACACAACATGCTGCGGTCTCGTGATGCACAGTTCAGTTCAGATGCACGCTACTGACGAGCTGTCAGGGGTAGGTGGAGAGAGAGAGAGAGAGAGAGAGAGAGAGAGAGAGAGAGAGAGAGAGAGAGAGAGAGAGAGAGAGAGAGAGAGAGAGAGAGAGAGAGAGAGAGAGAGAGAGAGAGAGAGAGAGAGAGAGAGAGAGAGAGAGAGAGACAGAGAGAGAGAGAGAGAGAGTGAGACAGAGACAGAGACAGAGACAGTGACAGAGACAGAGAGAGACAAAGAGACAGAGACAGAGACAGAGACAGAGACAGAGAGACAGAGTGAGAGACATAGAGAGAGAGAGATGTCTGACCTCGGGGGGACACTTCAGCAGTCCGGTCAGGAGGTTGAGACGACCACGGTGGGGCATTCCGATGATGACGTCGGTGACCCCGCTGAGCGCTGACTGGGTGAACAGCTCGTGGAAGAAGCCCATCATGCTCTCCGCCCCCTCCCCCCCGTAGCGCTTCACCGTGGCAAACTTGGTGGCCAGGAAGTGGTCGAATTCCTGAGTTTTGGAGAATGAACGAACATTAAGGAGACATTTTCTTTGTAATGGTAGCGTTTAGAAAATCTTCCATGTGTTAAAGGGGTCGTTCGGAATTTTAGACATAGGACCTAATTTCTAAGTTATCCTGTGTGTTATTTATCATTGGAAACATTTAACAAATTGCATTCAGTTCTTCTAGTTGCAGAGTTTGCTGGTGCTAGGCTAGTGCAAGTCAACGGTTTTGGCTAGCCTGCTAATAAAAACACTCCACAGTACACCCGAGGCAAATAAATTATAATGCCAGACTATCGATGTAAATGTCTGTGTTGATAGAATAATGTTAGAAATAAAACTAACCTCGCATCGCATGAATCATCACATTTTAAGGGACTAGTTTCTGCCAGTAACCTAGGTAATATCAGTCCGCCGCTGCCATAGCCTCCTACCAGGAAGTATAACGCTGCTGCTGAGACACAAATCCCTCAAAATGCAATGCCATGCAAGGTTGGAAATGAGGTCGAAAATTGTCCAAAATTCCGAACTACCCTTTAAGATATGTTTCACAGTCCCGCTCCACTGCACTACATTTTCATCTGGTAGGATGAGATGCCATTGTGATTCCAACATGTGACTTCTGATGATGAAAGCAACGAGGTACTGAACCACACATCCTTCCTAGGTGCTCCTGGAGCCGGTCGGCCTGACCTGAGACTCCAGCATGACGGCCGCCAGCCGCCTCCTCTCCTCGGGGGAGAAGCTCTGCTTCTGGAGCTCCTCAAAGCGGTCGGCGATCCACTCCCTCTCCTGCAGGGTGCTGAGCTGGCTGGTCTCCACGGAGACGTGGCCACAGTAGGCTCCTTCCAGATAGGAGACAACCTCCTCAATCGAAGCCTGCTCCTTGCCAAAATGGCGCAATCCTGTGGAAAGATTGGAATGGTTTTGAACTCTGGAAAAATCATAACACTGGAGTTATTTGACGTATGCACACATAACATTTAATGTGACATGATCTAATGGGGTTGACACTGTATGATGCTCCGGAAGAGACTCAAGACTCAGTTGTTCATAGTTCACCTGAACCCTGCATAATATAACACTGATGTTGTACTTCTGGCACTTTATAATTGCTCTTTGTAAATCAACACTTACCATCTTAGGCCAGAGATGTTGTTTAATAGCAATGGTTAACTTAGCACGTGGAATGCATGAAACCTGTTCTGCTGACTTCCTGATTGTATTAACAGCAATGAAGTGTTTCACCTTCTTCTGACAACTTATTGTAAGTCACTTTGGCCAAAAGTGTCTGCTAAATGCCCTAAATGTAAATGCAATAAATTATAATAATTTAGAACAACATTCACCATGACTATGAAATTATAATTTACGAATGAATACATAACAGTACTCCTTAATTTTCATTTTATTTTATGTACCGGTTCTATGCTCCTTCTACGTGTGTGATATATGTGTGTATCTATGTAAATGCGACTGGATGCCAAATATTTCCCTATGGGGATTAATAAAGTATCTATCTATCTATCTATCTATCTATCTATCTATCTATCTATCTATCTATCTATCTATCTACATGGAAAAAGAGATGCTAGTTACGAGATGAACCTGTGTTTACCTGAGGTGTTGACCTGCCCTTGTAACGCACCGGTCACCATGTCTATCTCCAGCACACTGTCTAAAACAGGCTTCTGGGGTAGCAATGGGTTAATTTTAGCTGCCTTGTGTCCATGTGCTCGATAGGCTTCAACCAGTCGGGCAAAACCATGATCTGAGGCACAGAACAAAGAAAAAGAAAATATAAGAACAAATACAGCATTATTGACAACCATAACATGGACATTCACTGACTTCTCTTGACCTTTGTATTGCTAATTTCAATTTATTGTATTTATTGTATGTTTTGTATTTTTATAGTGTATGCCTAGATGTATCTTTCGCACTGCATAACTGGTCATTTTTCCACTACCAAATCCGACATGCTACATCTTTGTGTATGCTATTACCTCTATAGTGTATGCCTAGATGTATGTACATTGATGTGTATATATATATTGTATATTGTTTACATAGGTTTATATTATATATTTATATATTCTAACACTCTACTATACGTGGGTGTCTGTCTGTTTTTCTGTCTGTCTGTGTGTATATTTTAATATTTATATTTCGACTGTGATTACTTCTACACTGTTTTTTCTTTTCCCTTTTACCGTCTTACCATTGAACTGGAGTATTTGTAACTGAAGCAATTTCCCTCTGGGATTATTAAAGTATTTCTGTCTGTCTGTCTGTCTGTCTGTCATCAATAGGCCCTTTCGCCTCATTGGGTCACCTACCCAACCACACCCCCACCACCACCACCAATCATTTAATCATCATAGGTTGTAGTATGTACAATGACAGCAGGTGTGATGCAACAGATACCACGTCAGTCAAACCAGATGAGCAGCAAAATACAGGTTTGATTCACCACGACAGCCTTGCTGCTCATCGGGGTTCCCTTTCCTTTAAGTCATACCGGATTGGTTTGATCGGTCCCCCCTGTGACCCGGTATGAGTTTCACACGGCGCTGCCTCCATACCAAACCACTGGTAGCGACAAAGTTAATAACAACCCACATCCCACACAGACGGGCTGAACGTCAAGTCGTCAATGAACTTGCTCAATGACCTTATCTTGTGTGTAAATGTTACCATCATGCGATGCCCACACTGACCTTGGTGACGCGCACTGATCGGAGCGCTCTCCAACTTCGGGTCCCTGTCATGTAGTTTGGGTCGGTAGCCGTAAACACCCTTCTCGGTGTGGTAATAAAGCCCAACCACCTGCCGACCGAGACTCGGGTAGGATCTCCGCACACGTGGCAGGTTTTTCAATAAAAGTAGCGCAGACATGATGGAGAATGTGGTGCTATATGAGCCAGTGTCTCTGAACACCCGGCGCACACTACAGGACGGCGGCCATACTGGGACTGGAACCGCAACACCGGAGACTGCAGTCCCAAGACCGCAGTCCCAGGACCGCAGTCCCAAGACCGCAGTCCCAGGACCGCAGTTCCAGGACCCTCGTGACGCTCCGTGCGGGACGCCGGATATAGAACTCATGAATAATTCACGAATACATGATGAAAAAAAAAACACTAACCCAATACTTACCTATATTTCAAAAGACCTAACCCAGGCCCTAAACTTGATATAGGTATTAGATTAGATGCCATATCTAATCTAATACCTAAACGTAACATTTTCTAACCTTATACCTAAACATAAAAGCCTGTCACCTATGACCTACACTTAAGCATCCAACCAGCTAAAATTATAAAGTTATTAACTTTGACCTTTACCTTAAAACTTTGCAACGCCAACCTAGGACATGTTAACTTTTTTGTCGGCGTCTTAAAGTCTTAAAGACAAAAACAAACTAAAACTAAGAAAAAAATAACTATGGTCCCAGGGCTGCGGTCCTAGGGCTGCGGTCCCAGGGCTGCAGTCCTCCGGTGTTGCAGCATGCCGGACGCACTGGCCGGACGGTGTGGGAGGCGCCGCAGAACGCCACGCTGATTGGCTGACAGACTGAAACTGTTGTAATCCTTTTAGGAAATCATTTTGTTTCCACCTGCAAGTGTTAATATTTACCCGAAACAAATGTTGCACTCTGCTGTTTAGGACACCGATGCTGGAGAGACGAGAGTCGCAGAATAAAGTATGCATTGTTATAAATTTATATTATTAATTAGACAGGAGCCGTGACGCAACAAGTGTGTGTGTGCGCGCATAGACACACACGCACCCACGTCACGTTAGATAGGGTGCACTTTAGTTTGTGAATTATTTGATCCACGACGAATTAGTAGATACATCGCGTCACACGAGTGTGTACGAATTGTTTTATGTTCATTTGGAATTAATTTAGTGAATCACATTCTCAACGTCATTTCTTCGAGTTGCAATGTTTTAACTAGCATTCTTAAGTCCTCGTAAAGCCTACTATACAGCAGAGGTCTGGTTACAATATTTGTTAACCAAGTAAAACTAACCAAAACGAAATGTAGTCTTTGCTCTGATAAGATTATTCAGTCTATGGAGGACGTGGTCTACCGCTAGATGGTGCAGTTGCATTTTATGTCCAGGGCTGAATAAGGCCTATAGGCCTACATTATATTGGTCTTTTAATGATTTCTTTATTAGGAAGAGTAAACTAGATGGACATTTTTCTGGTATGATAGCCAACCGGAAGCCTACTTAAAGTGGCATTCACCAATCTTTCCGTCAAGGCCACAATGCTCAACAGAAAAGGCATAAGACTCAGCAGAATGAGGTTGTGTGAAGGTGAACAGGGGGGTTTGAATAATTAAACCCAACTCAATTCTAATCTAAAGGACTTGCCCAGTTTGTCATAAAATATAGAAACAAATGACACCTGAGGTAATGCGCTCCGGTGCAGTCTTGATTATATTTGGTTACCCTTTTGCGATGCATCTTCAAGCAGAACATTCAGAGCAGAAAACCCCCAGAGTGCTGCCAACACTCATCTGGTCGCCACGGTGACTAGCGGAACGTGCTAATGCTAATGCTAATGCTAATGCCTACAGAGCCCCATGCCGTCACTTAAACATGTAAAATAAAATAAGCACGATGGATAGAAAGGGGGTTAGGGAGACAGGACACACTGGGGGGAGGATTGTAAATGTCTTTACAACACTGGACAACCAAACGGGACCACACAACACACAAAGACACATCCAATATTAGGGGAAATGGTTTAATTTGAGACAGAGGCAGAAAGTAACACACCACGCGTGAACAAACACTGACCAAAAAAACATTGAGTCTTTCGTCTACACACTCCGATATGGGAAAGAACAGAAAAACTACACAGGTTAAAAAGCAAAAGCCCAAACTTAAACAGATAGTTTACCTGCTATCAAACTAAGACAATTAGTTTACTAAACACAAGTTTACTAAGTCCTGCTGCTGAATGCTAAATCATGTGGGACAGCACGGCACTAACATGAAACTTACCACGATTAAGTGTCCCGGTAACACCCACCCACACCGCCCCACCCCCCCACATGAAAAATGAATAGTGTAAGTTAATAGCTTTGACACCACCTATAGGCCCAACCCAAGACCTGGTCATGACGAGGCCACATTGAGAGGCCACACACATTTTTTTTTTTTCCAAGATAGTTTTTTTTCCTTTAATTTCCAATATAAAAAGCTTCACTGGTACAAAATACATATCAACAACCAGTATTAGAAATTGGAAATCCTATTTGTCATTTTGTCGTGTTTTTTTTTTGTGTTTTTTTTTATATCGAGCCATTTGAAAAAAAGTTGATAAAACAAAGTTTATGTGTACAGATCACATCAAGATGCACCCACTTTTTGGCTTTTATCAAGACAACATCTATGAAACTGTTGGTGAACCATGAGAAATCCTATCGACTATCAGACAAAAAAAAAAAAATAGGGCAAGCTAGCTTTTTTTTTCTCCCTTGGACCAAGACAATATCGATAGATGCAAATCTACTGTACTACTATAAAAAAAGCACTTTGAATGATGACAAAAACACAATGTGAGTGGTAAGAGTCCAGAGAATGACATTTTACAATGGAAGCCCCTGAAGAGAGTCTCGACCTTCGGTTGGACGTGTCTTAAATACACTGTGTTCATGTATCATTACGAGTAACACTTTACCACAGCGCCCCCACCAGGCCGCCCCCCAGCACTGTGCCCACCGCGGAACCAAACCTGCCGTGTTAATAGGTCTTACAGTCTGGCCGGGCCAGGGCGTGGTTTGGGTTTAGCTTGGTTCGGTACGACCGGCCGCTCTGGTAAAGTGTTACGGGACAACTTTTTTTGTCTTTTCTTTACACTCACAACAAGGTTTGACATTTAGACGTTTAGGGTAGTTTATTGTGAATGTACATACGTTTGACCAAAAATCATTCAAAAAAGGTAGTACATCACGATACACATTTATCAATAACTCAAAAACACAAGCTTGGGACAGAGTCTTCATAACACTGGCATAAATAGACTTCAAAAGTCGAACTGCAGAACTCTCTAACCAAGGCCTAATAGAATGTGTAGGCAGTTTTTAGACACATATGGCACTTTGAGTATTGTATTGCATTTGGATAGAAAACCACACTGCAAAAAGCACAAACCCATATTAAAAAGTGAAATCCGTGGTACCTTTTATTTGTTTTTGTTTTTTTTTAATTGGGACACACCACCCATACGACATAGTGAAAATGGAAGTATCTCCCATAATTGTGCTTAACTCTGGCAATGTTCCTAAAAAAAAAAAAAGTTAAAAATTTGGTACCATCTTGGATTTTTTCTTTTAAATAACTAGGAAAAAAAAAATCATAGAACAGAAATGTGTCAGATGATTACAATTGTGCATTTAGTATTTTAATCCCATCAGTGTGACATCAGTACACACAGAAAAACCCTGAGTCGACAACTTTTTTTTTTTTTTTTTTTTGAGCGTCACCAGGTACGCGGTATTTGGAAACCCTCCGTGGGGCGATTGCGGTGCAGCTGTAATTACCAGGGTCAGCGCGCGGCACGACACAGAACGTCTACCCTAATAAAGACTTCTTTTTCTCTTTGTAAACCTTGTGTTAAAATGGAATGCATTCGTAAACCAAAGTGTTCCGGTGAACGTGGTAAGATTCGTTAACTCTGGGCGCTGCTGGGTAATCAAACTGAATTCAAAAGTAAAACGCATGCCACTTTAGGACGAATAGCGACGCAAGCTACGAAACGTCAAGCGGGTTTATATAAAAATGTGCAGAGGGCCGCGGACAGGGGTGTTCGTGTCCGAGTTAACTCTTCTTCAGGGACTCCCATGGGTTGTAGTATATAAAGCATATTCTGTCTATCCAGCAATGTGTGAAGGTGTGTCATGTTACGGTGCGAGTTAAATTTGGGTACCATCACGAGAAAAAAAAAAAAAAAAAAAAGAAAACAATACATGGGCACTTGACTGCAAAAGAATTAAAAGAAAAATGTCTGGCATCTGTTATTACATACTAAATCATCTTAAACGTGAGGCATCCACACTAAATCAAAAAAGGTAACATCAATTAAAATCAAATTATTAACAAGAATATTCACCAAAACTTGTCAAGACGTACCACAGAAATTTTACACAAAATGTAACCTTTTTTTAATGAATGGGAAGAAACGACATGTTCAAGATGTGACCCTTCGATACCAAGTAAAGTATTTTTTTTCCCCAGAGGGTGAAATAAAAAATTAATGCAGAGGATTCTTTTATTACCCAAACTTGAGCGTTATTTTCACTAAAAAAATGACACTCAAAGGCTGTATTGATCGAGCAAACTAATTTTAGTCCTCTTTAAAAACTTCATGAACTGAAGAACGTCCAGCTGGGACGACAAAACCCCACTGTTTCTCTGGGTTCCTGTTAGTTAAACTTCTCTAGATTCAATGGTATAAAATATAGGTAATCTAAGTGTGCATTTAAACCACAGATTGTCTATTTGTGAATCAGTTCTAAAAAAGTTGACTCGTGTAGGTAACCATTTCTCCAGCCAGAGCAAATGTACCTTTTATTGTGCCATCAATAGCTCTGAGAGAGGAAAAAGCAAATGCACTGGATTTTCTTTTAATAAATGTAAAGCAAAAAAAAAAAATACATTTAATCTGAACAGCCTTAGTGGAAATCTTTACACTGCCCGCAAAATTTAGAAACCATTACAGAGCATTGAGGGCTATGATCTGACTCTCCAAAGGGTTGGAAAGCAGTCATTCGTTTTAGAAGCCAACATATTGCTAATGGCACCAAATAGCACAGCTTTGTGCCAGTCCCTGTATTCAACTTTCAAGTTAAATTTACGGAGAGAGGTAAACTGAAAGCAACATAAAATCCAAGCAGATTTCTTAAAACTAAAAAAAAAACTAAAAAAATCCCACAGGCTTTTAAACATTTACAAAAAAAAAAAAGAAATCTCTTAAATGAATTGAGAGTAGGTAAGTTTTCACATTGATTTTTCTTCATCACCCTACCACCTGTCACATTTTTAAGAAAAAAACGAAAGAAAATGCAATATACATGCAGAAATCAGACTGAGCTATAGGGTCAAGGGTCAGTGGGTGGCCAGGTATTGGTCAGGCGGGCTTTAAGAGAGAGAGACACACCACAGACAATGGTGGGATGACACCAGGGGTTTGACTTGGCTTTTCAACACCATGGAGACATGCTAGGCTAATGATGAGCAAACAGGCATGGAGAGTTGTTCTAAAAGGAAGGAAAAACATAAAAGATAGAGACAAGAGGAAGAACAGAGAGAGCGAGAGAAAGGAGAGAGAGGAGAGGAGAGGAGAGAGAGAGAGAGGAGAGAGAGAGAGGGGGAGAGAAGGTTAGGGCCACAACACAAGAACCATTGAGCAATGACTCACAGCTAACAAACATACAACACAGGCAGAAGTTGGGGACCCCCCCCCCCCACCCCCACCCCCACCCCCCGGCCCCACCCCCAACGTGACCTACGCCCCCCCAGACACACAAACAACAAAGACAACACGGGTATTCAAAAGAAGCGAAAACACCACACGTATGACCAAAGACACGCCCCGCCCCCCCCCCCCCCTCCCTCGCCCCCATGCAAATAATACGGTTGGCAGCCGAGGGTTCCACGTGGGACCAGCGGCCCCTCTGGGAGGACCAGGGGTGAATGGAATGATTGGAAGAAATTGAGAGGAAGAAGGAGGGGGGGCGGGGCCTGACTCAACACGGCGTGCCCAGTGAGAGAGAGAGAGACGTCAGCCAGACGAGAGACAGAATGAGCAGGAGATGGGCTAACGAGAGGAGGCAGCGAGGACTGGGTTTTCCACATGTAGGGATTGCTAAAACAAAGATGCCGAGGAGCCGGCGGGCGGCCGGTTCTTTCTAGAACGTCACCGGCGATGATGGGCGATGAAATGCGATGGGCGACAAAAATGTAAATCGTGTTCTTTTAAAACTACCAAAAAAAAACACCAAAAAAAAACGGGACACGCGCATCGTGCCGTGAAACCAGCGACCGTCATAAATATCCACTTAAATTAAAACATCTGAGGAGACAATCCAAAAAACAAACAATAAGAACACATGGAGGAACTCAGAACAAGGTACCGCTCAAAATGGCACATGGAAATTGGCAACCGTTTAAAAATAAAAAACAAAAAGGATAAGAGGATAGATCAGAAAGACGAGCCCACGTCCTCCCCCCAACTCCACCCCCAATACTGCTCAGGGACCTTGGCCAGTCGGTGCACTTACCCTAGCAGTGCTAACGAGGAAGCGCGGGCATGGGGGGGAAGGTAAATGGGGGAGGGAGGGGAGGGGAGGGGAGGGGGGGGATCAGTAGGGCTTGCTGTCGTTCTTGGAGCGCTTCAGCTGCACCTTCAGGCGCTTCATGCCGATCTGGAAGCCGTTCATGGCCTGGATGGCAGCCTGCGCGGACACAGGGTTGTCGTAGCTGACGAAGCCTGCAGGCGGAGGGAGGAAGGAGTCGCGTTAAGTGTGCTACGCTACGAGCCCTCACGCTTATTGTTGTGGACAGAGTGTGTCCGTGGTAACCGGAGTCAGGCCATGGACTGGACTGGATGATTTAATGAAAAAAACAGAAAAACAAAGAACGACCATGTGTTCCAGATCACGGCGTGACTTCGACCCATGAAGACAGAGGCAGAGCCTGTGCTCGCTGGGGTCGTTTCAAGGAAAGGCGCGGTCATGTCTAAAAATAACGAGCGGCACACAGCTCTACATACCAAAGCACTTGCTCAGATTGGTCTGTTTGTCGATGAAGACTTTGGCAGAGACCACGTTTCCAAAAGGCATGAACATCTGCAGGATGTCCTGGTCCCCAAACTCCTGGGGAAGGTGGTAGATGAACAGGTTTGCACCCTCAGGTCCTACAAGATAAGGGAGAAAACACATGGGGTCGAAGGACAAATGAGAGACGTGATACTTAATTGAACACCCAGAGTCTGGGCACAAATATAGTTAAATAGTAAAGACTAGGGATGGGGGGGGGGGGGGGGTATTTAATTATTATTATTATTTTTTTTATAAAAACAAAATTATCAGAATTTACAGAATCATTATAAACAGAAGTATCGGGATTCTTTGCTTCTGCAATGCTAGACGTCATCTTAGAGGAAACATCAATGGTACTGTAAACATGTTAACAACAGTACAGTAGTAGACAGGAACAACAACAATAACAAACAATTACAACAAAACGTACAATTGAAAACCAATCAGCCAATATAGCCATCTATCTATATATATATATATACATGTACATTTAAATATGGCAAATACACATTTAGATTGGTATGCAAAATATATTTTTTTTTTCTAAAAAGGATTTTGAAGGCTTGAGCCCAGATTAATAGTTGACATCGTCTGTTGAAATGTAAATCAGCCATGATGTCGTCGTCCCCCCCAATCACAACATACACGTGCTCTGAAAGTGGGCCGTTGGCGAGCCACTGAGAGATTAGGTTTAGCGTACAATCAGACGACGTCACACTGAGGGGGTGAGCGGTTAAGAAGCCCCTGAATGATGAATGTCCCGACCAACGGTCAGATCACATAGAGGAGGAGAGTTGAACAACAATCATGGCTGCTTCACACTGACGCAGACAAAGTCAACACACAACCCGGAGTCTTATTAAACCAATCATTTAAATAACCAGATCTATAAAATATACAAGACAGAATACATTTAACCAATTCTATATCATATTATACATTTGTAATATCTGTAGCCGTTTACATAACTGACTAAAACATTTCGTCTGCTACGCGGTCATTAATATGGATGTAATTAAATGCATTAGCCTACCACACACACCTTCCTTCTGGCTGCCAGCCGCGCTCTGCTGCAGCAGAGTTTGGCTGTAGAGGGAGGGCAGGGCAGAGGCGGTGTACTGCTGCATCCCTGAGTAGGCCTGCGTCAGGGCGTCCATGGAGCTGGCTGCGGAGCCGTTGGCCATGGAGGCTCCCAGGCCCCCGTTGAGGGCCCCCATACCTGGAGGGACGCACACGCAGCCAACGTTAGCAACCGGCCGGGTCGAGGGTGGGATCGATTCCGCTCGAGGGTACCGCGGCCGAATAAATCTGCGTCGAGAGCGCCCGCTGTCTTTTTTTTTTAATGGCGGCCGTCAAACATTTGTCGCGTGGAGAATACATCCGTTATATACGACGACTATGTGATTTTACTGCTCCCGCCGTGATGAAGATCACCATCGATCGGTGTCGACTACGGGTCTGGGTCCTCAGCGCCGCCATTCAAGGTGAAATGTTAACGCATTGTGAGTTCCGGAGGACACGTGCGCGCGTCCGCCTGCGGGAGAGAGAGAGGGGCCGCTTACCGCTGACGCTGCTGGTGAGAGCGTTGAGGTTGTTGAGACCCATGGAGGTGCCGGTGAGCCCCTGCAGGGTGCCCAGGGAGGCCAGGGTGTTCATGGCCGCGCCCGCACCTGTCCCGGCCAGTGCTCCGGCGGCTGGAGGTGGGGGGGGAACCACAAGGACAGTGATGTTACCACACACACACATAAACGCAGACATGCACACGCACGCACACACACACACACACACACACGCCTGTCCATGCACTCGACTCTGCGGAGTCCCGACTCCTCACTGCAACAGGATGGGGGGGGAAGGAGGGGAGACACGGCGATCTGTCACTTAATGAGGAGAGGAGGCCGTTACCACGGTGGCAATGTGCTTTAACGTAGACAGATGGAGCCAATGTATATTTACACCCAGCGGAGGGGGGGGGGGGGGGGGTCCTCATAAAACGCTTTATTAGCGAGATTATAACTCTCATAAAGTAAATGAAGGATGGCTGGGTGGCAGGCAGCAGAGAGAGCAAGATGGCTGCCGTGGAGAAAGGGATGCAAGGCGGGTGGGGTGGGGGGGGGGGGATGTGATCCAGCATGAGGAGGAGTGCAGAGTCAGACCGCCGACGCCGCTAAGATATTCAGCAGGCTGAGAAAATAACGAGCGTTTGGGTTTTTTCGCAGGGATCGCTGCGAGATCATAGACAGATAATTTGGCATCATTAAACCATGGCAAACACAGACGAGAACAGTAATGCATTCTGCAAGTCCACCGCTAACGCGCCGTCCGCGTGTCAATCAATTACGTTTCATGTGCCGTTATCGAGGCATCACACGAACACCAAAAAAAAAAAAATTAATAAATTGTGTGCATCACCTGCAACACGAGCAAACGTGCATTCCTTAAAAAGCTCAGGTTATTTGCACATATTGACCGGGGGAGGAGCCCCACAGACCCGATCCCGAGGCGAGATCAGTGTGTGGCGTGCGGTTCGTTCTGAGTGCGCCCGGTTTGCCATTCAGCTCAGCTGCTACACGCGGCTCATTATAGCCCACAAACACCGACACGCCTGAGCATTAGCTTCTGCGCTCGCCGGGGCAGCTTAATTATCGCTGTATCTGATGATTGGGTTCACATTCGATACGAACAACAGAGGTCCACCGGGGGGGCCGGGAACCAGACCCCCAGGTCCCCCCCCCGGGGTTCTGTCCATTTAACAGGGAGGGGGGTGGAGGGGTGGGGGGGGGGGGGGGTGGCGCCAGTGTCCTCAGAACCTTCCCGCGGCGAGGCAATGGCGGCGCGACCAGAGGGGCGTGATGTTAATGAGAACCAAGACATTAGAGGTGCGCGCGCGCGGCCGGGCGCCAGCGGTACCAATCAGCGCTTGATTACCCGGGCTAGCCAGAGCGGCGAGGGCACCACTTGAGGCGGTCAGGGCGCTGGTGGAGGAGTGGGCGCCAGAGGTCTGAGCTGCAGCTGCAGCCAGCGAGGCCAGGTTCTGCAGCTGCAGGGGGTTCACACCTGGGGACGGAGAGACACTGGAGCTGAGGACCCAGAGGACGGACTAGGTGGACCAGCTACACCCGGCCATGGATGGACTGTATGGACCAGCTAGAGCCTGCCATGGATGGACTGTATGGACCTGCTGCCATGAATGGACTATGGAGCAGCTACACCCTACCATGGATGGACTATGGAGCAGCTACACCCTACCATGGATGGACTGTATGGACCAGCTGCCATGGATGGACTATGGATCAGCTACACCCTACCATGGATGGACTGTATGGACCATCTACACCCTACCATGGATGGACTGTATGAACCAGCTGCCATGAATGGACTATGGACCAGCTACACCCTACCATGGATGGACTGTATGGACCATCTACACCCTACCATGGATGGACTGTATGGACCAGCTACACCCTACCATGGATGGACTGTATGGACCAGCTACACCCTACCATGGATGGACTGTATGGACCAGCTACACCCTACCATGGATGGACTGTATGGACCAGCTACACCCTACCATGGATGGACTGTATGGACCAGCTGCCATGGATGGACTATGGATCAGCTACACCCTACCATGAATGGACTATGGACCAGCTACACCCTACCATGAATGGACTATGGACCAGCTACACCCTACCATGAATGGACTATGGATCAGCTACACCCTACCATGGATGGACTATGGATCAGCTACACCCTACCATGGATGGACTGTATGGACCAGCTACACCCTACCATGGATGGACTGTATGGACCAGCTACACCCTACCATGGATGGACTATGGACCAGCTACACCCTACCATGAATGGACTATGGATCAGCTACACCCTACCATGGATGGACTATGGACCAGCTACACCCTACCATGGATGGACTATGGATCAGCTACACCCTACCATGAATGGACTATGGATCAGCTACACCCTACCATGGGTGGACTGTATGGACCAGCTGCCATGGATGGACTGTATGGATCAGCTACACCCTACCATGAATGGACTATAGATCAGCTACACCCTACCATGGATGGACTATGGACCAGCTACACCCTACCATGAATGGACTATGGATCAGCTACACCCTACCATGAATGGACTATGGATCAGCTACACCCTACCATGGATGGACTATGGATCAGCTACACCCTACCATGGATGGACTGTATGGACCAGCTACACCCTACCATGGATGGACTATGGACCAGCTACACCCTACCATGGATGGACTATGGATCAGCTACACCCTACCATGGATGGACTGTATGGACCAGCTACACCCTACCATGGATGGACTGTATGGACCAGCTACACCCTACCATGGATGGACTATGGACCAGCTACACCCTACCATGAATGGACTATGGATCAGCTACACCCTACCATGGATGGACTATGGACCAGCTACACCCTACCATGGATGGACTATGGATCAGCTACACCCTACCATGAATGGACTATGGATCAGCTACACCCTACCATGGGTGGACTGTATGGACCAGCTGCCATGGATGGACTGTATGGACCAGCTACACCCTACCATGAATGGACTATAGATCAGCTACACCCTACCATGGATGGACTATGGACCAACTACACCCTACCATGAATGGACTATGGATCAGCTACACCCTACCATGAATGGACTATGGATCAGCTACACCCTACCATGGATGGACTATGGATCAGCTACACCCTACCATGGATGGACTATGGACCAGCTACACCCTACCATGGATGGACTGTATGGACCAGCTACACCCTACCATAGATGGACTGTATGGACCAGCGGCCATGAATGGACTATGGACCAGCTATACCCTACTATGGATGGACTGTATGGACCAGCTGCCATGGATGGACTATGGACCAGCTACACCCTACCATGGATGGACTGTATGGACCAGCTACACCCTACCAAGGGTGGACTGTATGGACCAGCTACACCCTACCATGGATGGACTGTATGGACCAGCTACACCCTACCATGGATGGACTATGGATCAGCTACACCCTACCATGGATGGACTGTATGTACCAGCTACACCCTACCATGAATGGACTATGGATCAGCTACACCCTACCATGGTGATGGTTTTCACGCTGACCCGTGTTCACGCCTGATGTAGGTTCACTTCACCGCAGCGCTGTGTTTACCGAGAGCAAACTAGGGTGGTGGTGGTGGTGGTGGTGGTGGGGCCGTGGGGGTTAATTGCTATATTTCAGTTGTCCCTCAGCCAGGCATGCTGCCCACTCACTGCCAGCAGTGGCGACAATAGCCCCCTTCCATCTTAGGGGAATGAGGGCCCGGGGCGGCTGCTGTTGTTGTCGTTGTGGGGAAGAGGACAGCGTTTGACCCAAGTAAGCCTCCCCAGCTTCCTGCACCACGTGGTGCCATTTAATCACATGGACTACATCTAGGCAAGGACGCCACACACACACGTAACCACGTATACTGTACACACACACACACACACACACACACACACACACACACACACACACACACACACACACACACACACACACACACACACACACACACACACACACACACACACACACACACACACACACACACAGCTAACGGTTTGACGACATCAGGATGAAAAACAAACACTTGGTTGTTCGATGAAAAAAAGAGAAAAGGTCGACTCGAGGAGCTGAATGCATCGCAAGTAGAGCCGAGCTTAAATCCAAACGGTTTAAGCACGTAGAACCGTGAACGGGGGGGGGGGGGGGCAGGGTAAACGAGTCTCTATCTCTCTCTCTCTCTCGCTCATATTCCTTCATGTTAACACACACTTTCTGCTTCATTAACGGAGGAATTAAGCAGCCGCCGCTCCTTCCCGGGCGACGCGTGACGCCTCAAAATAGTCTCATCGTCTTTCGTGTCGACGATCTCATTATGTGCCGCGCCGCGATTCTGGCAGCGACGAAAACCTTGTGGGCTCGCGCTTCTCCTCCCCGTCTGCACAACAGCCCCCCCCCCCCCCCCCCCCCCCCCCCCGACACACCGACACTTCAGAGCAGCAGGATCACGTAAGAGGAGCGTTGCCTTGACAACCGAAAAGAGGCAGGGACCTACCTCCTAGTCGCTGGAGGCCGCTGAAGCTGCTCTGGGCTGTTCCAGTGGACGTGGCCTGCTGGAGCAACTGTAGGGGGGGGGGGAGAGTAGACATGAGGGCCGGGCAACATTTAGAGTAACAAGGGGGGTGAGCTGGGCGCCGTGTCCAGGGAGGCGGGGGGGGGGGGGAGGGGCTAGAGATGGCGGTGGGTTGAACACTTACGGCCAGGTACTGTGGCGTGAGGCCGCCCAGGCCGGCCAGGTTGCCCCAGGTGGAGGCGCTGTTGAGCTGCTGGATCTGCTGGGCCAGCTGCTGCTGCAGGCGCCGCTGCTCCTTATCCCTCTGAGTGTCGGCGAACTTCACCACCATGGGAGAGGTGCAGCCCTACAGGGCGGCAGACAGAAAAAGCGCAGAGGACCTTTTTTTTAGAGACCGGCCCCCCCGCCACGAGACACACCGCGCGTGACAGAAACAACAGCCTCCGTTTTTGTTCTGTTTTTTTTTTGTAGCAGGGACACACGTCCCCCATGAAAGGGGAGACAGTTCTCTTTTTTGGGTAGTTGTTTTTTTTTCTTAAACAAAGTGAATAACGACAGCAGGGAGGAAGTCCAGCGCGTCTGTGGACAGGCGCGCGCCTAGCGTCCGCGTCGTTTTTGTAATCAAGCTGAAGGACGACACAAGCGACAACTGTCATGCACAGCCTGAGCCAGGCCGCATTCCAACAGCACACGGGGAGGCGTACAGCTCAGCGAGAGAGAGAGAGAGAGAGAGAGAGAGAGAGAGGGAGAGAGAGAGAGGGGGGAGGGGAAGGGAAAGAGGGAGGGAGGGAGGGAGGGAGGGAGGGGGGGATACAGAGAGGAGGAGAACCACGATCAAACACACAAGCGAATGATGGGGGGGTGATGGTTCCGGATGGAGTCTACGAAAGAGAACACGCCAGCAGACACTAAACATGGAACCGACATTAACGGACAGCGACGACACAACTCAATACTGTGGGACTTCGTTAAAAAAAGAAAGACAATAACGACGACAACAACGACGACAACAACAACAGACACACGCAGACATGCGGTGGAGTAGTGAGTTGAGTCAGACAGGGACCAGGCTTGACAGGGAAAATGGCTTCTGCACCACCCACTGCATCAAGGATACAGCAGGGTAACGATGGGGGCGGGCGGGGGGAGGGAGGGTGGAGAAGATAATAAAATGGTGGAGGAGGAGGCCGCCGCCGCCGCCACCACCACCACTGAGGCCCGTTTTTTCCAAGTCTGCTAAGATGAGTGTTATATTTGGTTTGGGCTCCTAATTAGACTCCGTGCGGTGGTTCACCAGGGAACGCTCTTGACCCGCTCGCTGTCAAATCACTGCTGCTCCATTTCCTCAAAGACCGCGCCGGACGGGCAGGGGACCGGCCCGGGTTACTGCGGGGATAAAGTAGGGCGATCCAGGCTAATGTTTTCCATAACCTAAATACAACGAGGTTGTCCCTTTTCACTTTGAGAAGACGGGGCTGATGAGCCGCTGGGGGGGGTGGGGGGGGGGGGGGTGTGGAGGCGGGGCTGCGGCGGCGCTGCCGTGTATCCGGCGTTCGCGGGCGACACCGTTGTCGTTGTCGCCGTCGCCTCTCTCTCTCTATCTCTCTCCTCGGTTCAGCGCGAGACGGTGTATTTTGGAAAGCGAGCGTTTCGCGTACACGATGCTAACAACTCGGTGGGGGGGGGGCTCGGAATGACTCATGCTCTGCTAGGGAACCGAGCGGACGTCTTCCGCTTTTTTTTCGCAGCGCGGTTCATGTTTCCAACACAAGGGGGCAGCGTTATGCACGTGGGAGGAGGGGGAGATGAGAAATAGGTGCTAAGGGGTACAGTACCTCCATGGTCTGAGAGTGATGCATGGTTTTGATTGCATTCTGTGCCATTGACCTGGTAGCAAATGTGACAAACGCACAGCCTGTAGGGGAGGGGGAGACAATAGGAGAGGGGAGAGGAGGGAGGGAGGGAGGGGAGAGACAAGAAGAAAACAAAACAAGACAAAAAGGTTTGGACAACTCGTTATGAACCCCAAATAACACATTGTACAGAGAATGGCGACCCCCAAGCACACAGAGCCTGTCCTGGCTGGTTAGCACATGGAGAAAAGAACACAACAAGAAGAACACAGGTCACATGAGCACAGTGAGAGACAGATTTAATCACCACCCCAATAAAAAAAGGCTTGTGGGCGCTCAAACAATGTGATTATGTACACATAAAAAAAAACACAGACACAGATAACACACTGAAAGGCTTTCTCAATGGGCTGAAAGACGCTGATTTCCTAATAATAAAATCGCGACAATGGGCACTCTGTAGGGCCGTGTGCGCGGAGGCTTCATATTTTGCGGTTACATCATACGCAGAAGCATCCGGAGAGAAGGCTCATTGTTGAGCGGGCTGTGAGGTTCCACCGTGCGGCGGTGGGTGCGTTCTGGTGCATTCTGGTGTGTTTCTGGTGTGTTCTGGTGCATTCTGGTGTGTTCTCTGGCCCCTGCACACAGCCGGGGCGGCGGGTGGCGAGCGCGCTCTACGGCCCGGGTGTCCGGCGAGGCAGAGATGGCGAGTGGGATTACATGGCGGCGGCAGGCTAATTCTAGCCTGCGCGGAGCGTGATGGAGGGGGCGGTGGAGGCAGGGCTGAGCCGAGCCGAGCTGCTGCCTGCCTGCAAGCTGAGCCCACGGAACACAGCAGCCAGCGGTTGCCACGGCAACGGCCCATTGTTCCGGGCGGCAAGTGCAGAGCGCCCCCCCCCCCCCCCCCTCCTCTTTCCTCCCTCCCTCTTCCAACCCTCCATTTCCCACCCACCTCCCACTCTTGAGACGTGGAGGCAAGTGAGACAGTGAGATGGGGGTGGGTGGTGGTGGAGCAGGAGGAGGATGAGGAGGGACTATGGGGGTGGGATGAAGAGTGGCCACCGAACAGAGGTGTATAGCACACTAGAGTGTGAGGTGGAACAGGTGGCGGGGGAGGAGGGGAGGGGGGAGGGGAAGGGGGGGGGGGTCTTTGTGGAACAGGAGTGTAACGTGTAATATGTTGGATGAATGTACTGGGTGAGCGTGTTGGTTGGGGGATGGGAGGGTGGGGGGGGACGCATTGGGAGCACACCCACCTCTGCTCAGACCATCTGGGCCCCGGAGAATCCGACACTCCTCGATCTGGCCGAAGGACGAGAACATCATGCGGACCTCGTTCTCCCCGTACTTCTTTGAAACCATTCCGATGAAGAGTTTCCTGTCTTCCACCGCTGTGGTGGCAGCGGCGGGGGGGGGGGGGCGAGAGACGGTGGAGGGGGTGAGAGGAGGGAGAGAGGGCGAGAGAGAGCGAGAGCGGATGGAGAAAAAAAAGGAAAAGGAATTGAGTGACAGCCACACCAATTACGGCGCTATGAAGGTGCTAATTACATCAGGTGCCGGAGCTGCCATCAAGCGATCACGCGTTTCAAAAAAATCGCTCCCCTTGTCGGGGCGGGCGCACATTCTGGCCGCGCTGGAGGGCGTCGGCTTGTTCTTCAAAGCGTCGGCCTTAACGCCATCATCTGCTTCGAGTCGCGTGTCCTCTCTGCGGACGGCTAACTAGGTTATCAGCCACTTGGCTCTGCCCCGATACGTTCAGCCTCCGCACACCTCGGTGCCTTTTAAATCCCGTTATGATCCTCCGAGCCTCCAACACGCCCCCCCCCCCCCCCCCCGAATGTGTATTATTAGCTAGGCCGTGTCTTACTCCCGCTCCAGTCTTGGCAGCGAACCACAAAGCCCTGACGGTGGGCTGTTCCTGCCCCCCCCCCCCCCACACCTCCGCTAGCCGACAGCCTCGGAATCAAACCGATAAAATATTCCTACGGCGACGCAGGTTGCATATCCTGGCCGCGCCCGCGTGTTGACAAACACTTTGGCCCGTGTCACAAGCCATCTGCGGCGCCGTCACTCACCGTTTGTTTTCTCGCTGTCGGCGGGCTTCATCTGGATGGGATGATGCATCTGACAGACAGGGGGGGGGGGGGGCAGAGAGGGCCGGTTAGCGGCGAGACGGTCAATAATTGAGAGTCCCGACCGTGACCGTCGTCAGCATATCGGCGGGCGCCTCTCTCGCTGCGGGAGAGAGACGCGCAGCGGCTCCGTGGCCGCCGCCGCCTCCTGTTGACTCCGGCTCCGGGGGAGCGGCTTCTATTAATTCAGCAGACGCTGTTTTCATCTGCGCCCAATTTGCGTGGATGATGATTTTAAACACTTCTATTTTTTTTTTTTTTTTTTTTTAAGATGCGTGTCATTTATGAGCAGGCAGGGCCGAGGCTGTCCCGGGCAGGGAGGCTGTGCAGACAGCGTTGTGTGGGGATCTAACCCACAACCTCCTGGCTGGGAGATCAACAGCCTGACAACCAGACTGCCCCCCCCCCCCCGCCTCGGCCCAGAAAGCGAAAGCACACCAGGCAGCGCTGGGAAGCTTTCCCGCATCTTGTTTCACTTTCAATTTCTGTGATTGACATTTTTATTATTGATTTGAATAATACGAATACTAATAATACTAAAAATATGTACAGGGTACCCTTCTTGGCAAGGAGTGAAGTGAATAACATAGTGGAAAGGACACAAGTACAGGGGGAGAGAAAAAACAAAAAAAAACTGTAGAAATGTAATGACTGTTGAATAAAAAGAGGCAACTTTGTAATGAAAACCTGGAGTCACATAAAAGTGGGGAACCAATTAAGCGAGCTCGATTTCCAAAGGCCAGTTGTTCCAGAAACCTGGTGCGCTCGTGGCAATCCTCTTAAGTTGCTCCAATTTTTACACAAATTGGCCGCTTGGCCGCTTTTAAAAACCTCATCACCTTTGATGACTGACAATGAGAAATCAAGTTATAATAAATCAGCCTAACAAGAACAAGGTGGAACACGTCTTTGTGGCCAGACTATTTTTTTTTTTTTTAACAACGCTACGCTCACTCGAGCGCCTCACACTTTGGTCTGAGTTTGGTGCTTCGATCACACGTCGCTCCTGAGCCACTTCCTGAACACCGGACACACACAAGGCCCAAATTTGGCCGAATTCTTCAACCCGCCGCTATGCGTTTCCAGTGCACGCGTCTGTGTGGCAGCGTGCAGCGGAACTCAACAAAAAAAAAAAGGGGGGGGGAACTAACCGTGGATCTGTGCGGTCCATCCGAATCCCTTCATATTCTTAAAAGACGCACCGAGAAAGAGAGAGGGAGAGAGAGAGGGAGAGAGAGAGAGAGAGGGAGAGAGGGAGAGAGAGAGAGAGGGAGAGAGAGAGAGAGAGGGAGAGAGAGGCGACAGATGGCCGGTGCGGCGGCTCGATGCCACGGCTGGCCGGGGAGTGAAGCACAGAAGGCAGGGACGCGGGAACACAGGCCTCCTCCCCGCTGCTGCTGCTGCTGCACAGACCAAACCCGCGAACCTCGGGCCGCGCCAGTGAACAGCATGGACGCCTCCGTTGGGAGGAGCGAGGGGCCGTCACGCCGCACTTTGTGTTAGCGGGAGCGGATCTGAGTGATGGCTGTACGCGTGGAAGTGGCTCTTTAAGTACAGTCCACCAGACTCGATTCGATCAGCGTGCGGCTCGCCTCGACTCGCGCTAGCACGCGCACAACGGCGGCCGTTTCCCCCCGTGGCTGTGGATGGGTGGCTTAATTCAGTAATTCTTATTCTTATTAATGGTGGAGGCTAAGGGGTTTCGGTATGGATTTAATTGATTGGAAGGAGTGATTTCGCGCGAGCAATCAGCGGGGTACATGTTGAAGGTTTAACAAGCTATTGCACTTATTACGGTCGAGCGAGCGTCGGCCCGGAGATAAATCAGGTGACAAACTGGGAGCAACCTCACTGGCAGCCGGGGCCAACACGCACTCTCCATCACATGACTCAACTCAAGGAAATCAACACGTCAACGTACACAGGATTCATCTGGAACTGGGTATTTTTAGAAGGCTGCGTGTTGAATAAGCAACGGTGTCTGTGTGTGTGCGTGCCCATGTGTGGGTGTGTGTGTGCGCATGCGTGTGTGTGTGTGCGCGTGTTCCAAACTCACCCCGCTCAAAGTCTTTATGTTGTTCAGTGCATTCTGGGCCTCCAGCGCAGCTTTTCTCGTGTAGAAGGTTACAAAACAGCACCCTGCAGAAGAACAACACACACCACGCAGGCAACGTGAGACTCGAGCCACGACGCGGGCGGGCGGAAGCCGGGCAGCCGTCACGTGGTGGGCGGTCACATGATGGTCCCCCCCCCCCCCCCCCTGACCATGTGACCGCCATGCTCTGAGCACAGTTCAGACGCCGCTAGGAGGGCCAGGGCCAGGGAGCGAGATAAGAGGCACGACGATAGCCGACACAACGCGTGGGTCGAGCCGACCACAGGGGTCGGGCCCCGGGGAAACCCAGCGCCGGACTGGGCCCGGGGTCGGGGCAGAACGGACCGACCCAGAGGAAGCAGGCTGGGTGGTGCACCAGTAACACATTTGAAATAACACACAAATATAACACACCTTTTTTTTTTTCTCTCTCTCTCTCTCTCTCTCCTCCAAAACCTCATACGCAATCCCACGCATGGGAATCATGGAAATAGCACAAAGAGAGTGGCAGGGAGGGAGAGTGAGAGAGATAGGGAAGGAGAGTGAGGGAGAGAGTGAGAGAGAGAGAGAGGGGGGGAGGGGGCGAGAGAGAGAGAGCGAGAGAGAGCAAGAGCGAGAGCAAGAGGAGCAGGGTTAGGCAATGGGGGAGGGGAGATGGTGAAAAGAAGAGCAGGAAGGGGGTGTGGGGGGTTTGGGGGGGAGAGAGAGGGGGAGAGAGAGGGGGAGTGAAAAAAAAGGCTCTCATCCTTCCGTCCCAGCAGAGAGCCAGTGGCATTCCAGCCTGTCAGTTTCAGTGGGCTGGGGGAAGTGGAACGCTGCAGTGTCTCTGACCTACATAGTGTGTATTATGCCGTTACTGGCGCTCCCAGGCAGAGGGGGGGGGAGTGGGGGGGGGAGTGGGGGTGGTGGTGGTGGGGGGGAGCTGTTGAACTCTAATATGCATCGAGTTCCTCCCTCCCTCTCTCTCTCCCTCCCTCCCTCCCGCTCGCTCCCTCGCCCCTCCCTCCTCTCTCACAGAGTGGTGCTCTCCTTCCTCTTGCTTCGTAGCCTCAGCTTCACTCAGAGCCACGGTTATCAGATTGTTTTTTCATAACCTGCGGTAGATGTGACCTAAAAAAAAAACAACTAATTTTCAAGAACAGAATTCGTATCGCTCCGCCGGGCTCCCGCGGAAAAAGGGGTTTCGAAAAAACAAAACGGCCGACCAAAATGGAAGGAGTGGGATTACAGTGATTTGGACGCCATTAGTCAAAACAAAAACAAGATGGAGGGCACGGAGAGGAGAGGAGGGGGGGGGGGGGGGGGGGGGGGCGCTACAGAGGCCGGGCCGGTGGGCCTGGCACCGCGGGGGTCCCCAGGTTAAATCCAACACCTCTTCACAACACAATACAACGCTGATTTCACGGCTGGCCGGGTGGGCGGCGGCAGCGGCAGCGGGCAGACAGCAGACGGTCGTCAGGGCTGAACGCCGCTGACCCGTTTTGGTCTCGCCTGCCACACGGGGGGCTCAAGTACCGCTCGTTCCAGGAACGAGTGAGTCGCACGTTAATATACGACCCGAATCGTTAAGACACTGAATATAGGGTGTGTCGCGTTTCCCTTTGATTTATTCACATTATGCTCTGTAGCCGTTGGATTTGTTACATGGATGCTTGTTTGGTATGAATACTATATTTTATAAATAGTATTAAAGGTTACGTCGGGTTTCACGTTACAAGCTAGCACGCCAAACGGTCGTCTCAGAAGCGTCCTGCAGGCGCCTGAAGTTCAGCGGTCAACACAGCTCAGGCTCGCAGATAATTACCTATTTCACAAACATTAATAAACTATTTATTGGCTCGAGGTTTATAATCCTTACTCTCCTGAGAGTCGTAAAAAAAATAATAAAAAAAATTCAGACCCAGGCCAATAATATTTACGACACTTCAATGCCGTAAATTGACATTGTTTAATTTCAGTCTTTTTAATAGTTTTAATACCACCGCGGGTACTCTGGTGGGCTATGCTACTCTGCAGCATCAGATGGGCCAGCAGGATGGGTTGGGGGGGGGGGGGGGGGGTGGTTTCACCTCATGCAGGGCGGGCCAGCCAAAAGGGTTTCAGTGACCAGGCTAGATTATCAGTTGGAATACATTAACATGGCATTAACATGTCAATAGGCCATCACAGCTGACACCCCCAGCGGAGGGAGAGGGGAGGGCCGTCGGCTATAAGGGAGGCTTTGAACCATTCATGGGCTCACGAGGAGGGGGGGGCGGGGACTCACAATGTCTCCTGTATGCACACCACACAACCAGCGACCTGGAGAGCCCGTGTCACTCACACACACACACACACACACACACACACACACACACACACACACACACACACACACACACACACACACACACACACACACACACACACACACACACACACACACACACACACACACACACACACACACACACACACACACACACACACACACACACACACACGGGGGGGGGGGGGTGTCTCTGGGGATCTTTAAGTCCGATGCATGTGAACCACGTGAACGCGCCGGAGCGGAGGAGACCGGGGTCTGGAGCGAGGCGGGTACCCAGGGCGCGGGCAGGCGGGGGCCGGTCCACGGACACGCATGGCCTACCTGACTAAATCCCGTTGACAAGCCTCAAGGCCGCGCTTCACAGATTACGGACCAAGCCCCCACCCCACCTTTTTTTTTTTTTTCTGCGTTGCTGTACACTGGCACCGCCAGATAGACCCATGCGCCACATCAAAGCGGGCCGCACATCAAACCCGCGGGCTGGCTTAGGGCTTCACGCCCCGGCCGGGGTTAGCCGAGAGACAGCAGAGGAGGAATGGAAATGTGAAGGACGTGCTGGAGCTGACCGTGTGCAGGGGGCCGCCTGCCCGTCACTCCGCTCGGCCCGCATTGTGTTATCGAGAGACCGGAGCTCTCCACTCCGGTGGGCTCCCACTTCACTGTCTCCCCTAATTGCAACCTAAACCGAATCGCTCGACTCAAGCACTCTTCCTAAAAAGGTGAGTGCATCGATGGACGTCTTAATGGAAAATTGCAGGCGAGCGCACACTCGCGCTGATACAAGGCTACTCAGCCGGCAGTGTGGCAGAGCAAAAACTGCATTTCCATAATGCGAGGTTATACAAATGCGCTTCCATTTTGCACCACACAGAAACGCAAGAGGTGATTGAATCATCTTTGTCCGTTAAGCATAAAAAAAAAAGAAAAAGAAAAGAAGAAAAAAAACCTCCAGCTGTACTGCATGTGCACACAGGCTGGGCCTTGCCTTGCCCGGGGACATTGTGCTGCGGTTAAACAGCACTGGCTTTGCAATGCTTTGCAAAACCTAAATCGCACACAGACTACCCAACAAACAAACAAAAGGAAAAAAGGTGCAAACAAAAAAATGATCCGGCCAGTTAACGCGACTGGGTTTCACAGTTCTGTGGCGGACCTCTGGTGTGTTACCATCTGAGGTGTACTGGAGGGAGTCAGATGGCCAACTGGCACGCGTTCTGGCACGTACCTTTGCTCTGAGGGGGGTTCTGGGTGCGGTCACGGAGAATGTTGATCTGGTGCACGGCGCCGAAGGGCTCAAACAGCTCCTTCAGCTCGGTTTCTGACCAGGAGCGCGGGATCTGGCCCACGAACATCTTGATGGAGTCCGGGTCCGGCTGGTCCAGGTGCTCCATGGAGCCGTTCATCTTGCTTCCGTTGCCGTTGCTGAGGAGAAGCAGAACCCCGGAGAGACACCGTGATTAGTGTTCCGACAAAGTGGACCGGTCTGACGACGAGCGCTCTTCCTGTGAGGGCCGGACTCCGCGCACCCACTGGAGATGAGGGGCAGAACGCACATTATCCTCCAACAGAGATTGATTTCTGAACTGAATTGACAGGTGACGACAAATGCACTGGCAGAGCAAAAATCCACCTAGCACACCAACAAAAAAAAAATAGCCTGTATAATATTATCAAATGATACATGAGCTATATCGATACTGAGATGAGGCCCAACCTGTTGATAATTCAATATAAAAAGAATCAACTTCTTAAAAACAACCCTTAATTTTACCGTCAGTATTATCCAAAAATGGCAGTACCACTGAGGTTAGCTGTAACACTAAGTTAGCGGTAACACTAAGTTAGCGGTACCACTGAGGTTAGCTGTACCACTGAGGCTAGCTGTACCACCGAGGCTAGCTGTACCACTGAGGCTAGCTGTACCACTGAGGTTAGCTGTACCACTGAGGTTAGCTGTACCACTGAGGTTAGCTGTACCAATGAGGTTAGCTGTACCAATGAGGTTAGCTGTACCAATGAGGTTAGCTGTACCACTGAGGTTAGCTGTACCACTGAGGTTAGCTGTACCACTGAGGTTAGCTGTACCACTGAAGTTAGCAGTACCACTAAGTAAGCGGTAACACTGAGGTCGAATTATTTGCGGGAACGTGTGTTCTTTGGTTTACAGCCCATGTGTGAGATACACCACTCACTCACATTTTGCCATCAAGTCACACAAACTCAAGTTATTGGCATTAAAGTTCAAACCACAGAAAAAATGTATGGAATAAGTTTGTTGACGGACACCATCATTGAGTTTGATAATGTACCTTAGAAGAACCGAACAGGTAAGAAGGACGGGCCATTGGTGAAATATTCTCACAACAGGGAACGGTTAAGAGATTACTAATGAGCTAACCACTTTCCGATATTAGAATGAAACCACAGCAGCACATTAACCTGCATACCTATCCCGAGCCTATTTGACTGTTAGGCAGCCATTAGCGCTGCCCTACTAAAATATTTGCTGCCCCGACCACATTAAATAATATTGAGCACATCTTGTCCTGGTTTGCGTAGTCACTGATGCCCATGAATTGGATTTATGGTCCAACACACTGCCAAGAACCAATGGGGTGAGCTCGGGCTGGCTCATCGCGATCGGGTACACGACAGGCAGTCTGCAACGGTTCAAAGGGACGACTACTGAAAATTATATCAATTTACCTTGGAGGGATCAAGCAGAACACAAATAAATAGTGATGTATGACCACGGAGGTGAGATTACCTCTGAAGTCGGCTGTACGGTTCAAGTAAGTAACTTGAGTAAAATTTTTGATATAGGTCGTAGAGAAATGGCACATCCGCACAAACCTTCGGACTACAGGGAAATTGAATCTAGGGCTCATTCATTTCACAGAAGTGACGCCAATACTTGGCCGCAAAAAGTACAAATTTATTGGCGATCACACTTTGGTAAAGGCCTTCGCGTCGGAGACAGTGACCCCCCCCCCACACTCTTCTCTCCACAGCAATGCTAGACGCAGTTGAAGCATCAAGACAAACATTGTTGATTAGCTGGTCAATAGCACGGCCCAAAACAAAGCATTACATTATGACAGGAGTTCATCCAGCAAGTGTTGGAAACATGCAGGGCCCCCGAGTCACCGCACTGGAAGGCATTTTACCGCAGAACGCCAGAGACATCGAATGGGATTCCAAACCAAATTGAGCCATTTCAGGAGGAAGGCCACGCAGCAATTCGCATACTCAAAACCACATATTGACAAACAATCATGGCGGGTCTGGAGTGGCTAGCACACACACGCAAAAAAAATAGAATGATAGAGACAAGTGTCCCACTCGATAGCACCATCTTCCATCAAGCAATGCCCCTCGCACACAGGTGAAAATAAGAACCCGACTACAGTTAATCCATCTCTCCTCACTCGCGGATACCGGGCGAGACAGGATGGACAAGTTAGTGCTATTGCCCGACAAGTATCCAGGGGAAGGGTTATATGAATCAAAGGGCAGATCTGGCACAGTGCAAGCAGGGCCGAGGATCACAAGACCTCATGTAGAAACAGAACATGGGACTCCAGTAAATCTACAGGCATGCAGCGCCACTCAATTTTCCTTCCTCCTGCGACCAGACAAGGTTAAAAAAAAACACATTGAAAGGAAAGATACTGACCAGAGATTAAGTAAATAAAAAAAGGTACTGAAAGAACAGCATGCAGACCTTTGGACCCGAGCCATCCACCTCTTACAAATTGATCCGAGGCGCTCGGCAGAAACACCGAACTCCTTTAGAGACTTGAAGGACATGGTGAAGAATCACACGTCAAATCACGCGCCCTGGGAATCCGACACTCCAAAAATCTTCCGGAGATGTTTTTGCAATGGTAACGTGTCCAGTGCAGACTGACACGTCAGTCAGTCAGCGCCCGGGAGAGAGAGAGAGAGGTGAAAAACAAACAAACAAACACTACACAGGGGGCTATTGCCCCCCCCTCCCCAACAGCGATGGCGAACTGCAGGGGTAGAGCTTCAAACCTCCAGGAATCTTTGGTTTAGCGGACGAGGCTTCCGCGCTCCGTCTCCTCAGGCATTTTGGCGATGGTACAGGGAGTAACCTACAGCGTCTTTGCCACAGCGGGGGGAACAATTACATATTGTTCCCCCCTGCTGGAGAACGCTATTCCCCGGTCCCGCTGCAGTACAATGGGCCGAGTCAGAAGGATGCTCTGGAACACGCCGAGGGCTGCGGCCACCAGGGCCACGCCACCGTGGTACGTGACACCATTTATCCACACTTATGCCACAGGCTCTCTGGGCGCCATTTTGCCAAGCAGCCAGGAGATACAATCCCTCTGCAGCCATGGCACAACACTCTAAAGATAGGTCGTGGATGGGTTACATGGCGTTACGAGAGGGAAGGAAAACCCCTATTCATTTCTTACCTACGTATCGCTACCAACCTACGAAGCCAGGAATGACAACAGAAACATTCCGGTCACAAGACTAAAACGCTCCCAACTCTAAAAGTTCAAGATATCGCACCCAATGAAACCTTGGCGTGCTTTACCACTGCCAAACAGAAGCAGCAAACACACACACACACAGTTTGCTAAACGCACTTCACCGGCGTTAAGCACAAGGAACGCACACTTGTCGGGCGTCCCACGCATTCGTGCGGGTGTCGGAACACGCCGGGGCGAACCCGGCCGTCGTTTTTGAACATTCCTGGTGCGGCCATCGGATCTGACAGGCCGGCTCATTCCAAGACGGCGCGGAGCAGCTGACAAGTAAACCGGGGGGGGGGGGGGGGGGGGGCTGGGCCGCGGCGGCCGCATACCTGCTGTCACGCTACCACATAAAAACACATGATGCATCAGGGCCATGTGCCGGCTCCGCTGGCTCCCTGACCTTCCCCGAGATGTGCACCAAACCGTGGCCACCACAAGAGCCCCGGTGACAACTTCATAAGAGCCATCATGACGGATCCTTCGGTGTCGGGGGGGGGGGAGGGAAGCCTTAACGCGTCTGCGTCTCTATAAAAATAACATTTGTCACACGAGGCCGGGCTGCCACCGCGCCGACCCCTGCTAAAAGCGAAAGGGCGCCTGCCGACTCACCAGCAGGGCTGATGGTAATCTTTTAATGTCCACCCAGTGCATGTGGTCACGTTCCTCGCTTTGTTGATGTCATGTCCTTTAAAAGAAATGTGTGTGTGTGTGTGGGGGGGGGGGGGGGGTATCTCAAATATTGTACAGTCATTGTGTTGCTGGAGTCAAAAGCTTTTATTTGGAAGGTGTGGTAGCAGGATCTATAGTACATGTGCAGGCACTGCCGTGCCTCTCCCCCCCTTGATTAATGGATGAAAGCGGAGCCCACTACCCTAAGGTTAATGTGCATCTGGTGGGACATGGCCGTCATGCTTTTTGGGGGATTTAAGGGAGACTCGTGAACATGCGTGTTCGCCTAGCGAAAACATTCAGCATTGCAAACGGTGATTTATAATGATTACTGTAGTAATATCTTGAATAACACATTGACTCCGCCAATTAAATCAACGGCTTTTCAGGCCACTTCCAACGGGGGAGCAAAAACCGAGAACACAAATGAGCCATGAACATGACATGGAGCCCGACACATTAAGGTGCGTTTGCAAAGGATTTCACTCCACACGGGTTCAATGTGACCCAGTTCCATTGTTATTGCGTGTGATTGAGACGGACATGTTCAATCAGCGAGTGAATGGCCCCCCGTGTTAAGAGATAGCCGGCATCTGATGACAAGGCCCGCCCCATTAGCGCCATAATCACGCCAAACCTTCCTGGCAGATATGGGTGAGCCCTCCCCAAGCAGGAGCCAGTGTGAATGAAGAGTTAAAACTCCTTACAACCAAATCAGCTCTTGCCGCTGTGCTTGGTGACGGAGCATGAATGCAAATCTTTAGGCGTCCCTTCTTGGCAGGAGAAGCATTCACAACTAGGCCCTTCAGATGTAGAGACAAACGGCATACTAAAAAGCAGCAATTAGCACATGCTTTCTTTAGAAAGAGGAAGCTAATTGCATTGACTTACCACTATCCAAAGCCAAAACGAGCCTTTATATTCTTGTACATGATTTAGGAATTATGAGATACCGGATGGTCCTCTTGCAATACAATCTCTACAATAATGTGTTTAGTGTGGAACTTTCCCCCCATCTGCCTCATTCCAGAAGAGAAATGTTACACTTTTCCGTGAGACGCTTAATTTAGCGTTGGTCTTATCTAGTGCTGCAGATGACCCCAACACCACAGGATATTACTGTGTATGGGCGGCAGCTATGGTTGACATGTGGAGCACGCCATCACCATACTAACAGCCCTGAGAAGTGAAGTACTGCAAGCACTCCTTTAGGTTTAAACCCCGCAAGCCCCAGGAGCCATAACAACCTCCAGAGTCAGTAGCAGTCCGTTACTATTGCAAGAAAATGCATCTCTGTGCGCTAAAAATGTAAAAGGAAATAATAAAAGAAATAAAACATTTTACAGCTAGATCTGTATATCGTCATACATCAGATTATTGTCAAGATAGCACACTCTCGTCGAGCCGCGATAGCACTCAGCAGTAGCCTTTCAAAGAATTGGCAGCTGGGGGAGAGCTCAATAGGGTGGGTAGTGAAATTGGTTTCAAGTATTGCTTCTGAAACCAATCCAACAGGAATCAGTCTCGACAAAACAACACAATTTCAATCTTTCCACAAGAAACAAAATGAGCCGTACTTAGCGGCTGCTAAGAATAATTACGCAACATAGAGTGTAAACCTATGTTATATTACCGTTACATTCAAAGTCATTATATGGACCTACTCAACAACGCACATCAACTTGTATTCATCAAAATCCAATTTGCTAAACATCCTTGAACATTTACTACATTTGTGGCCATGTACCACCGAGTGCATGCAGGCAGACAACATGGCAATTAATATTTACAATCGGGGCCTTCTCCACTTGGAGATAAGCAACATAAAAAGTGTGAAGGACCAGATCGCAATTTGGCCCAGCCGTAATATCCTGTTTCACATGTTCATTCGCCTATCCATATGCATGACGGAGTGTACCTGTTTGTTTAACCATGACCTGAGCTTGTCAATGTAGATACAGCATTTCTGATGCTCCGTTTGGAAGATAATCTATGAATTTCATACTTTGTGACTGCTTAGTTATGTGCCATGTTAAATGCTATAAACAAATGGATTAACTGCACATTAAAACCGTTAAAAAAGTGCAGAGGGCTCCATTGTTTGTCAAAATCAATGTCTGTCAGCATGTGCATGACTAAATGGAAATGGGCCATTTCCCTAATTTATGCTCAGCTGAATAATAAAATATATGAAGTATATTAATGAACATAGATATGTTCATGTTAAAAATACAACTGAATGACAGATGTCCCACACAAAGAAAATATTAAAATCAACTGATTTACATAATTGTCAACAAGCAAGAAATGCGAGAAACGACGCCAGTTTTATGTGAGAAGTTGATGAGGGCTGCGGAAGACCTTGGACACAGCTGCATTTTGCAATAGGGCCCGATTCTTGTGCAATGCTGTAACAAAACTCATTTGTGAAACATCCTGTGTAAACCGTCGGCCAAGCCACACCACCGGCACAACACAGCACTTCCTACAGACTACTATGCATGCTGCTGTAGGCCAACCAAAGGCCTATGCCACGCTCACAGCGAGGGTGGAACAGGTGACATGCCAGAGACGAGCCCCCTTGCCTTCCACATCTGCCCGCCCTGGCCCTTTCCCACAACCGTGTCACGGCGAGTGAAAATAACGGAACAGCTGGTGTTCACAGCCTGTCGGCCCTGGTGGCCAAAGGCCACGCTTCCCACAGATCAACAGCTCTCCCTCCACGACAAAGGGATCACCTCCATGCTTATCTTGTACGATGCAATGTCCCCGCTTGTTGCTACAGGATAATGCTTAAGCCATGATAGTCACTCTCGCTGGCCATAAGGGGATAAATCAATCAAACGCAGCTCACCAAGTGCGGATCTAATTTCCACCACGTCGTCTCTGAAGCCAAAATCTCCCTAATGAACTCTTCATCGTTCCTTATATTTTTGATACACCCCCCCCCCCCCCCCTGCATGTGGACAGCAGATGTCCATCTTTTACACCAATTATGTTTCATGGGCTTGTTGGGACTAGACATTTGTATGTGAAGCCCATATAGGGCTACACATATTCAACCCGTTTTTTTTTTTTAATCATACTTTTGGTTTTTGACCATTGAAGAAGTCAGGCCCTCACATCAAGTCCTCACATCAAACAAACAGTTTGTATGTGATCATCGACGTTTTTGGGTTACATAGAAGGAGGAAGGAGGGGCTGATAAGTAAACTACTTGTATTGCACAGCTTTGTAAAATACAGCAACATATATGTATATCAACACATGTCAACATTAATAATTAAAGGGTATACAGATTAGACTTTACAATCATCACCATCAGGCACAGCTGCTCCTCGGCTACTAGTGCTGTATTTATATTCACTTGTTCACACATAGGCCTAACCTACACGGCTATGTGCTGTAAATAACTGGATGTAAATAGTATATCCTCTGCACTATGGTTACTCCTGCGTACTGTAATCTTTATAAATGTGTAATCCATGCTGCTGCAACACGTGAATTTCCAATAAAGTCTCATCTATAGGTCACGGGTCATGTGGAAGCCGTGCCGTGAGGGCGGCGTGACGGGCCCGGTCACAGGACCTCAATCACCGGGTTAATAATGGACCGGCCACGTGTTTCTGTCGCCTAGCCCTCCGCCTCAAACATGGAGCTCCGGCTCATGCTATACTAAGCTAGCCGGAGCGCTAGCTTAACCATAGCATGATCCCCACACCGCTAACCTGAAGCTAACAATGCTAACACGAGCAGGGAGGGTCTATGGCTAAGCTAGCTACGGCGCTAGCATGATTTCCACACCACTAACGTGAAGCTAACATGCTAACACGAGCAGGGAGGGTCTGGGGGGAGCGCCCGGGTCGATTTAAACGAGTATTCCGTGATTAAAACCAAACGTTAGGCCGTTGCGTAAGGCCGGGCGTCGATGTAGATACGTGTACATGGGTGCAGAATTAAAGTTTACGCTATCCAACGCTGGCCATTAAAGCCCTGCGTCGCTAACGGCGGGCGACCCGTTGCACTTTGAAGCGTAGCTTCTTGTTTCGCTCAAACTTTAAGCCGGAAGGAAGTCGCAGACTTTATAAATACATCTTAAAAAACAACGGCGAAAACGACGATGGAAACCCCGCCGAATACTTTTAATCACATATAAATGGGTTGTTAGCGGTACTTTGGTGCGCGGTGAGGTGCTCTCCGGGAGCACATGTTACCGACCGTTGCAGCGCGTCGGGTCCGGGGCTGCGAGCCCGATCCTCGGCCTTGTGACGGCGGGTCTCGTCTATCGGAGCGGCGGAGAACCAGCGATATGTTACACACGGTGGAAATGGTTTCCGTGTGTCGTGGTTCACGCGTCAGTAACAATAAGTGCGGTGTGATAATGGTGTTTTAAGTGGGTTAAAGTGGTCGTAACGGACGTGGGCGTAGCGCCGTGTGCGTTAATGGTGGAAGCAGCGAGGCCAGAGGCTCCCGTCTGCGGCTGCAGCCCCGGGTTGGTTCCCGGGGCGGCTCTGGCTCCCCGGACCACCACTACCACCACCGCTACGCGGGGTGGTTTTTTGTTGTAAAAGTAAAGTTACTTACATCGCTTCGCCCGAACTCATCAGCCGGCTTTCGGCCAGATGGAAATCCAGATCGTACGACGAAGTCATGACCAAAACAACAATGAGGAGTGAGCCCCGCTGGCCGCAGACCGACTCCTGACTGGACGGAACAGGTGCAAGGGGCGTCTGCAGAGCTGCATGCGATACGAGCACGGTGCTCACTTCTTCTCTTCTCCTGGTCTCTCCCCCCGATCGCCCAGTGGAGTGAGAGTAGTGTGTCTAGATACCGTCTCACTCTCTGCACACCGAGCTGCACCACAGCAGAGGCGTGGTCTGCACGCCAAGTCTGAGGAACCACGCTGACAGCTCGGTGATTTTTGGGAGATAGTCGTGCGAAATTTTCGTTTAGACGTCCTTCGCCGGCGAACTTATCGAGTATTTAAGGTGGAATAGCATATGCGTGACGTTCGATGCTCATCAGAAAACACGCGCGCACTCACGCATAGACACACACACACACACACACACACACACACACACACACACACACACACACACACACACACACAAACGAGGCTTCATGTTAGGATGTGGTTTCTCAGTCTCATAGGTAACATTATTTGCTGTGTGCGCTGCAGTTACATGTCCCACATTTCCTCAGCTCTACGTATGACATCATTAAATTGCAGTTGTTTATCTGGCAACTTCAATTCCGCCTTTCAGCGAGGTCAAAGGCCATGTTACCTTTTGTGTAATGGCTGTTGTGAACATGGGGGAGGGGGAGTCTGTCTTCTTTTGTTGAGCCGGACTCGCAGGGCGAGGCCTCTCCCACATTGTGGGAGGGAGGGAGGGAGGGAGGGGGGGTTGGGGGGTGATAGGGGTGCAGTCTTGTCATAGTCTAGTGGTATTATCAAACCAGTCCTTTCTGGTTCGGCAGCTGCACAATTAAAAATATTCATAACCAGGGTTAAGAAGGAGCCCAGTTATGAAGTCTGACTTCATCCTTGTCTCCATAGCAATCTCTCAAGGCAGCTTTACCCCACGCTATACATAACTGACTTCTAAAGAGGTCTGTATAATGTGACGTGTGACCTATTTTGCTGTACGTTCGAACAAGCACAGTATATAACACCCATTCTCTTGAAGATTGAGAGAGCTATAAAAAGGAAGTGTAAACCTCCCTTGGGCATCAGGTTTCATTAAAAACGCAAAAAAAACAAAACAGAAGAGTGTCATCCCTTTTCAAGCTTCCACATATTCCCTTCGACTCAATTAGATCTCATGGGAGCTCATTGAATACATTTGAAGTGAAAGGATCTGGACCCTTGTAAATAGACTGTTTGGTCTTTTGATTGAGTGGGAACACACAGACACAGTCTGCTTTCCGTGGATTTTGGACGCCACTGTATCCACCCATTGATTGAGTGTGTGTAGTATCTGGTGGATTCTCTGGGAGATGTTTGTTTGGAGGATAACGCGGCTCTGCAGCCCTGTTGTGGTGCCTTCCCGCTCAAATCTCGCTCTTAATCTCAGATTAAAACTATTGTAATCCAATCATAATCCGCCACATCTACCATGCGTTCTGTGTTTGACATCAAAGGTTTTTCCTCTGCAGTCTGACAAATCAATTCATCCACTATTCTACCACACACACACACACACACACACACACACACACTTGGGACCTAAACAGGTCATGTAAAAATAGGACAGCTGCATCCTAATGGGCTACATCATTTCTTTTGTGTCTATGTCTCCTAGAATTGGTAGGATTGCCTTTTATTTGGCATTCTCAGGACAATATCACAATCATCACAACAGTGTTCACTGAATGGCGACCACATCTCTCAAAATGGAGAGTAGGAACTTTCTCTCAGAAATTGTTCCAGACGAGTATTGAGGCGACACAAATGTTAACACCGTGTAATGCTGCACCGGTGTCCTGACGATACAAATAAATATCAGATTTTAATAACAATGATTCTCATCTTATTTGGATTGAACTATGGCGTATGGTGAGACGTGTGGGTCGATTTTAACAGGCATTTCTTCACAATTTGTTGATGTTATTAACTATTCACGAGAGCCCCTGCATTGTTGACATGGCTCCTCTATAGCCCATAGAAGTGCTTGTCTGTTTCCTATGTGGAACAAGATGAGGAGAACACTATATAGGAGGATAGGAAGAGGTATATACAGAGTGGCAAACACCATTGTCTGTCAAACACTATAACAAATACAAACAGGCTTCAGAAATACACAACTAGCTGCTTCTCTTTATTCAGTAGATGAGATGCGTTGTATTCAGAACATTGTCATATTCCTAGATATGATCTTGTTTGATAAACACAGCACACATGACAAAAGATGACAATAACGCACAGCAGGGCACAGAACAACATCAGCACCAACCAACCTTTTTTCATCCTCCACACAAAGGGGGCATCAGTCATTTGCTTTGCTTTCATAACCGTGCAGCCCTGGATCTCTGAATGAAGGGCCTACCCCACAACGTACCTTACAGGCATGTCCTCGTCGCTGACAGAGACCCCGGGCGCGGACGTGGGACAGCGCATGCTGTTGACGTACAAACTCTGCACCAGGGCCAGCTCTGAGGAGTGTTCCAACATTGGTGCTCCGGACAAAAAGAAATCCACCTTGTGCAATGACCACTTTTCTTGTTCCCCTCTGTATCCACTGTGTGTGTGTGTGTGTGTGTGTGTTTCTCTCTCCCTCTTTGCTCCGTGAGTCTCTCTCTCCCGCCCCCCGCCCCCCCCCCCCCCCCCCCCCCCCCCCCCACCTCTCTTTCTCCTTGCTTTAGTGCAGCAGAGCGCGCCCACCCCCTTCGCTGACTGGCGGGGCTGAAATAATCCTCTCTGACAGCTCATCGTGCGCTAATGCATCGTGGTGCCTGTGGCCGCCGTGGCCCAGTTCAGCGGCTGGAGAGCCGGCCACAGCAGTAACCCTCTCCCACTACACTAATTGACACCCTTATCAGAAGGGGGAAAAGAACTTGAGGAAATTGGACATGACTTAAGTTTACTATATGGATGGGGCAAATGAGAGAGAGCGACATTGGCACAGAATAGATACGCCAGCCATTTGTGAGAACCCAGCCACATAGCCCAATTATTTCACTTGCCAGGTATGAGCCCAGTGGGCCCTTGTAAACAGTGGACGGGGGCGTTCAGGGAGGTAATGGTATGTTTCTCTGTGACCAGGCAGGCCTGCTCATATTGTTCAGCTGTGTCCATTGGGTCCATTATAGATATAGCGGTATACTATTAAGTTGGTTGAAGATTTTCCCCAGCGTACACCTGTTTCTGCGGTTTCTAGGAGGACACCTGTCCGGTCTAAAGCAGTGCGTCATCATCGCCCTGCAGGCTGCTCTACTGGATAGCCTCGGGACAGACAGGACGCCCGCATGTGTTACATTCCCGCCATGCCAAGAGTTTGGTAATAATCCACTGAAACGCAGAGAGAGATCAGCCTGCATATGCTCTGATGTCACCATTATGCCCAGGGAGAGGCAGCCTTCCGGTGAATCTGCGAGTGGCCATCTTTTGACGGCATTCATTTGTTTTTTTCCCAAGCAGGCGATTACATAAGCACTCTGTGGTCCTTTCATTGTGCTGGTTGTCCTGCGCCGTGGTCAATGTGAGCTGCTATGGAAATGCCGACCACACGGCACACCGGTGATTCCACTGTCGGCGTTGC
>JAXIVH010000236.1:130000-172500 GCA_036785325.1 Urophycis tenuis | reverse complement strand
ATCCAGTAAACAAATAAGAGGAATTGGTTCGTCTTGCGTCCTCAAAGGCTCTGGAGAGGAAACAAAACTCGAGAGCTGAAACAGGTTTTGTTGAAATATTTGTGATGTATTTTCATGAAGCAAAGAATCCCATTCGAAATAAATTGTGATCAAATCAGAACATTTATATAATCTAAAGATAAATTAAAAAAAAGATACAGGAAATGTGTTTAATGGAACAATCTATTGGAAGCTGTTATGATGATGAGGAGATCGACATGTTCAAGTCTGAAGATAGACTGTTGAGCTTTAATATTGAAATATCAGCAAAATGAATTACGTCACAAGCACATCTAGAGTCCACCTCTGCAACAAATCCATATGAAGAAAAAAATACAAACTTTCAATTTAAAAAAATGTACAGGAATTACAGAAAATCATTCAAGTTAAAACCAATATCTGAACATGGATTTAACCAGCGAGGATCTGAAGGACAGATCAGACTTTTTACGGTTGTATTTACACCTTTATACACACACACACTTTCTCTAGCTTTCTCTCTCGCTCTCTCTCACTCACTCATTCACACACACACACACACACCACCAATGTCACCACTTTCTCTGAATATACACATGACATTTCATGATACTGCAGGTAAACTGTTGAATTGAAATAGAAATTTGCTGCCATTCATTTTTTTGCGGTAACGTTAACACAACCAAATCATACATAACAATGCACTTTCATGTAGATCATTTCTTAGTTGTTTTTTTTTTCCCCGGTCCATCGTGGCCCGGTCTAGCCTCCTCTCCCCTCTTCGACGAGCTGAACAGCAGGGATTCCAAACGGCAGCGGCGCGTTCCCGGCGAGGGGGCCGCGGTGTGTGTGTGTGTGTGAAGACAGATGGCAGAAGCTGACTGGTGGTCTGGCGACGGGCGCCCCGGCTCTCGCTCACTTCTCTTACAGAAGTCCCGACGGGCGATCGACGACGACGGCGGCGGCGGCTGCTGCTGCTGCTGCTGCTGCTGGCTTACTTCTCCAAGACAAACAGGAAGTGTGCAAGGGGAAGTGAGCAGCGGAGCCCCCCGCCCCAAACCACCGAGATGAGTGTCAAAACCTACAAGTGCGTGAATTTTTTGCATAGTCTCAATGGAGTTTGTGTTTCCTTTTCTTGTGTTTTTTGTCTTTTTTCTTGCTGGCACATTTGACACAGAACCACTGCTGATCCTCCGGGGGGGCGGTCAGGATGCCGACACAGGGCCTGGAAGAGACAGGGGGTACAGAGGTGGGGTTACAGGGGGGCACCGCGGGAGAGGAGCCCGCCGGCCTCTGGCTGTACTGACACACAGTACAGGTACTGACACACATGTACTGGTGTACATGAACGCGTAAATGTCATGGGAACAAACGGCAGGCAGAGGCAGCTCATCGTGTGACCCTGGTGAATGAATCCTGTCGGTTATGAATGAATGAATCTCTGACCAATGGTACCATGAACGCTGTTGGTTATGAATTAATTAATCATGGTTGGACGTTAGCATCAGGTGAATCTCTTACCAATGGTACCATGAATCCTGTTTGTTATGAATGAATGAATGAATCATGGTTTGAGGTTAGCACCGTGTGAATCTCTTACCAAGGGCACCATGAATCCTGTTGGTTATGAATGAATGAATCATGGTTTGACATGTAGGTTATGAATGAATGAATGAATCATGATTTGACATGGTTAGCACCACGTGAATCTCCTACCAATGGCACTGTGAATCCTGTTCATTATGAATGAATGAATCATGGTTTGACATGGTTAGCACCAGGTGAATCTCTTACTAATGGCACTGTGAATCCTGTTCATTATGAATGAATGAATCATGGTTTGACATGGTTAGCACCAGGTGAATCTCTTACTAATGGCACTGTGAATCCTGTTCGTTATGAATGAATGAATCATGGTTTGACATGGTTAGAACCAGGTGAATCTCTTACCAATGGTACCAATCATTGCATCCGTCACAGCCGATCATGGGACTGCCGTCGTCTGGCTTGTTGCATCCGGGACAGATCCAGATCTGGTTGCCAGATTCGTCTCGGATCTAGAAATAGAAAAGTGATTACAGTTGTTATGTATGTGAGGAGAAGATAGGGTTGTTTCATAACAAAGAGCTGGTAAAAAAAAAAGAAAAGCATATTGCTCTAAATGTTAGATTCATAGTCAAGGCAGTAAGGCAAACAATAATCCAGTTAACATGGGGTTTGCTCAGGGGGGACACAAAACACAAGACACGTTTCCCGTCTCACACAATGAGAGGACGGCCCTGCTCTGTTCGAAGGAGGGGGGGGTTTTCGATTTCAAAGTAAAAGCCCTGGAGCTCACCACGTAGGTGCTGACGGTCTCCGTCACCACGCTGCGCACCGGCGTTTTGAGGGTGCTGGCGGCCGACAGCAGGGAGATGGGTGGCAGCATCGGGGGAGGGAGCACCACGGGGGGCGGGGGAGGCGGAGGGGGAGACCGGGGCCTGGCGGCAGGGACCGACTTGGGCGCGGGGGTCTTCGGTGCGGGGGTCTTCGGCGCAGGGATCTTGGGCTCTGCGCTGGGGACCACCTTGCTGATGACGCTGGTGGTGGGACGGAGAGAGAGAAACACGACGTCACATGACCAGAACGAGGACCAGGGCCCTTCTGCGGGGGGAACACGCGTTCCTGGAGCCACAGGTGTGGAGCTAGCAGAGTTCATGTGTATCTATATCTGTAGATCTATGCTGTAGCGAAACCCATCTGTCCATGTAAATGGAATGCATACATTTTGTCCTGGCCAGCTCCCACTCTCAGCGTTAGTCTGGGGATGACCGGGGAAGGCAGAGACGTTGGAATATCCACTTTCACCTGGGAAGCAAAACAGAACATGTCACCCACAGAACATATTACATACAGAGCATATTACATATTACTACAGAACATATTACATATTACTACAGAACATATTACATATTACTACAGAACATATTACAACAAATGTGACGGGACTCACCTTCTCCAGCCGGATCCTCTCCTTCACCTTATCCTTCTCACGCTTCTCCTTTTCCCTGTCCTTCTCCTTCTTCTTCTCCTCCTTCTCACGCTCCTTCTCCTTGGCCTTCTCGCGCTCCTTCTCCTTGTCCTTCTTCTTCTTCTTCTCCTTCTTGTCCTTCTTCTTGTCCTTCTCCTTGCCCTTGGCCTCCTTCTCCTGCAGGACAGGAGGCAGCGGGGGCAGCATGGAGGGGAGGCGCAGGCAGGCCGAGGGGCTGAACAGCGGCGGCATGTCGGCCAGCCCAAACGGCGCCAGGGCCGACAGCTTGGGCTTCTCCTCCTTGCCCTTGTCCTTGCTCTTGCTCTTGTCCTTCTTGCTGCGCTCCTTGTCCTTCTTCTTGTCCTTGTGTTTCTCCTTCTCCTTGCGGCCCGAGCCGTCCGCCTCCTTGGACTTGATCTTGGCGGGCAGGATCTCCGTCGGGTCGAAGTCCCGCGGGTGGTGGAACAGGTCCTCCTCCTTGGCGTCGAACTCCTTCCACGGCAGCTTGGCCTCCTTGGCGAAGTCCTTGCCCTTATCCCGGCTCTTGTCCTTGCTCTTGTCCTTCAGCTTGGCCCGCTCCTTGTCTTTGGGCTTGTCCTTCTCCTTCTTCTTCAGCTTGGTCTTCAGCTCCTTCTTCAGCTTCTTCTTGATGTCGGCCGGCGGCGGCGGCGGCACCTTGCTCTTCTCCTCCAGGGCCTTGAGGAGGGCGGGCTCGGGCGTGGGCGGCGAGGGCGACCCGGACGACAGGTACTCCTGGCTGTGCTGCAACGGCACCGACGGCCCGCCCTGGTTGACCTTCCGCAGCACCTCGTTGATGGAGTCGTCCATGGTCCAGCCGGGGCCCACCATGGGGAGGTGGAGCGGCGTGGAGGTGTCCTTCCCGGTGAGGGGCGTCCCGAGGGAGAGCTTGGGGGTGGACGGCTCCATGATGGTCAGCCGCCGCGGGCTGGAGAAGCCGTTGCTCTCCGACTCGGAGCCGGAGGAGAAGGCGAACGGGTCGGGCTCGTGCTCGGCGCAGGCCTGGGCGATCACGGCGTCGATGGAGTCGTCGATGGCCTGGTCGTCCAGCTCCGGGTTCTCCAGGTTGCCGTGGGCCGGCTCGCCGCCGTCAGCGCTCTGGTGCAGGTGCACATTCTCCTTGCCCATCCTCTCGCTGAGCGCCAGCAGGGGCAGCTTGGCGACGGCGTCCGCCTTGGCGGGCGGCTGCGGCGCTTTGGAGGAGCCGATCTTGGGGCTCTTGGGGCTCTTGGTCCGGCCCGGAGACTTTTTTCTCTCCTTGGAGGACTTGGGAGAGCAGAGCGCGCCCCCCGCCAGCGCCACCGAGTTAACCCCCTTGGGGGACTTAGTCCTTTGCCGGCCCGGGGACGAGCCCTTGGCCTTTCTGGCGGGGGCGCCGTGGGACTTGTGGTCGGAGTGTCGGGGCAGCGCGGGCAGCGGTCTGAAGGAGGGCGGGGCTCCGGCGGGGGTCTCCGGGGACAGGGAGCCCAGGCTGTCGTGGGAGGCGAGCACGCCGGGGGGCAGGCGCTGGGGGTTGAGGGAGGTGAGGGGCTCCCGGGGCTCCACGCCCCACTCGGGGCTGAGGCCCGGGTGCATGCGGGGCCTCTTGGAGGTCGGCATCATGCCCATGGCGGCGTCGGGACTGTCCAGGTGCCTCTTCAGCGGGTGGTTCTCGTCGTTCACCGCCTCGTCGTCCTCCAGCTCCTCGTCTTCCTCGTCCAGGGGCACCTGCATGGCTTCGGCCGAGGTGCCCATGTCCGGGGGGACCTCCTCCTCTTCCTCTTCTGCACCGAACAAACAAGAGAGCGTCAGGGGATAAAGCGGGAACACGAGAGGCCCGGGTGATGCAAGCATTTAACCCCATCTCCGTCACACACACACACACACACACACACACACACACACACACACACACACACTGAATGCATGTTTTGGATTAGATTTGATGGTACTCTTAGTGTTCTCTCGTTACAATAGCCTTTGTTGACAATAAAACTCAATGATCAATGATCAACAGTCACTATTGAGTTATAGAGCTGGTTGATACCATCTATATAACCTATCCTATGAAGGACGATCACATCATTTCATTTTGCCTAAATTATGCCGTAAAATGATTTACAGCCAACCGGCGGCATGAAATTATCATCTGTTACACAGGGCACAATGAGCTAGAGAGGATATATGTGCATCTCCAAAGTCAACAGAAGACGGATTTCTGGCAAGATACACTTGAAGATAAAGTGTTGGGCATCCATAAGAACACTGCCATTTTCGTTCAACACTTCGATGACCGCTTTGAGTGCACGTATTGCCAAATACACGTCTGGGGTCTTGATATGATGACTACTAAGCTACAGAAAATAACTAACTAAATATATACTGTATCAGTTATATACCATCTTGAGAATAATTACAAATTATATAATCACTTCTGGGCAGAAATGAGTATTGAATGGCCTTCTCATAGTAGAAGGTTAACGAGGGGTGTCTGTTCATAGGGTAAAAAGGACACATCCAGAGTGGCCAATCCTAATAAATACGTTGGTGAGTGGGAAAGTATGAACCTACCCTCCTGCAAGGAGACCAGAGGAGGCAGGTAGTCGGGGATGTGCTCCTTCCTCTCCTCGGCATCTCGGGCTCCAGGCTGAGGAAACTGTAGGACGTTGTTCTTGGTGACAGGAAACAGAGGAGTCTGGTGGGCAAAGCTCACAGGCTCCAGGTTGTTCACGTAGTCTTCCAGCTCACTCAGGCTGACCCCCAGTAGCCTGAAGGCCTGGCCCACATCGTCCAGCGCTGGATCCGTCCGGCCATCTGACAGGTGCACAAGTACCAACTACATGAAAGACAGGTCCAGCATCTAGTCCAGCACTATGCTTATTGGGAATATAATAGAATATCAATAGTAAACCTGTTTAAAGTTTGTTTCTTCCTAATGAAAATAAGGATGTGGTCATTGTATTTGTGATGAACTTATCAGGGAGGTTCAAATACAAGTTAAATAATGATAATTTTTAATGCAGACTTGCAATGAGAGGTACCATGATAATACTGGCTACTTATCTCCAATAATGTGCATATCAACCACCAGTGCATTGATAAAAACGCGGGCAGAGCAAAGCTCCTGTACTTTTTGACAACCTATCTCCGGTCACTACCAGGCCTCGCCTGCAGGGGCGCTGGTCCGAGAGCGGGACGGGATCGTGGATAAAAACAACAAGCTCGGCTATATTCCGTCACTTGGTTAACACACCCACACATACCCGCAACGTTCACTTACAGAGCTCGGAGTATCGATGGCACCCCTTGGCCAGCTGCTGGATATATCGATGCAGGACGTCGGACAGCAGGTCGCAGGCGGTAAGCTGCACCGCGTCCCAGCCCAGCGCCTGGCAGATCTGCGCCACCGAGACACGCAGCAGCGAGCGGGCATAGCTCTCGCACATCTCGCTGACTCGTCGCGGTCCTATCCCCAGTTACTTCGCGTTCCAAAACATGCTTCCGGTATTCACGGGACGGGGAACCCGCATCGGGTTCGTGAAATCGCGATTTAATAGTACAATTTCGCGTCTATTTTAGTAAATGTATTGGCGCTTTTGCCAGGGCCGCCATCTTGACTTCGTCGACAGACCCATCCCCGGAGCGTCGGGTTGACATGCGCAGAACGTGCGCGTCGGCCCGCTGGAGTCCGGACTGCTCGAGAAAGTCATCAAGCGCTGACTTTGCGCAGTGAAGTTTTTATATTTAATTTTTTTAAAAGGAAAGAAGAAAGTATTGTCAAAAATGTTGAATATTGTATGAAATTAAGCAATACTCACTGTAATCTTGTGAATTTGTTACCGATGCTGCTGCAACATGTGCATTATCATATGGGGATCAATAAAGTGTCATCTATCGTCATATAAATATAGCGGAAGTGTTTTTGTTTTTTTAGTTTGGATTTTGCTTACCACCGCTGAAAGGAAGACATACATTTTTGGGAAGTTGTACATCGCCCCCTAGAGAGCTGCGGCTCTGGACGTGGGCCTGTGGGGCCAATGAGACTAAATGTAATCTAAGCTAAATCAAATGTTCTCGACGTATCCTATCTCACCATAATTTTCTATGGTTATGATTGTCAACATTAAGTAATTTATACTAATTTACTCATTGTATGGTTTGTGTTATGCATTAGGCTATTTAACACCTGTCTATTTGATTTGATCACTTAAAACGCGAAACAACAAATACATCGAATTGACCTAATGGCTAAATGACAAAAGATAATCAGTTTAATTCAACAGGCCAGCCACTGTTCCGTAAACACGTGTTGCTGCTCGTCCGCCTGCGCTGACTGTGTGTGACCGGCAGGTAGTGCAGCCGTTTTGAAACCGTGGATCTTCGCGATCAGCGTGGAAGAAGTGGGCTCAAATTCCATCCCACCCCAAACAGTTGGTTGTTGTTTTCCGCCCACCTAAGTAAGATTTGGTCGTGCTTTGGGCATTATAGTGCATAGGCAATTTTTAGTGTATATGTTTCAGGACAATCTAAGGCAGACATGAGGCAGAAAAACAAGGTTTTATTAACCAAAGTACACATGATTTATAAAAAAAAAAAAACACACAATATTGTCACTCACAGCCAGCTGTGATTCTCTCATTTACCACAGGCTGTTTAAATAAAGATTTGATGTATGTGTGATCTATTTTATGTTGGCCTATTCTTACCAAATCACATGTGAAGACACGAAGTGAGAAACTGTAACAACGTGGAACGTTTTCACATTGACCTTCTCGTCAGCTTGTCATCTAAATAGGTACACGGGATGTATGCTCACCACAGGTTTGAACCCGCTTCCACCTCAGACTGGTACCAGATCTGAAGCGTAACTATAAGTAGCCAGCATGGCCTTACCTTCCATAACCTTCATCTTTAGAATAGCAGCTTTAGCCCAGGCTCAAGCCCCATGCATTTCTGACCATGTGGTGGCAAAAGCCCAACGTAACATTCCTGGGTATAAACAATACTCATGAGATAGATCTACGCCATACCAGAAAGCCGTTGAATGCAAAAATACAATTCTGGTTTATTCATCAGTCATGGCAGACGATACAGAAATAAGATGCTTTTCCCGCACACGGCAAGCCATTTCAGTGTTCTTTCTTGTTGGTACAATGAGCTTCTTGAAAAGAACACAGTGGCCTATAGCCAGGTGTTATCTTTGTACTTCTACCTGAACCAGCCAATAGCTGATCCCTGGTGAAGGAGGTAGGAGAGAGCCAGGGACCAAGGTCAATGACAACACTAAATTAGCTTGCAGATTTGGTTGGAAATAGAAATAGAAATGCAGCAATTCATTTACATAATTGATTTGTACAAGTTCATCATCAACTATAATCATCATACAAAAAACAAAATATACACTCCCTGTCTGGAAGCTTGTTCAAAACATGTACAGACTAGAATTATCTCTAGTATGTCAAGTAAGTAGAAGTAGTAACCGTGAGGTATTGTAGTTTAGGTATAGTTTTTAAACATTTTAAGAAGGTTATTTGCATGTACATTGACGTAGCCATGACAGAGTTTTAAATACTGGTACTTGGAGAAAATTTTTCACTTTCAATTACAGTCAGCAGAGAGTTAATATTCATTGTTAAAATCCCATGTCTTCCAAATGTCGCGTCCTCCGTTGTATAAGTTTGATCTGTTGAGTGGGAAAAATAATGTTTATATTATGATACAAGATTGGTCAGTGTTTGACTCCCAGAAAGGTTCTGGGTTCAAACCCCAATTCTACAGTCTACCTGTAGACATCTTTAAGCAACATGCCTGCGCCTTAATAAAATGCATTTTAAAAAAATGGTTACATTGTTTACATAATAAATAAATTACAAAAGTAGTGGACGCACAAGAGCAGGTATGGTTAACTGATCTTTGTTGTAAATGTGGTTAAAAGGCACTTGCACCTACACAGGGGTTTCACTTTCAGCCAACTCAACCCTTTTTAAATGTTTAACAGGATTTAAAAAAAAGTGAACTGAAACAGCAGCAAAAAATGGGTGCAGAAGGCTGTGCATGCGTTATAAAAATACAGTGTGGACTATAGGTTAAATGAAAAGACACGATTTATCTATTCATCATGCTCAAAAGGCAGAAAGGGTAAAACCCTTAAACATCACAACCTCAATGCCACGACGGACATTCATGACACTTACCAGTTACGAAAACCGGGAAACGGGCTGAGATGTTCTGGACCTGCAGCTGCAGCAGACACCTGAGATAGCGCGGATGTGGTCTGTCCGTGTGGTCACACTCATGGTACGGCAACACCTCCACAATTCCAGTTTCCTGGCAGCTCTTGATCAAGTGCTTCTTCTCTTCTTCCTCGACACTGAACCTGGCGACGTTTGCAGTATTCACAACTCAGATCATGTAAACCGTTTTCAACACCTAATAACAATAACTCAACTCAATAACTAATGTGCTTCTATTTGACTTTTTAATATTTATTTGTAAACCCTTTTTTCCCAATGTGACTCATAGAACCATCAGACACATGTTCTGTCAGATGTTCAATTTCTGATCATTTAAAATAAACAATATAAAGTAAACAGAATTTCTTAAAGCATGTAATTTAAAGCGTACCTTGCATTTTCCTTAAAGCGACGGCTGTCTCTGTGATGCATGATCCATTTCCACTTCCCGTTCTTGCTCAGCTCTTGCAAGAAGCCCAACAGTTCCTTCATTTTGCCTTTGAACAGAATATTAGGATTGTCATTTATATGGGTTAGGGATGCAGCGATACCACTTTTTTCAAACCGATACGATACCGATACTTTTATTTGTGTACTTGCCTATACCGAGTACCGATACCGATACTTTCTAGATTTGGTCTCTATGAAAGAAGTGCAATTCATTTGAACAGGCTATTCCAAGCCAAAACTAAACAGAGCTTTCTGGTTATAACAAAAAAAGCCTTCAAAGACAAAATGCCATCACATTAGACAAAATGTAAATATAACCAGATAAAGCGAATAACAACAAAAATAAATCACAAAAAGTGATCAGAACTATTGCTTAATAAGCACATTATCACGTTTCAGTTATCAAAAGTAGCCTATCCTTCTTTCAAGTACACAAACCATGTGGTACTATTCCCATGTTTCTTCAGAAAGGCTAAACAAATCAACGAACTATGTTGTCAAATGACGTCAACGTGATCTTTCACTTTATCATACACCTTTGGCAACATTACATCGGTGATGTAGAGGCGACTGGGAATCTCATATATGGGCTCTAGCACTTTGAAAAGACGGCGAAATCCGACATTATCAACAACTGAAAGTGGCTGGTCATTGAGCGCTATGAAGTGAGTAAGTGCCTCTGTTATTTGTATTGCCCGTGAGTTGTCTTTGGACATTTTCTCACGCTCTTGCAAGACGTCATAAGGTTGGCTGCTTCGGTCTTACGCCGCTAGCATTAGTGAACTCTGTGTACTAAGCACTATGGTGCGTCTTTCCTATGGAAGTACTTTCCTTTCCGCCTCTTGACACCGTAGCATTACAGATCTTAGTCTGCCGGATGACGCTTTATCTTAAAATATGCCCAAATCGCCGACATGACTTAGCCTACTGTTACGTCTTTTCGCAGCGAACATTCACACACACAAGCCTTCGGCAGAATCTCTGAGTTTCTGCTCATTATCTCCCCCGAGTTAGTTAGGTAGGACAACTCATCTCTGCATACGGCCGGTTTGATGTAGGCTACTGGCATAGTGGTATCGGTGCGTGGTATCGGCAATTAAAAACGAATACGAGTACGAGTATTTTAATGAAGTATCGGCCAGATACCCGATACTGGTATCGGTATCGGTGCATCCCTAATATGGGTATTTAAACCATTTAAACCGGGACCAAAATGTAGAAGGCAGTATTTAGAGGAGTATTCTTACTGAAACTAAGTGCTTCCAGTGCGACCCTTTCCAACATGATGAATCCACCCTTCTTGAAGAGGTCCTGATGGGTAAGATTCCCAATGTCCTCTGGTTGGTCGATCCCAGCAAACAGCACATTTGCGGATTTCTTCAGATCCAGGATATGGGGGACCTATGAAAACATGCATACACAACATAGGACATATTTTTTCATAATTTATATTAGGTTTCATTAAAATATCCCACAGAACCTTAATTATTAACTCTTAATGTAGCAACATCATGTTTTACCAGCAGTTCTATTACCTTAATAATGTGCTCTGCGATATCTTCATTCTTGAGAATGATGAGTAGCAATGAGGATGAGGAACCCGGCTCATTAAGGGAGAAGTGGGATGGTTGGACCTCAGTGTGGCCATCTGCTTCTAATAGGGCCTTCCAAAACATAACAGAAAAATATTTTATATACTAGATTCACTGTTAACTGGCTTGGTAAAGGTAGTGCAGTTAAAGTACAGTAGTTAAAGTACAGTTACAGTACAAGTTAAAGTACAGTAGAGTATCATGGGGCATCATTACAAATGCATACAGCAGGAATTAACTATTTTAACAGGAATTAAAGGTAAATATACAAAGCATCAGGCATCCCCTTTTTCTGAGGACAGTCCTCGTTTCTAGTGGCCTGTCCCCTGCTGGAGCCGTCCTCGGGAATCCCCGTTTAAAGACGAAAAATACGATTTTACAAACACTGCAAGTGAGTTTAAAATGGCTTTGTTTCAGATGAGTGTGAGTGTGCAATCAAGAGTACTTTTTGAAAGGGCCTTACCTTTGTTTCTTTAAAGAAGGGATCTTCTGATGTCATCAATATGTAGAACCTGAACTTAGTTTTAGAAGACTTCCTCACTAAATCCAGACTATGGTTCAAGCTGCCAAACATCCCGCTTCTCGTTTGCCTGCTAGAGCAAGCACTGGCATTCAATGGTCCATCCGTTTTTGCCTTGTAACCTTTTCCTGCACAGACGTTATCCATCATAGTTTGGTACGACCTGGCACAGTCTGCTTCAATGTTGGAAAGCGCAACATTGGCCTCCACATGGTTTCCTTGAGGGGAGAACTTAGTTTCCTTCATACCCCTCTCAGGCATGCCTGCGCCTATGGACAGGTCGAGGACGGTTTCCTGCCCGTCAGAACTAGGATGAGACATGGACCAGTGGTTGGGATTTTTGCCAGGAACCCTTTTACTGTAATTCAGAAGCTGCCTCATTTCCTCTGAGAAGATTAGAAACTCTTGTTCGATTGAAAATTGTGTGAGGTCAGAATTTCTGCATGTTTCGGTGCGTTGCCCCGAAGACTTTGATACAATTTTTGTAAACCTATAATTTGTATATTTGAAGGAGCTTGTTGAGGGACCTGTGTGAGCTGTGGATGAATGACCATGGATCGGATCTTGGAAGTTGGAGGAAGGAAGATTTTCACCTTGATCAGACTGCGTAGAAACAATAGATGGGACCGTTCCCATCTGTTCTTCCATTTTTTCCACATGATACACGGCGTCAATAGAATTTGGTTTATTCAAGACACATTCACCAACACCATGTTCTGAAACCCTATCAGCCCTTGAGCAAATTTCTAGCTCATCCTCATGTTGGTTGTCCTCTGATGTGTGGTTAAAAACATCTCCGTTATTGTCCAACAGTGTGTCAGTCAGTGTGCTGGGTATGACAGGGATTTTATCCTGACTATCAGCGGAAGCATTTGAAACAGCCGGGTTATTAATTAACTTTACTTTGTAGATGTCATCAGCTGGAATGTCAGTCCTCAATGGCTGTAGGACCACAACAGGATTAAGTCTGCATGGATGGGAGTAACCTCGCAATCTGCTCTGTTCTGGAGCTTTGCATATCTTCTCATTGTTGCAAGTTTTCTTTGGGGGACAAGGAACAGGGAGCGAATCTTCTTCTCGAGCCCTTTTCCTTTTTACAAGCAATTGTTTGGCAGGTGGTATGAATCCATTAACCCGACTTGATTTATCATTTAAATTGTCCATATCCATAGATTTCCAACAGGGGGTTGGGGGTTGATTTGACGATTGTTCCTCAGGTGAGATTTTGCAGACATCATTTGAAGTGCTCGGCTCCAGAGAAGGAAAGCCCTCATAAGGGCTTTCATCTATGGTTGGTGTGGGGCACCTCTCATCGAATTCACTTGTCTCTGAGACCAATTTATTTTCATCACATTTCACAAAAACTGAAGATATATTTTTGTCTAGCTGGATGTTTTCTGGCGACATATGGTACACATCTATGTTCATTGCCATTTTTTTAGGTTCATTAGCCATTTCCAAAGTATCCACTTGGAAAGGCAGGACCTGTGGGCCAGCTTCCACATTTTCTGCTATTGGGAACCCTCCACTGTTTTCGAGCACAGTAGGATACACATCCATGTTCAATGTCATTTCTTTGGGTTCATGAACTACTTCAACAGCATTGCCTTGTAGATCAGCTTCCACTTCTTGTCTTGATTTGTCTTGACCAACTAAGGGCATTGGACTTGCATCTTGCAGAAATTTTGAAACCCCTTCTTGGGAGGACTGGAGTCGGTAATGAAAAGCTGCTTCTGGAGCTAAAATACAAGAAGTTTCAACTTTATTTTCTATCAATTCATCATCTGGTTCTTGATGATCACAACCAGCTACACTCAAACCAGGCAGTACTTCAGCTTGGCTCTCACCGACAACACCATCCTGTAACCGTGTAGAATCGTTGTCAGACTTGCTCTGTTGACTCACAATTTCAATGTTTGCTTCATCCACGGAGTCAATATGACCAGGCACCTCTGGTAATGTCTTATCCAAAGTGATGTTCACATTTTCTTCAGCAATGGCACTATCACCATCACCACCCATGAAGGCGTTTGGATTTACACCTTGCGTCTGTAACGGTTCATGAACTACAACCGCAATGTCTTGTAAAGGAAGGACCTCTGGGCCAGCTTCCACTTCTTGTCTTGATTTGTCTTTACCAACTAAGAACGTTTTACTTGCATCGTGGAGAAAATTTGAAACCCCATCTTGGGAGGACTGGGCTCGGTGATGAGAAGCTGATTTTGGAGCTAAAATACAATAAGGTTCAACTTCATTCTCTACCAATTTATCCTCCTGTTCTTGATGATCACAACCAACTACACTCACATGCAGTACTTCAGTTTGGCTCTCACCTACAATACCATCCTGTAATGGGGTAGAATCGTTATCAAACTTCTTCTGTTGACTGACAATTTCAATGTTTGCTTCATCGATGTAGTCGTCGTCATCATTCTCCTCAGGTAATGTCTTATCCAATGCAATGTTCAAATTTTCTTCTGAAATGGTGTCATCACTGGATTCATCTTTTTTACCATCGCCCTCACATAGCTGTCCAACTAGGGGCATTTGGCAATAAACCTCTGGACCATTGTCCTTAGTTGGTCTGGGGCATCTCTCGTCTGCTTCAAGGTCCTGTGAGCCCAATTTATGTGTAGAATCACTGTCTTCAAAAACTAAGGGCACATTTTCCGCAATCGGGACTTTTCCACAGTTTTCTTGTGAAGTATGGTACACATCAATGATCATTGGCATTTCTTGGGGTTCATGAACTCCTTCAAAAGGATTGTCTTGGAAAGGAAGTCCCTGTGGGCCAGCTACCACTTCTTTTTTTGATTTCTTTTTTCCAACTAAGGGCATTTCATTTGCATCTTGGTGCAATTTTGAAAGCCCGTCTTTGGAGGACTGGGCTTGGTTATTAGAAGCTTCTTTTAGAGCTAAAATATAAGAAGTTTGCACTTCATTTTCTATCAAATCATCATCCGATTTTTGTTTACCACAACAAACTACCCTCACATCAGACAGTACTTTAGTTTGGCTCTCACCTACAATACCATCCTGTAATGGGGTAGAATCGTTATCAAACTTCTTCTGTTGACTCACAATTTCAATGTTTGCTTCATCCATGGAGTCGTGGTCATCATTCTCCTCAGGTGATGTCTTATCCAATGCAATGTTCAGAATTTCTTCTGAAATGGTATCATCACTGGATTCATCTTTTTTACCATCCCCGTCGCAAAGTTGTCCACTAAGCGGCACTTGGCAATAAACCCCTGGACCGTTGTTGTTAGTTGGTCTGGGGCATCTCTTGTCCACTTCAATGCCCTCTGAGCTCAATTCCTGTGTAGAATCACTGTCCTCAAAAACTGAAGGTACATTTTCCGCAATCGGGACTTTTGCACAGTTTTCTGGCGAGATGCGGTACACATCTATGGTCATTGGTATTTCTTGGGGTTTATGAACCCCAAGAAGATTGTCTTGGAAAGGAATCACCTGTGGGCCAGCTACCACTTTACCGGCTATTTTTGAAAGCCCATCTTGGGGGGATTGGGCTCGGCAATGAGAAGCTGCTTCTGAAGCCAAAATGTAAGCTGTTTCATCTGCATTTTGTGTCAATTCATCATCCGGTTCTTGATGATCACAACCAGCTACACTCACATCTGGTAGTACTTCAGCTTGGTTTTCATCTACAACACCATCCTGTAATCCTGCGGGATTGTTAGACTTTTCCTGTTCCCTTAACGTTTTCATTTTCGCGACAGATTTATTATCATCATGCTCCTCTGGTAATGTCTTGGCCAATGCAATGTTTGAATTTTCTTCCAAAATTGCATTATCTTCACTACCACCACCCATGGAGGCATTAGAATTTGCACATTGGATCTGTAACATCTCTTCAGTGGATGCATCCTGTTTACCATCCTCCTCAGGTAATTGTCGGACAAGTGATGATTGGCAAGAAACCCGTGGATCATCATCCCCTTTAATGGTCCCATGGTCATCACTTACTGATTTTGGAGTTAAATTATTGTCTTCTGCCTTTGAAAAGTGACCTTGATGTCTTGCTTGACTTGCTTTATCCTCATTCCTGTTTTCATTGCAGCCACAAGAGAGTGTGATGGATCCAACATCCGCAGACTGTGTCTTATTGTCTGGTACGTTTACATAAGGCACTGGTGATTTGTGCTCAGTTGTATAATCCTCATCCTCAATCAGTTGTAAATGGAAGTCAGCACTGATTTGATGATCCTCACATTTGGAATCATCACCGTCGCACTCTTCAGTACAAACCAAATAAGTACATGAAAAGTTTGGATTAACTGCCACTTCTGTATTTTGTAGATTCTCCTTTCTTTCTTCCATTTCAGAAGTTTCTATGTTGGCACTTTCTGGGTCTATACTTCCCTTCGTCTCTACAACAGGCTGTGGTTGAATAATTACATTTGCTATAACTTTGTGTATGCAGTCCTCACTGAGGGAGTTTGCAGCAGAATGTTCCAGGTTTGTTGCACTTTGTGGACTTGTGTCCGCCTTCTTACTTGTACTTTTGACCATGTTGTCATCCGCACCATCAAACTCACTTGACCGAGACCTGCATACCTGTGGAAAGGACAGTAACCAGAGAATAGATTTAGATACATCTTTAAAGCATTCTTAATTGTTTAAAATGTTTACATACAATTAATAAATTGCATAATCAATACCCCCAACACCAACATTTTCAACATCAGTCATTGGTTGCACTTTATAATAGGTAGGTTTGGTGCCCAAGGCGATTTGAATGACATATAAAAAGGTCAAACCTGCAAGGCCTGATGTTTGCCTTGACATTGAGGTGGGTCTTCATCTTGTATTCCTGCCTCTCTGATAAATGCTTCAGTGGCGTCCTTGCCATTAGACTCGTGACGAGATACAGAGATGTCACTGCAGTCATTTGCATCTTGCTTTTTAATTGACAGGTCTAAAACCTCTGCTCCTTGGTTCAAGACAAGTCCATCTTCTTGAATGGGCTCCAAAATGTGTGCTGAACTCCCACTAGAAACAGTAGCAGTCTCGAGCACAGCTGGCGACAACACCATGCCATTAGACGTTTCCAAGCAATCCTCCAAGTCTAGGGGAGTTGAATGGATGAACCTCGGAGTTGAGCGGCTGTAGAAAAGGCCTATCCACATGTGGATAATGAGTTGAGCTTCCTCGCCATTGTCCCTTACAGCAAAATTCCATGATCTGTTCAAAGTGTAAAAATGAATTAAGAAAAACATTTGTTATTTGTTTGGATAAGTACAAAATTCAAAATAAAACATAACTTTGTTTAAACACTCAAATATATAACGATCATTATCCTAAAAAAAAAGTATGGCACATACCCATGCAAGCCCCTGCAAACAGTTTTCTCCGCAGGGTGATTAGTAAACTTGCTGTCCAAGTCAAAGTCATAGTTTCCTTTCCACTTCCTTGTGACTTTGAGAAATCCATCCTCTTCAACAAAGGTACGGGAGCGCCTGAACCTTCTACTTGGTATTGCATCCTTGTTCATGTGTCCGACGGAAGCTTTGTGTTCACTTGTGCCTTCAGGAGGCACATTGTTCAATGCTTGCAGTTCCGGTCCAGACGAAATCCGGGGATGCAGTGGAATTCTTGCAGTAGAACTTGTTGTAGGCACTTGCAAGGTGACTGACGACGTGTAATCATGTTCTTTCCCTATCAAGACAACCATATCCTTGCTTCCCAAAAGACCCTTTGGTGGAGGAGAATTAGAAGGAAGGATAGTACCATCAGCAGGCTGCGTGGAGAGAAGAACAGCCTGGTTATCTGATTTGGTGCCATCACTTAGCAGATTGTCTACATCCAACCTTGGGTCAAGCTCTGCCATGGGCAAAGGGTTTAGCTGTGGCTGTACATAGTTATTGATATCGCCCAGTGCCAAATCTGCAAGCAAACTTAGAGGGTTGGATTGGTCAGTGGAGCAAAACAGTTCCTTGAGATTCTTTTCCAAGGAGTTGCTCTTAGCACACACTTTGTTCTTGGGACTTTCAGAGTTGGAAGATATAGGTGTATAAAAACGCGTTCCCCCTGCAAAGATGATGCAAAGTACAACAGTCAGCAATATGAAAGATTAAAAGGTCCAGTGTGTAAAATCTAGTAGCAACTAGCAGTCAGCTGCAGATTGCAACCAAATGATAACACAGTCCTCAAATTGCATCCATACTGGTAAACTACATTCACAGAACTATAATAATTGCAATGATCTATATGTATTGATCATCCAGCTTGATGGCATTCTGCCAAGTCTGTTCCGCTAGATGCCACCAAATTATACACACTTGACTTCTTAGTATTTAATTGGCATTTAAACTACAATTTAGAAGAGTTGTGTAATCTATCAAAATGAAAAACTAACTCACATTTGTTTCTTTTTTGCAGCAGCCTTTTCACTTGAAGCTTTTGTTGGATTGGTGATGGGACCATTTGTATGAACTGAGCAGAATTGACCTCTGGAGGTATGAATTGGCCCTCTAGGCTAGGAAGCGGATTCTCCAGGGTATCCATGCTTTCAGTTGTCTGTATCATACCTGGCACTTCTTTAGGCATTAAGCCTAATGCCTGTGCAAAAGCTCTTAAAACGTCCTTGTTACTTTCTCTGGAATCCTGACCATCTGTATTTGACCCTGTATTCAACCTTTCTCTGTCCATATCAGATTTGCCTTTCTCAATTGACGGGTCGGTGCTTGGCTGTGCATCAACTGGCAAAACTGAATCCCCCAAAACTAGTTGTGTGGTTTTTCTCTTTCTACTCAAGAATAAGTTTAATTTACAGAGCAAGTGTTCGCTCTTGTTCCCGTCCTTCCCATGTGAGGAAATATCAGCTGTGTTAGACAGCACACCTTCAATGGTGTCAGCTTCTACAATGTTCACCATGGAATGGTCCTCAAATTCCTGTGGAGAACTGGATGTCTCATAATGAGGACAAGCCACCTCTGTATTATGACACTTGTCTCCTGCATTTACTTTGCTTGGGATATTCACAGCCAGTCGTTCAGCTACAGGGTCCTGATCCATCTTTTCCAGTTTACTGGCTTCCTCTGAGGTTTCACTCATCATCTCTTTGAGGTGCTGTTCACATTCTGTAGACTCGTGCTCAGTTTTCTGAAGCAAGCCATTTAGGGAGCCATGTGGAACCAGCGTTCTTCCACATCCAGTGAGAATTGGCTTCAAGTCCCAGCGATCCATCTTTCTTATAAGAGAACAGGCTGATGTGACATTTTCCATTCTCCTCAGTTTGGTTTGCTTAATTACATTTTCTTGCTTATGCTGAAACCTTTGGACCTTCTTGTATTTGTAGGTCAGTTTTCCACCTCTGCAATGAGACGTTGATAATATTGTCCACTGAGTTTTGGAAGGATCATTGATCGAAGTGCATTGTGCAGCCTGTCTTTCCTCAACCAGTTTCTCAGATGTAGAAGTTAGAGGTTCATCTGCTGGTGGACTTGACCTTTTGAGACATTTTCTTTTACCTTTGGGGCGACCCCTGGGAAGTTTTTTTCTGCCAGTTGAATTCTCCAATGGGTTCTTATGAACTGTATTTGTTGAGGTCATTATTGTATTAGAAAGTTTCTTTGTTGCCACAACTGCTTTGCTCCCGCTCAGACCTTTGTCTATTACTTTTGTGTTTCCCTCTGCAGAGGTAATGCTGACAACCAACTCAGCAATGGGGTTGTGTGATAAATTATTATCCAAAATGCTATTTGTCTCAGAGTCTTTGTTATCAGCATCCTTCTGCCAGCTGCTTGAAACATCATGTGCTGTGGATTCGCTTAACAACCCATCTGAACCTATACTACAAACTGCCCCTGGAGCTTGTTCGTCATTGAGGACCTCTTTTTGAAGTTTGTTTCCAGATGTCAAAAGTTCTGTCACACTGTACACAGGAAGCTGAAAAGAGACTGGGTGGCTGAGATATGACCTCAGCCATTGCCATAAGAGGTTAGTCCATTTTGGGTTGGAGAAAGTGACAGACTTATCATAATCCTGTAAAAGTGGGATGATGTCCTTTGATGTGGTTTCTGCAAGACCAGATTGTATAAGTGCTGCATAGTTTTTCATTTGTTGCACATATTGTCCACGTTTGTCTTCTCTTGGGCCGATGGAGCTTTTCTGCATTTCAATTTCCGCATAATTCAATGCTGGTAGAAGGTGAAGAATGTCAGAGGAAATCTTTGAATCTTTAAATTCTCCTTTGCTGTCTGTCATGAAACAAGTAACGAAGTTTTGACAGTTAGTCATTTTGCATCCAGACAATGTGGTTTCTTTATAATCTGTAGCTATTGCTAATGTTGCTGGTGATGTGGGACAAAACATGCATAATGTGAGTTAGCCTATGACTTCTGCCGCCCCTATTTCTGTTTTCATATATGACTGTTCTGCCTACCTTTCTGTATGGCTCTTGATCCTGGAAACAGAAACATGACTTGCAGGGCCTCAGTTATGCTAGACTCATTACCTGGAAGAAAAAGTATTATGTCCCATTGAGGAGTGTGACATTAAGAGTGCAAATAGAGAAGTAATGACAAGTTTAAACAGAAGAAGGAAATTCAAATCACAGACTTAACTTACCAGTCGAGGTAGCAAAGTTGGACGAATGTAGCAAAATCAGAAAACCGTTTTCATTAAGGTGAACTGTAAGACCCTGAAAAGTTTTGAGGGTGTAAATACCACTGTTTCGGGTATTGGCTCATATCATAAATAAAAGTATATGCTTCCAACCGATGTAGAGACTCACAAGATCTTTGTCCTTGAGTTCTTGGATAAGCAGGGAAAGGGAGGGGTCTCCAACTTCTTTAGGGACAAACTCATGAACACTGCAGCAGATGCCATCCAGGGACACTGAGAGTAAGAGAAAAACAAATACATCTCTCAAAAAAAAGCCACCAGAATTGGAAAAGAAAACTAAGAAATGACAGCAGAAACAAAAAAAAACACTTAAAAGACACACCTTCCCCAGAGAAGTTACTTTCAAAGACAGCCTTTGGGGCAAACTGTCTCAAGGTTACCATGGAAACAGCCTGGTCTACTTTGACTACTGGTGGCCTTGTATTGCGACACCACAAGACAAACACAAGACAAACAAAGGACATTCCTGGTTAAAACATTGTAAGGATTATCACAGTTTGGATTAAACATCTTGAATCCTTTATCTTACAGTTTTACAGGGATCAAGGCCCCCAATCTGGACTTCAGCCGAACATGGAAGACCTGGGAGCTGATATGAAGCTGACCACTCCATATTATGCCGTTTATCACTGAAATTAAATGAAATGAAATGAAACGTTCAGAGTACTGACCAACTGATTCTTGTACAGAAGGCCGCAAGAAAATCTGGATGTAGAACACATTTGTAATTGCTTAAATTAAACCTAGCCAATTTCAACTTACCATTTCCTTTTGTTCCACTGAAAGGGTAAATTGGAAAAACATAGCCAATATTACAAATTTGTAATAACAAAACTGTATCATAATAATAATCATGCATACAGGAAGACTATATTTGTATAGTGTTACAATACCTTTGTTCCTGACAACTAGACGTTGTGGCCTTGCTATTGGCATCGTCATATGAAAATGGCACAATGGCAAATGGACAGACGTGGCTCGGAGACAAGTTTTTCTTGCTACATTCACCAGACAGAAGTTCGTAGAGGTAGTACTGCAAAATTAACAAAACCCTACATGACTGGCAATTCGGTACTCAAGCACACAGCTATATACCTACACATGGATGAACAGATTGTATGTTTTTTAGTTTGATTGCATTGTTCATTCAACATTGTTGTTGTAACACCTTGCTGCTGTAACACCTTAATTTCCCTTCTGGGATTAATCATGCAATTTTCCCTCTTCTTAAATGTAGCACTTACTTCTTGGCAAACTGTGCCCATTGTTTTCTGTATTTGACCCAGTGGTGGTTAGAAACAGACTACACGTAAGCCTATGGAGTGCTAGACCATACCTGGGTTCTCTCATATGCGAGGAATGAGCTGGTGTTGGCCGAAACCCTAGGCAGCTCTTTTGACTCATGACAGTCAAATCCAACTGAAGGTGCAATGCAGTTCTGAGTGTAGTTCTCTTGAACCTTATTAATTCTTCCCTGTGGAGAGAAAACAGAGACACACACACTCAAGTAAAATCTACACTTCTTCCTACAACTTTCTAGATGATTTTTTTATATTTACATCACACTTTTATCTTAAATGTAATGTTTCAAGTCAACTGCCATTGTATGAGCCAATTTGGATTTTCGGGTGATCCTAGCTAATTCGTGACCAACCAGGTTCTCTCTTCCCTTATTAGGGAATCCATTTTGATAGGTGTGTGAAATGCAACATTTCTCAATAATGAGAGAAAGGTAGGAGGGTACAGAGAGGGATGGGACTCTTCTTATAACCGTGTTTACAACTCTTGAATCTTACCTACAGAACCTTTAAGTATAATACAGCCAATGTCAACCTCAGAACAATAAAATAACAACCACATGTCCATATGACCATACCTTTGTCAGCCTTATAATGACGATAAACCCGGATTTCCCACAATACCAGTGATCAGGGGCCAAGCAGTCTGAGTACCTTGCTATATACACTCCTGAAAGCAAACAAATAGAATAGCATTAATACATGTCTTGGGAAATACAGTGAGGAAATAATTACGTTTATCATTTGCCCATATGAATATATGAATGAACATTACCTACTATATTAAGTTAACCATTGAATTACATGGTGAGACACATACTCCTATATCCTTCCATCTTGTTTCACAGTACAGGTCTGTTAAGATGTCATAATTCTCTAACACAAGAACTTCTTTGTCACCCAGGAAAAGACACACCTTGAAGCATGAGGTTGAGCAACTCCTTTGAATTGCTTTCCAGAATCTACTATGAACAGGGGTGGCAGTTGCTCAGTGGGTAGAGCGGGTGGACAGAGCGGGTCGTCCACTAACCGTAGGGTCGGCGGTTCAATCCCCTTGATCCCCCCCTCCTCCAACTGTCCACATGTCGAACCCCACAAAATGTACTGATTGTATGTCGCTTTGGACAAACGCAGATGCTAAATGTCCCTTTCACTTCCTCATGGAGACAATTAAACATTTGTAAAAAGGTTCTATGATGAGAGAACCACCAGCATTGATCTATGAGTGTTAGCTAGACGTGGCAGGAACATAAACAAATAGAAAAAATTGCCTGATAGCATTTATACCCGAGTCCAATCATCCCAAATTGGAGGGTCTAAATTGTGCTTTCTGAAGCAAAACATTTGTACTCATAGTGAGGCCTTTTCATAGTGAGGCCTATTATGTAATCCCTGTATGATAATGAAACCTCATTAGAAGAAACCGGATTACCCTTGGAAGGATCGCCGAGTGTTTTGCATGTACTGTTCCCAGTGAGCACACCAGTTTCCCCAAGTTCAGTAGCCTTCAAAAATAAATCACACACCATAAAATATGATCAATACGTGTCACTATCCAGTGGCATTCTCTGCTTTGTGATCATCTCATCGGCTAGCTCCCGTTACCTTGTTTATGTCATCAAACAACAAAAATCCATATCCTTCTTTCAATTCCTCTTCAGAGTAACCAGCTTCTCTTCGGTTGGCTCGAAAGGCCTCATACTGTCATGAAGGAAGAAATTACGGATCATTTAACTTACTCTGAAATTTTTGGTCAAGAAGCACCAAGATGGACCAGACTGTGTTTTCCTTAATTATATTAGTGTGTCTGTGTTGTGGTTCATGAGCCTAAAGACAATAACATGTGCCGTGTAATATAAAGGAAATTAATTGTTTGGGAGAGAAGAACAGGAATAGCTAGAAAAAACTTTGGTAGTGGCACCTACACCTACACCTATCTAAACCTGATACAACTTGTTTCATTGGCCTGATTTGTGCACCAATATATTTCTTTAAATCGCAATCAATCGTTTAGCTTGAGAAACAATAATATTAACTGCATAACAGCCATCCTCTACTACTAAAATAAATAAATAATAATAATAATAAAAAACAACACTCTTGTATGTTGTACATCTTGGCACTTTGTAATTGCTTGTCTTAGCCCTTAGCAATGGTTAACCTAGCAAATGCAATGCTTGAAACTTGTTCTGGTGACTTTCTTACTGTATTAGCAGCAATGAAATGTTTCACCTTCTTCTGAAAAATGTACCTTTGTAAGTCGCTTTGGATAAAAGCGTCTGCTAAACGCCCTAAATGTAAATGTAACTGTAAATGATGTTCATTCTGCAATTGTTTAAAAAAAAAAAAAAAACACGCAACCATCAATGGTACACTGACCTTCTCCTGCAGTGTGGAGTTATTGAACAGAAAGGCAGACGTGTATTTGAACGCCTGCTTTGACTCTTCATAAAGAAAGGCATTCTGCAGAGGAGCCACAACCTTCTCAAACACCACGGAGCTCTTCGACACGGGAATCAGTACAGCTTATGGAAAGAAATGGGGATAAAAGAAAATCACAGTAGTCAACACACACAAAAAAATTGCGGTATTAAAACGTATCACCACTTCACTTACAAGTCCTAAACTGAACTGTCGTGACTACAACTTAACATTTAACTGAACATTAGGCATACATTGTTCAGCTCCATTTCCCATGGCTGCAGAATCCGCCCTACACATAATGTACTGTTATGTCATAAATGTAAAGTTAACCTCATCCCGACGTGTGGCGCACAACGTACCGTATAACGCTAGAAAAAAGAAAAAACGTGTTCGAAAGTATCACGACGTATTTACTTAAATCGAAACTAAACTATAACAGATCGACTATCGCGTCACCTAAAACTGAAACTTAACTCGAGGTACGAAGGCAAGCTTACCACGTTTACCCGACAGTCCTCCATTTGTACGGTCCATGGTTTAAAACCTCAGGAAACCAGCTATACACACTCTGTCCCAGGCCGATAAACTCCGGGTGCCCGCTAAGATCATGTCGACGAAACGATTTAAAAAAAAATGTGAATTATGTTGGATCTTGAACAAGTGGGACCCGATTATTCAGCACGATCACTCCCGACGGTGAAGCAGAAGAACCAGGAAGTTAAGACTCGCTGGAACACATTTAACGGTGGTGTCGGTAAAGAAACCACCGTCGTGCCACCTCAAACCGATTAAACGGTTTAAACCCAAAAAGCGTCCCCAAAATTCACTGGCTTAATTGTCGACAACCGAAATAGAAACAGAAACCGATCTAGGCGAGTGCCTCCATCTTGAAACGTCCATACGGAGGTCGGCGAGAAACGAAACCACCTCGTCTCGACATCCTGTGGACGTTTGGAGAGCGCAGCAACCGTTATTATAAAGCCATTACGATTGACGTTAAGGTCTGAAACGTAAAGATACGTCGCAGTGTATTTATTGTGACGGAAACAAAAAACAACGTCGAGCGCGTCTGTAGAAGATGTGGATGACAGGACGTGTTTGTCAAACGCTTCATGTTCCTGTGACGTGTAACGAGTACGTGTAAACTGACCGGACCAGACCTTTCGTAACCACTTTTACACAATAAGCAGCTGGCCCTGCTTTGAGAATAACATTGCTAGACAATGGATCAACAGTTCCTGACTTATAATTTTGTTGTGTTGTATTCCCTGAAGAGGTAGGTCTTAAAATGTTTCTCGAAAATTTGTGGATCTGCTGACAGTAGGTCGTTCGACCAGCACTGACACATGAGAAGAGACCGGACTGCAAATGATGTCCACACAGTGCTAGCAGAACCAGATGCCGCTCATTTGTGGCCATCAAACGCTTGGTAGGGAGGGATGAGAGATGTAATGTGGCTCAGTGAAGATCCAGAGAATCCCTTGAACCTGCATATCAGGGTCTGGAACTCAATGCCAATAGCTACAGGGGAGCCGATGGAGTGAGATGTGACATGTGCTTGTTGTTTGAATACGTGTGACTGGATTTTGAATCCTGTGCAGAGGAACAGCAGTGCACACTGGTCGCCCAACCAGAAGAGCATTGCAGTAGTCAAGCTGTGAGACGAGGAACCAGCTGATCCTCCAGATGTTATACAGAGTCAATCCGCCGGATTTGGAGACACTTTGGACATCCTCAGGAAACGCTGCTGATCATCAATCCCAACCAGGCGATTTATAGCACCTCAATAAAAGATCACAGTTAGCTTGCGTACAGCAAAAAGAGGAACACGAACTGAGCTAGAGGAACGGCGGTTTTCGTCTGATATGACTTGACCAACTCACCACCCACCATGCCACCCTATAGGTTCAGACAGACAGACAGACAGACAGACATACTTTATTGATCCCTGAGGGAAATTGCCTGAGGAAATTGCCTAGGTTCACCAGAGAGGTAGGATTCTATCCATAGTGATGGTCAGACAGGGTCAACGGAAGGGTCCGACTGATGTTGAACTCACCGAGGATCACCGAAGGAGAGCTACCCTCTGGGAAAGATGACAGTGGTGTGTCCAGTTCTTTCGCTAAGCTACCCAGCTGACCAGGAGGATGATATATTATTACAATATATGTTTTAACAGTCTGTGATTCCAATAGCCTGGTAGTAGCCTGGAGTTATCTATGATTTCAGGGGGTAATTGAGGGTGCATAGCCATCTGGCTAGGACACGAGTGAGGGAGGAGAGTGTTGGTGAATCTAAATCTCAGTGAGAGCCAGGACCATGACAAGACTTTGAAGAGATGTCCATTATGTTATCAGCTTGACAACATAATGGCAGTTCCACACTCCAAAGGAGAGAGAGAAAGAAAGAGAGAGGGAGAGAGAGAGAGAGAGAGAGAGAGAGAGAGAGAGAGAGGTGGTCAATCCAGTCTCCTGAACTGGTTTACAAATGTTATTATAATAAAAACAATTTGCACTGATTTATGACTCGTCTGAATGTCACTTAGTATCCACCATCTCTGCCTTATCTTATCTTGTAATCAGCAGCGCCAGGTTTTAACCCAACATCACATTTTAAAACAACAGTTTCTATGGATAGAAATTGTTTAGAATATGACTTTGATTTCGTTACCTTCCTAAACTAATGGCCCAAGTAATCTCTTCAGGTTTTTCAAAAAAACTGAACCTAATATGAACTGATCCATCCATTGCTCCATAATAGGCTACTACAGGGGTAAAACATGATCTGTTCAAGTCAGGATGTGAGGAATTTTACCTGTGTTAGTCAGCATCATGAGGAGATGATTTAGGCAACCAAATCATTTTTGTCAAAAAAATTACTTCGGCCATTATTTTAGGAAGGTGACAATGTTATCCCTATTGTAGGGAGCGTGACGTGACGTCACGCTGGGCACCATCTTGTGACTGAACCAACTGAAGCATTGTGTTCCCTTAACAAACGTTGTTGCTGTTACAAGGGTTACTGTAGCATTTGGACCGTATATGTTCTTTCAAAACCATGGGTACTCTTGCAGGTGTATATGTATATAAGAAAAACTAAGTTCGGGTGAATGCGGTCCGCGGAAACGGCATCTTCTTTTCTTTTGCAAGAAAGTGGTATTAACCGACAGACCAAACCACGGTCCCTCCCAACATGGCGCCGTCATCATAGCCGTGTACCATTAGCTCCATGATTAGCTCCGAACTCCCGTCGCTGTGTTTTTGTAATTCCCGGCGTGGCCACGGCGTGGCGGAGACACACGAACCCTTTTTGTGACGTAGTTAAATGTTCGCCCGGGAAGTCAACGGCGTCGGAAATCTAACAAACAACGCTGCCTTGTGTTTGAGTTGGTGACACGTCAATTATGCAGTCATTTCACGGTTAAAGTGGGTTAACATTTGGGTTTTGTGAAAGACTAGAGTTATCATGAAATGGATATTAATGCTCGTTCCAGACCATCCTTGTTTGGAGACATAGGTAATCTCATTGTGCATTTCTACTTCGTATTCATACAGTATATCAATATACATAGAGTACGATATCAGTATACATACAGTATGATATTAGTACACATACAGTATGATATCAGTACACATACAGTATGATATCAGTACGCTGCAGAATGGTTGGTAGAAGCTTTGCATAGCAGGCTTGGCGAAGCACCGAGCGGTATTTTAAGTGCATGGTAGATAATCTCGTTAGTCTGGCTAACATATTCGGATTTAACCTATTCTGTCCAGTGCCTTTACTCCCCAGATACCAAAATAGTTATAATACAGTTATGACGTTTATGAGTTACTGTCCCTTTAGTTATGAGCTCCTCCATTCAACGCTTGCTACGGTTCTGGATGGGTTGGCCCTGTTGTTGATGACCTCATATCATTACTTGGCTTCCATACGATTTTTAGTGTGAGGGTAGGAGATCAGATATACACACGTGACTTTTTAATCCTCTTTATTATACATATCGAATATATTGAAATGTAAGAACAAGTCCCATGTCTGTTGAATAGTGATCAGAATCAGAATCAGCATTGATTTATTGCCAAGTAGTTTTCACATACGATGAATTTGCCTTGGTATATTGGTGCATAACAGACAACAAGAATATTAGAAAGTAGAAGTAAAAAGCAAGTACTGCAAAAGTCAAGAAACATAAACATAAAATAAAGTAGAATAAAATAGAAATAGAAATATTATTGGCCCAACTTAAACATTTGCATCATGTTTTAGAAGGTGGTCATCTTTCTTAAAAATGGCCGAGATGGATTCAAACCCCTGCCATTTGTTCCTATGTCCTCAGCTCACGGTCTGGGGTTCTGGACGGACCGCTCCGCAGTGCACGAGGCTGCGGCCCAGGGCAGAACACACGAGCTGCAGCGGCTCATCCAGGGAGGTGCGGCGGTTAACATTGTGGCTGTGGATTCCATCACCCCCTTGCATGAGGCGTGCATACAAGGACAGACCCAATGTGTAAGGCTTCTTCTGCTCGCTGGCGCACAGGTGAGATATATAAGTATTCATCCAGTCGTCACAGTCGAAGTCTCAAGAGCCTGACAGGCCCATGACTCCAAGCCTTCTCCAGGTCAAGAAAAACATCCCCAAATCTAAAGGGAAGAAACCTTGAGAAGGAACAGAAGAGGGGATTGTTAAGGGGGGGGGGACATCTGAGGAACAAGAAGACAAACATAGGGTAGTGTAGTGGCTAAGATGCTAGGATGACTCCCAGACGAAAGGTACTGGGTTTGACTACCAGTGTCATCACTGAATGCTTGTGGGCATCCTTTAGCAAGCGCTCTAACCCCTACCTGCTACTTAAAACCCTTGCATCGGAATCTGATGTCGGTTCGCTTCGGGTAAAAGCTTTGGCTGAGTGACTCAATAAACTAGTACATGAGCAATAAAGCATGAACAACCCTAGCGAAGGTTCTGTGGTGCTGGGGATGTCTGAACGTGTTCTCGTCTGTCTGTGCCCACACAAAGGTGGACGCGCGGAACATCGACAGCAGCACCCCGCTGTGTGACGCGTGCGCTGCCGGGAGCCTGGACTGTGTGAAGCTGCTGCTGCAGTATGGGGCCACGGTTAACCCCCCTCTGTTCACCTTCTCGCCCCTTCACGAGGCGTGCATGGGAGGTGTGTTCACTTGACGGGTGCCAAACGTGGAGAAAAAAAGACCTGTTTTTTTAAGTGCAGATGAAGACGGTGATTATGTGTTGGTAGTGTTGGGATCCAGGTAGCGGTGTTCACGTCGTTCATGGACACGGGCCGTTTTAGTAACGAAGGCTGCACACCATTTCACTGCTTACTGTGTAGCCATTTAGAGCCAGAGTTACAGTGCATTTTTAGACACTTGTCATAAATAAGGAGGCAGGGATTAGGCGTTATCGCTGAAGGGTGTTTACAGTTGGGTTGCAAAAATGTGAAAACTAACCTTGTTGGACATTGTGTGCTCATTCATGTGTTTTTGTGACAGGGAATGCTGACTGTGTTCAGCTCATGATTGATGAAGGGGCCCTCATGGAGGCCCATGATTGCCACTTCGGAACCCCGCTTCACGTCGCCTGTGCCAGGAAACATTATGACTGCGCAAAAGTGCTCCTCCAGGCAGGTGGGTCCAAACCCTGCTGAAATGAATGATGGTTCCCACACCACATTTGATTTATTCACTGTCACTCGGTGAACCTTAAAAGGATGGCAGTTATTTCCTTGTAATAAACAATGACGCAATACATCACTGTAAGTCGCCAAGCCTTTTTTTTTATTGCACAACAAAACGTGTTCTGTTACTTCAAGAGATTTTTTATCTTTCATCCTCAAGGTGCAAACGTCAACGCGGCCAAGCTGCACGAGACAGCCCTGCATCACGCCGCTAAGGTCAAGCACGTAGGCCTGATCGACCTCCTGGTGGAGTTTGGGGGGAACGTGTACGCCAGGGACAACCTTGGCAAGAAACCCATCCATTACGCCAGCTCGGGATCTCCTGCTTATCTCTGCCTGGAGTTCTTTGAAAGTAAGCTTGGTTTATGTTATAAGAATATACACTTAAGGAGTTATGCTTCCGCGTAGTGATCACGTAGTGATCACGCGATGGCCACGCAGTTGCTCGGACGCAGTCATGAGCCCGTGATGGTTCTGCGTGGGGTTTACACGTCGAAATGCAATTCAATGCCACACCGGTAGAGGGACCAGAATGACCATTCTGGTCATAACATATGGATTACTAGCGAGTAAAAAAAAAAAGTTTACAGAATTGAAGGCAAAAGTGTTGTCGCCAATCAGTCAAAGCATTTATCACACCGTAGCGGTGTTTACGAGTGGAAACCGGAAAAGCGATCTCCAGCGAATGTAGTTCGCGGACCAATCACAGCCAAAGCCAAAGTTGGTGTTGTGTCGCCTCAACGTGCGTCTAGGATTTTTGGGAGGTGCACGTCAGGCACCTTGCGTTGGACGCAAAGGGGACGTAAAGGGTCCGCAAGCCCCCAGCGTTGCGTCAACGCGGAAGCATAAATGAAGCATAACCCAGCCATTATACGTCGAATATCACACCTTCAAGGGACGTTCAGCAAGACGGACTCAGTGGAACTCACGCTCCACGACCACATCCCGATCCTCCTGAAAGTGTACCTCCATCTAAAAACGCAGTGTTTTCAGGTCGTGCTGCTTCATTCACACGTTCCTTCTCCTGCCCTTCATCAGGCACACCGCTCAGTCTCCAGCAGATCAGCAGACTGGCCTTTAGAAGAACCTTCGGCACAAAGACACTCGCGGTGGTTTCCCAGCTGGACTTGCCCCGGAGCATCAGAGGGTTCCTCTGTTACGCGGCCTCCCCTGTTGATCCCCTCTGAGGCGCCCCAGGTCAGCGGTCACCGGCGTTGTGTTCACGTGGGCTCGCGGGAGATTGTGGACTTAGCTATAGTTGACTGATAGAGATGATACTTTATTTTTCTAATTATGTTATTATATGATTTATACCATGATTCATAGCCATAAGCAAGCTTCTACGGAACTGCTACAACACTTCAGAAGTTAGGTCTGAACTTTTGGTCTGAATAACGGGGTCACTGGTCCAAACACACTGGGAGCCACTGCTCTAGATTTCAGTTCTGCACTTTGTTTCTCTTCCTGCCACAAATATCACAAGCGGATCTATGTCACATTTCTGCAAACTTGAATCTCCTTTTTGTCAATCTGGGGCTTGTCCCATTTTATCAGGAAAAAGTGAATGTTATATATTTTAGGAATTATTTGGGAAATTGTTTCATCATACATGGAATTAGCACAGAAATGTACAGTAAAACTGTAATAATTTGAACATATTAATACCTCTTTTGTGAATTGTGAATGTGAATATGTATATACAATCATCTAAGTGAATGTAATTTGGGTAAATAGACAAATACAGGACATATGAAATCAAACCCACAAAGAGATTTATTTTCTTCCTGTAATCATTCTCAGTAAGTAGATTCACATTACACAATACTAGTCGATTCCCACAATGTTTTGCACAACATACAGCAAGGCATCTTAATCTAATTTCTATGAAATGTTTCGTTCACCTTACAAATCAATCCAATTCTCAAAAGAACTTGGATCTCTTGGACCACGGCTTCTCCCTCCTTGAAACGACACGATTTACAAATCAATGTTCGGAGTTCTCTTTTTTCTTTTGCCTTCACAGACACTTACAAATATAAAAGGGAAATTAATTTGAATTTAAAACAATCAAATTCTTAAGAGCTACAAAAGTGGTGTAAATGTTAAATTATGTAAAACAAATGTCACAAATATTTAACTGCTGCACGTAAACAAACATCAGAAACATATTTTGTAAACTAAATACACTCCTTTTTTTTCCCCTCTAAATCAGAAAACAAAACAGAACAAGTAATCGATAAGTTTTGGACGGAAGTGATTGGAGGGGAGTTCCCCTCCCCCGTTTCGAATACAAACTTAGCACAGCCAGGCTAATCAACTCGGACTCAAGACACATAATACAGTGGTTTCCACGTGAACTCTTTGTTCAAACAAGATGGCCGCCGATCCAACAGCCATACGCCCACGCACTTTGCAGCAGGAGCATCTCTCCACGGCACTCCACAGGCCTCCCCCCTCCCCCCCCTTACACCCCAGTCTCCTTCCTCTTCAGCGACCCGCGGAACCTCTTGTCCAGCCTCGCCTTGCTCCGGGGCAGAACCTCCGGGCAGTTCTCGTCCGCCGCCTCGCCGTCGATGGAGGCGGCGGAGGACCGGCGCCGCGGCGCCGTGGCGGCCCAGCGGGGGGGCCCGGCCGGCTGCTGGGCCATGGCGCTGCGCAGGCAGTTCAGCCACTGCTGCTTGTGGTAGACGTCGGTGACCTGCAGGGTGTGGGACTGGCCGTGCGACGGGTCCAGGGAGCTCACACGGAACACGTTCTTGGCTGTGGGGGACAAAGAACGAGCGTGAACGCGTGAACACGGGAGTGGCCTGCAGGTGGACTTAAAAAGGGGGCATTTAGCAGACGCTTTCGTCCAAAGCGAGTTACAATCAGTACATTTGTGGGGTTCGACATGTGGACAGTTGGAGGAGGAAGGGGGTCAAGGGGATCGAACCGCCGACCCTACGGTTAGCGGACGACCCGCTCTGTCCACTCCGCTCTACCCACTGAGCTACTGCCGCCCTTATGAGCCCACGCTAGTGAGGTCAACACCAGCACGCGTGTGACCTTCGGCATCCAGTAGGTTGCAATCGACTGCTGGCGAGCATTGTCCCGTAAGCGCAGGCCAAATGCGGCTCCGCCCACCTTTCTCCCCGGTGGTGAAGGCCCCTCTGAAGGAGCCGCCCATGCGGACGTCCCCGTCCTGCAGGTCCTCCAGGGCCAGGTCCCGCACGGGGATGGGCAGCCGGTACACCTGGAAGCAGCTCCTCTCGTTGCGGGTCACCGGCCGGGTCAGCACCATCAGCTCAGAGAAGAGGAACACGTGGAGCTTCTGCGGGTGGGACACAACGGCGGAAGCGTTCGTTTGTTAATAACTCAAGTGGCCCCGTTTCAAAGTGTGGCGTTGAGACTACAGAAATGCGTGGCGACGGGGCCGTGTGGTTGCGTGTGACGTCATGTCAGCCACACTTCGGTGACATGACGTCATATCACCGGGATTCTCACCGAGCCACTCTTGTTCCTCAGCTCTCCGTGGCACAACAGGCTCTTGCAGCTGTCAATCAGAGGGTCTCTCTGCCGGTCGTCCAGGTACTCCAGCCTGTCGATGTAGTACTGGCACTCCGACTCCCCTTTCTTCACGTTGATGTCGGACAGGATCCCCTGGATTATGGCCATCTGCGGAACGCCAGCACTCAGTTAGCCTCGCGCTACTGGATGAGCAACTTGGGAGAGAAACCGGGCGGAGGAAGCTAGATTTTGAAAGTAGCCCAACACAACAGATCCCATCCCTACCTTCAGGCCTTCTTCCAGAGCCACTCCCCAAAACACGTCACTAGCGCGCTGGCTTTAGCGATAGGTTGGGCAGAGCGCTCGCTGGTAGCCAGGCAGGCAGTTAGACAGACAGGTAGGCCACCCAATCGTTTCAATCAGACCGAATTATTGCTAAATGATTGAACAGGCTTATTACAGGTCTGCAATAGCTGGATTTTTTTTCTCCGAATTTTGATTGATTGATTGATTACTGTTGGGATGTCAAGAGAATGTCAACAAATATGACAAGATTGCTCCTAAAATAAAATGGCCATTGCCAATCGCCATTACTGGAATCATAACCAATAAGGATGCACTGATACCCTTTCATAATTGTTAAAGATGGCTAAAATGTTTAAGGATAGCGTTGTGGAAAGTCCTGGGTTCGATCCCCAATGACCCCAGCTCATAAGCAGGCCTTCCTGAGCCACATGCCTTCCATCGACCTGCTTATGAATGGCTTGTATCCGTCTCGTACATGTCCGAGCGGTACTATAGCGACGCAATCACCACGTGGGCAGTGTCCTCGCTGTGTCCCCGGTTAGCAGCTACTACAGTGTGCGCGCGGCGGGGGAGGACAGAAGGGTCCCGATGAGACGACAACGAGGAGAAAAACGTACGGCCGTTTCCAGACTGGCCACGTCCGGGTGCTCGGGCGGCGTGTGCCGGAGGATCTCCCTGAACAGCAGCGGGTACTTGACCAGGCGCGACCGCGGGATGTCCAGGAAGCTCCAGAGGTCCAGCTTCCTGCTGAAGGGCGACTCCAGGCAGCGCTGCAGGAAGTCCTGCACCCGCTTGTCCTGCTTCTTCTGGTCCAGCAGCGCCTTGGCGGCCAGCTGGTTGCTGCAGTAGACCTTGTAGGAATTCAGGCCAGGTAACTGCGGGAGGGAAGGAGACGCGGCAACAGTCGGTTTCCCTTTGTGCAGTTCAAACTATTGCCTGTGTCAATGTTAGCCCGCGAGTGGTATTAACTGTTCTGTGTGTTCCGAGTCAACAGTGTTTCAATATCAACATTTATATCAGGCGCCAAAAATGTTCAGCAGGAAATGCCAGACAATTCAAAAAGTAAGGAAATTTGAACGTCAGGTCAGATACAGGGCAGTAATAGCCATTTGGGTGGAAAAAGCCAAGGCGTTAACAAAAGATACCAAAACTAAAATGTTCATATAGAAATATAGTTATAAAGTATGTTATAGAACTATGGTTATAAATACAGATCATCGGTGCAGAGCCATACACAGCGATGTCCCTGACCTTGCATCAGTTTTAAATACATACCCAATCTATTATGATCTGTCCAATCTGACCCACCGTGCCACTGGGACCAGCAGCACTCTCTGTTAGCTTTGCATACAGATCTGCAGACACGGAAAGGCACAGGCATGGTTCATACACCTCTGTGATCGAAGGGCAGGGGAATGGGTTAAGAGTTCAGGCCTCCAGACCGAGGCTTACCCTCATGCAGGGGAATGTAGGCATGCAGCTCCCCAAAGATGTGTGTCAGCTCCTCCTCCGTCATGATGGAGAGCTTCAGCATGGGGTCGTGGTACGCCTGAAGGCAAGGAGAACCACGGTTCGTTCAAGACCGCTGACCATAACCAACAGCAGTTGTAGTTGTGATGGTACTTTTACCATTTACTATTGGGTCATGGAGCAGGAGCGTTCAACCAAAGTGACTTCAGCAATAAATCAATATTTAGCCATCTTCATCTTCTTGCTTAAGGGTGCCTACGTTCTGGGCTCGAAACTAGAACCTCCTGGCCGGGACATCCGCACACCCTGACTACCATCCACTCTGCAAGGATCCATCCCTCTGCTAGGAGGCAATCAGACCCACTCACCTTCCGTGCCAGTTGGAGGTCTTCAATGAGATCCTGCTCGCCCCTGTAGAGTTCATGGATCGCCTGAGGAGAGAGAGAGAGAGAGAAGTACTAAGTAAAACCACCATAAGCTAAGCATCATATAAATGGGGCGGCAGTAGCTCAGTGGGTAGAGCGGGTGGACAGAGCGGGTCGTCCACTAAGTGTAGGGTCGGCGGTTCGATCCCCTCGATCCCCCTCTCCTCCAACTGTCCACGTGTTGAACCCCACAAATGTACCGATTGTAAGTCGCTTTGGACAAAAGCGTCTGCTAAATGCCCCCATGATATAAATGCTTGATTCAGGTTCAAAGTTGTATTGCCAGGCCCGCCACAGAGCCTGCCACACTACCTCCTGTCTCTTGATCTCCTTGGTGGAAAAGGTGCTCTTCTGATGGACGTCGAGGCTCTCGGACCACAGGGTGCTGTTCCTTCGTTTGGTGGGCGTGGGGCCGACCCCCTTGCTGCTGGCTCTGAGGGACATCCCCGGGGACTTGCTGTCACTGCGTGACATGGACTGAGGAGCACAGGTTTACTATTAAATACAGGCATATGTAGAGCCATCCCTTTAAGGGTCCTGATTGCACTACAATTGAAGAATGATTGAAGAATAGGTTCTATCCCTGGGCCACGAGGTTACTGAACTCAGCACCTCACCTTCCTACCTCACCCTCACAATAGTACGCACTGTGTCACTTTTACATTGTCACTTTTATATTGTCACTTTATATTTATCTACAGGTCCCTTGGATTTTCTATTTTTATTTTATCTTATCTCATCACTTTATATTTACTTTAATAACCTCATTTGCGTTACCGTCATTCCAACATTCCGTCATTCCGAATGTGTGTCTGCATTGTTTTTAAGTATGTGTGGGCCATATGGCTATTTTTATGGCCTCTTATCTTTTCTCCCCTTCTCCATTTATTGTTTTGTTTTAAAAACAATAATTGAATGCACTATTACTGTGGCAGCTACTACAATCTCGTCATGTCTTTGATGTGATGACAATAAACACTTCTTGAATCTTCTTGAAGCCATTTCAAAATCTACCCTCTAGTGACATCGCACTGGGAAGTGTCCACCCAGATGCATTATAGATCTGTCGACCTGCCAGCATACCCAGTGGACTGTACCAAACGGCAGGCTGATCCATCCATCATACAACACCTGGGTGGACTTTACGACTATAGAGTGGCATCTAATAGCTTATCAGACTCACAGCTGTTGGTAAAATAAGGGTTTATCTTAACTTAACCCCAAAAGGTGCACAATATGGGCCAGGGTGAAGACGCTTGCTGGTTACCTGAAGGGTTTGCCCAAAGCGCCGGACTGCTCCATTCTTAGAGGGGGACATCAGGTTGGCCAGGGACGACACCTTGGCTAGTGGTCTCACCCGCTTGTTGCTAGGCTCCTTGAGAAAACAATACACATATTCACACTAGAGCTGTGATTTGTCCATCATCTATAAGTGATTAATTACCATTTTGAATTTTTAAGAGTGATTTCTCGCTTCTCTTTTTTCTGAAATCCTTAACAGATAACATCTGAACTTCAGGTGCGTTACAAGAGGTTGGTTTCTGTTGTGATTCATGCATGTGAGTAGCAAACAATTAAAAGGATTTGGCAGGGAAGTTATCCAAAATACAAGTGCTCTCACCTTGAGATCGAAGCTGGAGAGGCTGACTGTGTCATCGTCCTTATCTTTGCGTTTTCTTTTCTGTGAACGTATACCAATGCATGGTGTTGGTTGTATTCTCCAGGTCCAGTAAGCCATCAAAAATAGATGTACTTACATATCACAAATCTAATAATCACATTGGGTTTAAAATAAAACTACTAAAAAACGACAAAAAAAAAAAACGACTATATAATTTAATCAAAAAATAAGTATGTTCTTTAGTTACTTATTTAGTACTTTAGTTATCATTTTAGAAAAATATAAAGATGAAAACATGCCGGCCAGGGGTGATTCTGTCCATGTGATTTTCTGCATTTTGCTGCATTTAAGGGTGACCTGGTGGAGATCTTACATTTATTCTGGTGGGGGGTAAATATAATATTATTATCTATTTATCTATCAATCCAACACATTGTATATTTTTTTCACCGCCTAGACGGTATAGACCCAAAACTGGTCCAGCTTCACCACTGATGCCGGCCACACAATAAAAAACACAATGAATGAATTCTTGTTGTTCTCGATGGGGACTTACCAGAGTGAAGTCCCATGATGTCCCAGGAGTCAGGAAGGTAAAGGAACTGCCTCTCTGCAGTGGAGGTCTGCAGACGGTCAGCAAACGAAAAGTACTTTGTTATCACATGGCAAATGTATACAAATATATACACAGTCCTATTTGACGCCATGTGTGTTCAAACGTACGCCCTATGCTTATCCGCAATGTTAATCTACTACCGCTTTCAAATGCGCTTTAATATTTCGGGTCACAATCAAGTATGAGGACACAACGATGGTCCCCAGAGAAGGGTCAGCACTACGATGGTGTGCTGCTGGAAATCAGACCCCATGCAGAGAGGACACTGTTGTTATTATTATTGTGGTCATAAATGTTTTATAAGTGAACCACATAAAGTAAAAGAATTATCCTCAGATACCACCGCTACGAGGCAGCCACCATGCCTGATCCTGTCAGATCACTGGCTGGCTATGGAGGGGGCGAGACTCCGCTCATACAACGAGACTACAATACTAACAAGAAAAACCGAGGCCAACGATTTTAAAATACGAATAGCCACCCGGTCCCGTTGCATAGCGAACATTTCGTAGCTCAACCATACTTCTTCCTATTGTTGCTCCTGGCTTCAGGGGACGAAGGGTCGGCCCTGGACGCCCGGGACGCCGTCCTACGGAGCTGCTTCTCGTTCTTCATCCCGCTCCGGGTCACTTCCTCGTGTTCCTCCTCCATGTACGAGGCGTTGCGATGCGTGTTGTTAATTATTAGACATGCAGATACGAACACGCGAAGACAGAACGCCTGGAAACTCAACAAAAACAACAAAAATATGTCCGATGACAACACGCAACCAACACAAGGCGACGACGGATGTTTGAATGCGGCGGACTCTCGGGAATGACCAATCAGAGCGAGGCTAGGCGCGGTGGGCGGGGTTACAACACATTGTATTGATGATACCAGGCTGGGGACGGGGAGCCACAGGCCAGGCTGTAACACCAGAGGCCCCACAAACATAATGTTTAGCTGCTGTGCTGATCCTAAATATTCTCAAATTGACCTAATTATAGGATCAGTTTGTCCTGACCTACATGTTTCGTTTAGATGCCCTACAATAGAGGGCACCACGTCAGTGCCTAGATAGGTAGTTAGATAGTATTTTAGTATAGCATTATATCCTGGGAAACTTCTTATACTTTATCTTTCTTAATGAAGACTCACGAGACAGAGCTTAACTCAACTTTACTTTGTTTTCATCAAGCATAACCTAGAGTCCTTTAGAGAGTCTCTCTAAAGGACTCTAGGTTATGCTTAAAGGACTCTAAAGGACTCTACTCTCTCTAAAGGACTCTAGCATAACCAAACATCACTTCCCATAAAGCCTTGCGTTACCTTCTACGGTACGCCCCGCAGTACAAACATAACATTTCCTCCCCCCTTAAAACAAATGTCCCCACAAATATCAAGTAAAAGATCACCAGCAATATTAATATTAGTAATATAATCAATATTATATATAATATATACATATATGTATATTCAATGCAACCACTTTATGTGCATAGATTCGCTGCCTGAAAAGACCATTCAAAATCCAAAATAAGGACTATTATTATTTTGATTAAAAAAATGTTCACACATGTACCTGGGAGATAAGGGTAGACTACCTCATCCCGCGACGACACTCATGGAGATTCTTCTGCCCCAATACCTGAGTGTGTCAGTGTTAAACAGTTCATCAGAGTTCATAAGTCCATCCATCTTGGAGGTTTACGCTCTCTTACCGGGTACCGTCTCTCGCTGGTAAGATCAGTCTTACCGTCCCTGGAAGGAGACGGTATAACTGCCAGGGACGGAGGAGTGCAGCCTGCACCATCTCTGGAGGTTCAGGAACCGGCACCTCAGGAGCAGCAGCACTGCCAGGTGGTGATATTGAGTCATCGATGTAGTACCCCCAGGGACTCCTCCGCGCGCTCCATCAAAGGCAGCTCCGATGTTACTGCCCCCGCCGTTTGTAGAAGTTGGTCGACATGCCTCTTCCAGATGAGGCCTTGAGTCGTCTGGACGGTATGGAGACCGGCCCGGTCTGTGCCACAATGGTCGCAAAAACCCACCGTGGCCCCGTACTGTAATTCTTTGCCAACACCTTGTCACCAGGAGAGAAAGCTCTTTGTTTTGCTCGATGATTTCTGCACTGGATCTGCTTTCCCCGCTGATGTTGAAAAGTGTCCTTCATGGCTGCTGATTTCAGCAGGTGGAAGTTGGTTCGCAGGTCTCTTTTGAACATCATGATTGCGGGAGAGACCTTTGTGGTGCCATGGGGTGCGTTGTGATAGTTCAACAGGAATCTTGCAAACGCTGATGAAATGTTCCTTGGCCTTGAGAGGCCTTTAGATCTATCTATATATCGATCGATAGATAGATAGATAGATAGATAGATAGATAGATAGATAGATAGATAGATAGGCCTAGATAGATAGATAGATAGACTTTATTGATCCCCCATGGAGGAAATTCACTTATTGCAGCAGCATAGATCTCAAATTTACAAGATACAGTGCACAGGAGCAACCATAGTGCAGAGAATATGTTATTTACGTCCTGTATATCAACATAATTGTACAGTTATTTACATCACATAGCTGTGTGAGTACAAATGTACTAGTGTTCAGTACAAAACCATTGTCCAATTTCACATGGACATTGAGGTTTCTAAAGGTGTAACATCAACTGGACAACAATGAAGAATTGAGGCCGGTGTTGATCATTCACTTTATTTCATGACAAAATAACAAGATTATTGCAAACCAGCTACACACCAAGACCTCTATACATTACAACAAGAACCTTCAACCAAATATGACTTTTACTGTGTAAAAAAATAACGACAAAAATCCCTACGACTAGTTTCAAATTCTAAACCGAAACATTAAGAACTCAGGATGTGTGAGTCATGAGTTCTTCAAGAGCCTTCTCGCGGTGGTTCTCGTGGACCAGAAGAACCTCTTTGATGGCACTCTGGGGAAAACCCATTTCACGAAATTGCGTCAGGAGGCGCAAGAATTCGGCAGCCTGAGAAGCAGAAGACGTTGGGTCAAAACCTTGTGCTGGAAGAACGTTAACTCTGGGTTGTTGAATTCTTTGTCCTCACCTTGCTCTCACAGTTCTGGAACATCTCCAGGGCTTCCTCTACCTGGGCTTCATCGTATCCCAACTCACACAAATGCTGTGTTGCCCCCAGGTAACTGAGGATCTGTAAAAGTACAGGAGGAACACAGTGGTATGAGGAATATACTAGTTTGATGTAGCACTGATCGACATTCTCGTCTAATAGTTAATTCTAGTGTTGAAAAGTCAAGTCAGAGTAGCTTTAATGTCAATTCCTTCACATGTAAAGACATAAAAAGGAATTGAGAGGACATTTCTCACCCTCCCACGGTGAAACAGAAAAAGTGCACAGGCACAACATGCAGGACAAGACATTCCTAATACTAAAAGTAAACATACAATTTCAAACAGATAAGATAAAAAGACAATAAAAATAAATATGCAACGTCGGAATCGACTATTGTATGAAGTAGGAGTAGCAGTATAAGGTTGTGTAAAAGTTCAAAAAGGCAGTTGTAATGGTAAAAAAAAAGGCCAGTGTACCTTCTCTGGGCTCCGATAGGGCGTCTTCTGTAGAGCCAAGATGGCCGTGCGTAAAGGGTAGCCCTTTTTAGTGACGGCCCCAAGTAACTCTCGCTCATCCTCGCTGAGAGCCGATAGCAGCTCTGCAGAATGGTCAAAGGAAACCTCATGGGGGCCCACACCTCGCAAGGTCTAAAGGTGGACAAGGCAGCACTGTGTTGGTTAGCAAGATGACAAAAAAGAGGAGTATAATAAAGGAGAATTGGTCATACAATCAAAGTGGCATGCACGAGTCAGCCGACAGCACCTTCTGCCTGCGGTTCTTGACAGCAGCTCCTGCAGAGGACGGCCTGGTTTGCTGGGGACTGAATGTAGAGCAACAGACGGACTGCGTGCCGACTGCATATTTTTTGTTCACTGAGCCCAGGGAGGCCTGCTTCTTCCTGCAGGGCTTGCCCCCTGGACACGGGGGGCTGGCGTGCACGCTCTGCTCCAGCAAAGGTTTTCGGCGGCCGCTACAAGCAGACCGAGGTCTTGCCTGGCTCTGAGGAGGGACGTGCATACAGTGTTGAACCGCAGGGCCGGCATGGAGCTCCCTGAATCTGGACAGGGTGTCTTTTGGCGAACAGCTACTGGACCGCTCTCTGCTCTTGAAGCGGGGAACACTGTCATCAGCGGAGGATCCCTCGTCATCTTCAGAATAACCGGCTTCGTCGTCCGGGTTGAAGATGCGGAACCTGGCCGTGCGGGGATGCAGGTGCCTGATGTCTGCGGCGTTCAGACTGTGGCTCCTGGGCCGGGTGCTTGGTTCCCACAGGTCGCTTCTCCTCCGACTGGCCCAGCGGCTCTCCTGAGGGCTGCCGAACATCATGGAGTACGGAGGGCAGGATGGATGCTTTGGAAATCTTTGCGCTAGGTAAGCTGGCCATGCTCTTCTTTGGTAGTCTTCCTCAAAGCCAACCAACACCCAGTGTTCAAGGGCGAAGTCATACTGTAAACAAAACAACTGTTGAGTGATGAGTGGGCATCAGCAGGTCCTTCTGAAGTCCTACACTGACAAATATGACCTCAATGCGACGGCTGAGGCACGAATCTTAAAAAATAAAAAGTCCCCCTTGTTAACCCAGAGATAACGCCA
>JAXIVH010000236.1:72500-125000 GCA_036785325.1 Urophycis tenuis | reverse complement strand
GACAGTAAGACATATACACATGTATACTGACAGTAAGACATATACACATGTATACTAACAGTAAGACATATACACATGTATACTGACAGTAAGACATATACACATGTATACTGACAGTAAGACATATACACATGTATACTGACAGTAAGACATATACACATGTATACTGACAGTAAGACATATACACATGTATACTGACAGTAAGACATATACAAATGTATACTGAGGAAAAAACCTGAACCAAACCTGAGCCAAACAGTAAGACACATGTATACTGAGGGGAGAACCTGAATACTACTAACCAGTAAGACATATACACATGTAGAGTATACTGAGGAAAGAACCTGAACCAATCAGTGAGACATACACATGTATACTTAACAAAGAACGCAAACAGTCCATGCAGACACAAAGGGCAGGGGCTCGTCAGTCAGGGTGATTACGACATGACTAGTTCTACACTACGTGGACCGACCCCGACAGCGCCCACTGTGTCACACGGCTGGGCGGTTCCCAAAATGTGTCCCAACTTTCTGCCCCGTCAATAAAACAATAAAAAATAACGGGATGGGAACGGGACGGTACGCACACGACACAACGCAATTTCAGTTTTGCCCTGAAGCAACATTCATTTTAAGGCGATAATTGCCGGCGTTAGCCTGCAATTGTTGTTTATGACTTATGATGTTGGTTGTTGTTGTAACTTATGCTGGTGATATTGCTGTGACTGTTGTGATCCTTCCAGTGCCTAAGTATGGTGCAAACCTATTTATTTGTTGATGTAGTGTGTGTTGTACTGTGCCCTGTCTTCAGTATTAACTGTCCTGTTGATGTATGTTGTTGTTGTGAGTGTGGTGGCAAATGGATTTCCTCCTGGGGATTATTAAAAGGTCAATCAATCAATCAATAAAATCAGTTTAAGCGATCCCAACTTCCCCACGTCTTTTGTCCGTCGCAACAGACACCAGATGAGCGGTGCCTGTGAAGGGCCGCCTACCTTCTCATTCTTCCTCCTGCTGATGATGCGGTCCAGCCCGTTGAAGGCCCCCGAGGCCACAAAGAGGATATTGGTGGTGTCCACCTGCACCGTCTCTCCCCGCAGCTTCCTGGAGTTCTTCTCCGGGACGTTGACGATGGTCCCTTCCAGCAGTTTGAGCAGGCCCTGGAAAATATGACGTTTTGGCATTTAAGCGCACAACAAACAAAGGCGCTTCAAAATGGTTACCGCCGTCCGAGTTCACAACGTGGGAGAGCCCCCGGGGCCCTCCTCCACGACCTGGAACCTCACGGAGGTTGTTTTTCTGCATTTCAAAAAGGAGAACATGCTGCACGGTTATCGGAGGAGCCAGTATCTCCACTTGGCAGGCGTCCTTAAGCTCTGATGACCCCTCGTGGTAGTTTTATGATTTAGCACAGTACATGTGTTACATATTGTACCTTTGAATAAATAAATAAAGAGTGGCCCAAGTTAGAGGAAGTGAAAAGGAGCAGTACACACTGTACCTTTAAATAAATAAAAGAGCGGCCCGAGTTAGAGGAAGTTAAAGTGAAAAGCGCTGACCTGCTGGACCCCCTCTCCGCCGACGTCTCTGAGCTGATGGATCCCAGGCACGCTGCCGATCTTATCCACCTCATCCAGGAACACAATACCTGGGCACGGGGCACAGCAGCCAGCATTGAGCTACATAGCGTCTACCTCCGGCCAAAGTGGCGGTAGAAAAACGGCTCCACGGCTGTTTAAAGACGTGCTGTGAAAGGACAACACCCACCTTGCTGGGCCTTCTCGACCGAATAGTTGGCGTCTTGCAGCAATTTGGCGATCACTGACTCGATGTCTTCCCCCACGTAGCCCGCCTGGGTTAGGGTGGTGCAGTCACAGATGGCGAAGGGCACATCCAGACACTTGGCCAGTGTTTGCGCCAACAATGTTTTTCCTTGAAAAACAATGATTTAAAAAAACAAACAAGGCAAAGTTCACAAAACAAGTGCACGCAGTTATAAGTGACTCACGAGAGTAGATAAAAAAAATACAATATGTATATCCTGTTTCAATAGAGAGGGTCCTTTGTGCCAGAGCACGCCTGTGAAGCAATGTTGACATAACAACGTACCTGAGCCAGTGGGGCCCAGGAGCACAATGTTGCTCTTCTCTAATTTGATTTCGGCGTTGGTGGAGTCCAGCACGTCGCCGCCCCGCCTCTCCTGCTGCGTCTGCTGGCTCCCCTGCTGCTGCATGGACGCTCCCAGGGCGTTGCCATGGGGACTGATCCCGGCAATCTGCAGCAGTTCTGCGTCAACGAAATCAGTTTGGGAGGCTTTCCGTTACCCCGTGACACCACAGAGACCATTGGGAACAACAACAACAACAACAACGTATGATTCTGAAAGTAAACAACATGCGACGGGAACATCCCTCGTTGCGTTCCGAGAGAGTGCTCAGTCTACCAATAGAACCACAAACTGACCGGTGTTTGACTTCACATGTGATCAAATGCAAACCAGCAAATTGTGAGTCCGGGCTATAAATACACCTACCCTTCTGGGAAACAGTGTGGAGTTACTGCATGTAGTGGGGCTGGAGTGGACAAGCCAGGGAACGGTTCAGAATCTAGGTCACCAGGCCACCCTATATCACTGTCTGGTTACGCAACAAATGCAATTTTCGCATAAGGTTGCATTTGCCCATTTGTGAGTATTGGGAAATTATAACTGGGTAGCTAAGGACTGGACAGAAAGACTTTGCTTTTGTCTTAAACCAAAGATATTTGTGAGACATAAACGAGAACCGACTGGAGGAAGCAACCTGTAAAAACAATGGAGGAACTCCACAACTGGACTCTTATTTGGTTTGGCATTTGTGCAATTCATGTGAGGGGGTAACATCAACAAACATTGAATGTTACTTTTAATAGCCAATAATATCAAGACAATGGTGAGAAAGACCAATGACTTACTTGTGAATCTGTACTCATCCTCTCGTCTTCTCATCTCTAGCTCTAAGGGGAGACGATGAAAGCTCTCAAATATCAATATTATCATTACACTTATATCGATATAAATATATAGATATAGTCCTGTAAAGGACTTCTACTCAAACTGTAGGGTATGACCATTGCACAAATGCCAAATCATACATGCAGTTTTAAAAACATGCAATATTGCATCATTTTTTTGTCAAGTCATCCAACATTGTCCCCATTCCTAAATACTAAATCTAAGCTGAATCTAAAATGATTGAACCATTGTAGAGGTATGGTTCCCTTTCCTCCGTCTCCCTCACTAATGTAACCCTTTATTACCATACAACAAATCCATGTTAGCTGTGGGTTGGGAGTTGTTGTTAGTGGTGACTTGGGAGCGACTGTATGGAATCCCCCCACTCCAGAGTTGGCCGTGGACAACACACACAGCGACCGACCAAGGTGAGCGCGTGGTACACAGTGGTACTGACCCCTGGGTGTCAGGGACGCCTGCTTCTCCACCTCCACCTGCTGTCTGCTCCCAGCGGGGATGTTGTTGTAGATGCGTTTGTAGTGATTGTACACCGCCACAGCCAACACCTTCTTGGCATAGCTTTGGCCCACGACGTATTTGTCAAGGTAAGCATAAATCTGAGGGGGGAAAAAAAAAAAAAAACACAATACAGACGATCAACAAAACATACTTTTTTCCCTCCGGTTGAACACATTGGGTGTGTTGAATACTTGGCGGCATTGTTTCCCTTCCCGTCGGGTTGGTTTTCCCGTACCTTCTTGGGGGGAGGGGGCGGTTTCTGTGCAAAGGCCAGTTTGACGGCCTCCGCAGCAGACTCGGGCTCTTTGTTGAGCCCCTTCTTGGAGTCCGTTTCAGAGAGAACCACAAAGAAGTGGTGGCACTTCTCACACTTGACGAACCGTGTTGATGCTACAAGCACAAGGAAAACCACCATTAGGTTAATCAAACAACTTAGTACAAGGTCTACACATGGAAATGTATCCAGCCTGTCATGATTGTAAATGAAAGGTGATTCCCGTTGTCACAGGCTCAAGGTGTTCCGGTTGGCAGTGCATGCATAGACACAGTATTTTCAACAATGTCCGTCTGTATCACCGTTATTGGTCAAATAAATCTTGAACAAAGCTAAAGCCTGATTTAACACCATTCACTTCCACCGGACAACACTGGATGTCACGGTGTGAATTTAAAATCTGACTAACAAATAAGTCACCAATAAGTCCCAAAACAGGTTAAACAGGTTTCGATGGATCTTTTTTCCTGTACACTTGAAGTATATCTCACACAAACACACACACATTGAGATATTGGAATACACTGTCCGCCAACACTTACATACAAAGGTCTCTACGTGAGTGCAGGGATCTCCACACTTGGGGCATCTCAGCTGGCTGCCTCCTTTACCTGAACCTCCGGAGCCCGACAGCCTCTTCCCCTCACTCACACTTTTCTGTTTGAACAAAAACACACACACACACACACAAACGAATACATTAGGGTCTGCGTGGAGGAAACGGTGAGTATGGAATACTTTGGTGGCGCACCGCAGCGTTCAGCTGACGCGGTCAAGAGGGAAGAGGTATGGTTCTGGTGGTACCTTTCCACCGTCGCTGGGTCCATCCTTAGTGGTGCCATCTTTGGCAGCGTAGCAGACCGCCGACTCGGAGAAAGACCTCACCCTCACTCTGGCAGGCAGGTGAGTCTCGCGGGGGCTGTGCTTACTTAGAGAATACAGCTGAATCCGGGAACATGACAAACCTACAACACAGAGGACGTTTTGTTGCCTTTTTGGCTTTGCCCATACATGTCAGGTAAACAGAAGAATGGTCGATAGACATGGTTAAAATGCATATTAGGTCAATCAGTCAATAAAGCCATGCTTTCTACTGGTAGTGTTTTTTGGTACTGCTTGAGCTGAATGTGAGGCTGATTAACAGGTAGTGGCTAAAGTTTCATCTTGTTACGTAATACGTGATATGGCAACGCCAATTTGAAATAATTGGCGTGAAAATCTTCACAAATGAGCATCCGTGACTCCGACACTTAAACATTGGACTGGGACTATATCTCAGGTGATATGTTAAAAAATATCCTCTCAACAATCCAATGCTTCAATTACGCTGGCCAGTATTAATAATGTCAAAACAAGCAGCAGAAAGTGAAAAAAAAAAGTGTGTGCGTGTGTCTGTTCCTTTCCTACATGCGCTAAAACATAACACAGGCGCACTAGCCTGGTACGGAAACACAATATCCCGCAGGAGACACAATGTTCTGCAGGCGACACAGGAGGAAGATACACGTTTCAAACTCTTCTTACCTCGATGCGCAGAATGTAAGAATAGCCTCGCCGCCGACGCACACGAGCAGGACATCACGCTGCTGTTGACTTTGTACCTGTAAAAACACAACGTTTCACTGATGGTGTTAAAAACACACAGACACGTCGTATCGGGCGTACGATACGAGGGCCAGACAACCCCCAAGTCAACTCACTCAGGAAACGTGCATCTTACAAAAATCGAAAGTAATCACTTTCGAATTAAAATAAGTGTGCGTGAGCTTTCCCTTTCACTATGAGTCCCAACTGGCTGCGGAGTGTAGTACGCTAGGCCGAGACCAGAGTCCCCCTTAAGATACGCCGTCTCCCGTTGGACAAACCGTCCAGCTATCATGGACCAGCAGAGGACACAACGTTTAGCTGCATTTAATGAGTCGTGGACACCGAGTTAGCCGTATATATATGTGTGCAAATGAAAGCCATCACACCAGGCTCCGTGTGTCTAGCTAGCCATACTTACAGGGACGACGAAAGCGCACACCTTGACAGCTTCCACCAAATAGCGAATTCGCAAAGTCACTATATCTCTTATTCACCTCTGCCAAACATTAATAGGTCGACATATCAAACAAATATGAATTGTGTCGTCCTGTCGCATTGACGAGAAAGCGCTGCCCCCCTTCAAACGCTATTACATGTGTGGAATGCGACCCTACGTGATATAACGTGTTGTTATGAAGTAGGTCAGTTTTGCAAGCAAGGTAGCGCTAGCTTTAGCAGCTGGGCCGTTGGTTGGTACGCAGTGAAACCTAGCTAGCTAGCTTTAGCCGCTGGGCCGTTGATACGTAGTGAAACCTAGCTGGCTAGCCTAGCGGCTGGGCCGTGCGCTACGTCATGACGTAGGGGCGTGACGCATGGACGTGACCTCCCACCTCCTTCGCTGGTAATGTTCCTGCAATACCGGAGGTTTCAGGACCGCACTCCCAGGACCGAGTTTGTTTTTCTGTTATGTGTTTGACTTTAAGACGCCTGTGAAGGCCAGTTCAATGTAAGACACTGCAAATGACGTTTAGGTAAAGGTCAACATCAATAAACTGCAACTTGTTGCTGGCTCGATGGTTACATTTATGTAGACATAAGATAGTCATGGTTAAGTTTGGTTTAGGTTATGGTTAGTCTGGTTATGGTATGCTTAGCTGCGTGTTGTGTTTCGTCACGTTTTCATTCATTATTCTTGAGATACTCGTGAGATTGCTTCGCCATTCTAAGGAAAATAAACGAAAAGCTATAGGGTCCCAGAACCGCAGCCCCCCGGGTACAGCAGGAACACACAAAAGACTCGACGGTCATGTGCTTTGTGTAATTTAACTCGTCCCAAGCATAGTCCAAGGCAGGTCACTGGGACGAGTGAACATTGCCCATCACATCACTGATTTACCACATTTTATAGCCTTCAGCCTATCTCTTTATTCTCCCCCCTCCTTCCCTAGCCAAGTCTAATTCTTCTCGCTTTAGTTTAATTTCCCCCTCGCTTCCGAAAAAGTATGCGTTTAATAAAACAGAATCGAAGACGCTTTTCTTAGCCTAGATAAGGCATTTATCTGTTCTGATGGGTCGTCCTTGTCATTGTATGAAACAGTCGTATGTCACCACCTGGAACACAACTAACCTGTATGACCAATCAGGATCACCCACTAATGCATCCTGAAAGTCAGAATCTGAGGTGCCATCAGACAGGCAGACAGACAGACAGAAATACTTTAATGATCCCGGAGGGAAATTGCATAAATTAAACTATCCTTATATGAGCCAGCCAATAAGCCAACACCTGTTGTTACTGGTTAGAATTTAACTGCCGCATACCTTTTTCTGGTGGCCTTTCTAGTGTTAACACACTAATTGACTATTATCTTAATAATTATGCTATCGACAAAGGTGAAAAAGTATATCGTGAGATAGTTTGGCCATTATCGTCCAGCCCTGTGTTTCTCCATATTGAAGCACTGAACCACATATTGCAATCATTGCAATGCACTAGGTTTTAGGTTTTAACACTCACAAATGGTTCATGGTAAGTCTATGGTAAGTACAAAAAGTGGTGCCTGCCTGCCATAAGCCACTGTAGGGCCTACATTGGCTCCTACTAGTGGCCTGGATGATATACTCCCTCACAGGTCTGCAACCATGTCTGCAACTGTATGCGAGGCTGCAGAGCAGCGTATCGCACATGATAGTGAGTGTCCTGCCACCTGCAGGCCATTGTGTCAGCATGCGACAGGAGGCTGAGTAGGCTACAGGAGTTTGGTGGATAGTTCTGTGCAGGTTCTGTGGAGGGGTTTGAATGACATCACCTGTAACTCAACATCACATAGACTAAGGAGTTGGTGGAGGATGTTATGAAGCAAAGGACCAGTGAATCCAAGCAGCTTCAGGGGAAGGTGATCATTGTTGCTGCAAACAGCTCTGGCCCAGCGTATAGTCTCTATCTGTTGTTTCTATATTGTAGCACTTAAAGCAGTTGCTTTACTTATTTAATGAATTTTTATGTACTAAAAAGATCCTCTCTACTGTTGGGTTATATCTTGGTCAGCATTGTCTCCTACGCAGGCAGTGGCAGTCTCAATTGAAGACTCAATAAAAATAAATAAACTCATCAGGAAAGTGGATTCTGCAGTCTTTGGTGGAGGTGCCGGAGAGGATGCAGAGGAAACTACTCAGTACTAGTAGGGACAATGCCTGTGTATCCCCTGCCACACCGGAGTCATATCACTGCACCTTCAGCCATAGACAGAGAGCATCGTGTGCACCACAGAACACCACATGGGGTCTTCTCTACAAGTGGGTATCAAACTGTATACCCCCCCCCCCCCCCCCCCCTTCTGCAGAAGCAGCTTAGCATTTGGAGGACAATATTATTATTATTATTATTATTATTATTATTATTATTATTATTATTATACATACACTATTTTTCTTTCTTTATTTTACTAAATTGATCATACTTTATTGATATTCTATTAGACACTTACTCATTTAAAACATATGTATTACTCTTTCTTATTTTATTCTTATATTGTTGTACTTTTTTACTATGGCACAATAATTTAATGGGGTTCCTAGGTTAATGAAGTTCTGTCCTGTCTTAATGATAATAATAATAATAATGAAAATAAATAAATTAATTAATAATAATAATAATAATAATAATTATTATTATTATTTCCATTGAATACTGGGAAACATGCCTTGCAAATATTCATCGATGCTCAATTAATGTTAGACTCAAACTAATTCAGTTCAAAATAATACATAGACTACACTATTCGAAGCTAAAAGTTAACAAGATGTATCCTAATGTATCAGCCTTGTGTAACAAATGCAGGAATCAGGTTGGAACACTCACTCATCAACTTTGGACGTGTTCTAGTCTCCACTCATTCTGGTCTTCAATATTTGATTTTTACTCAAAGGCATGTAATAGGCTATGTGAACCCTGCCCCCTGGTGGCCATTCTGGGATCAGCGGTTGACTCGACTCAGTACTCTATCAGTCCACAGTCTGTACAACTGTCTTTATGTTTTGGTGCCATGCTGGCTAAAAGACTTATCTTAAGACATTGGAAGTCGGATAATGTACCTTCAATTGAAATGTGGATGAGGGAGCTAAGTGAGACCTTATGCATGGAGAAATTAAGATATAAAAATGCAGGTAGACGGGCAATTTTTGACAAAGTATGGGAGCCAGTCTTAAAATACCTGAAGGACTTGAGAGAGAGAGAGGTCAATGTTACAATATGAACAATTTCTCTGGAAAACTCTGTGATGATACTGACTGTAAGCAGGACATTTTTTCTGTTATGTTATTCATTTAATCTGTTATCAGATTCGTGGCTTCTGCCTAGTTCTTGCTGTTGTCGTTGTCCTGTAAATTTCCAGCTCATTGCACATTTTTGTGTCGTGTATTTTTGTTGTTGTTTTGCTACAGTACCCAGGTTGTGCAGAAATCCACCAAATTGTCATTTCCAGTCTATTTATGTTTGATATTGCTGCTGTGTTTTTTATTTTTATTTTTATTTTTACCCTTCACTTTAGTTCTGTATATTACAAAAAACATGTAAAATTATGATTGCGTTGTAAGTAACATGTATTCTATCCAATTTGCACTTGGCACATATTAAAAAAAAACACAGGATACCCAAGGACACCTTACAGTGCAGGAGAATATAGTTAAATAGTTAAAACAGACAGTCATGGCAAAGACATGACTAGCATGAATAAAACAAGACGAGACATAAGGTGGGTGGACATGTGTGTGAGGGGAGAATAAAACAGTAAGGGGGTGTTCACACCAAGCGTTTTTTTGTATAGGGAAAAGTTGAGCAGAGCGTTTTTTCTGTGTTTTTGTGGCGTTTCTTAAAAAAACGCCGAGAGCGTTTTTTTTATTTTTATCGCTTAGCAACCATTACTAGTAGCAACATCAGAGACGGTTGAGGATCTTTGGCTACATCGTCGTTACAAAATGTCAAACAGACGATTGGCACTTGCGTTGGCACTAGCTGAAGTCGAGGAGAATCGTGTACCTGCACGTTTGTGGATGCGCGACATCACTCGACGAAGGCAACATCAAGGTGCCTACCACAATTTAATTCAAGAGCTCCGTTTTGATGATGCGCGATTTGCGGCATACTTCAGGCTGAACAAGTGTCAGTTTGAACAGCTGCTAAGGATCGTTGCGCCATCCATAACGAAGCTGGACACCAACTACAGGCAGGTAATTAGCCTGTGGAGATGAGCCAAGAGCCAGTTTGAACAGGTGAGCTTTGATGCGGGATTTGGTTGCCCTTGTGGTTTCAGACTCTCCAACGTGTGTGGGCAGGGAGTTCCAGAGCCTGGGGGCAGTGCAGCTGAAAGCTCTAGCACCCATGGTGCTGAGGCGTGATGAGGGGCTGAGCAGAAGACCAGCAGAAGATGAACCCAGGGAACGAGAAGGGGTGTAGTCCTGGAAGAGGTCAGATAGATAGGTGAGGGGCTAAGTTGTGGAGGGCTTTGAAGGTGAGCATGAGGTTTTTGTAGTCAACGTGATATTGGACCGGGAGCCGGCGTAGTTGGATGAGAATGGGAGCGATGTGGTCAGATGATTTGGTGCGGGTGATTATGCGGGTGGTAGAGTTCTGACTCAGCTGAAGCCTGTTAACCAGTTTGGTGGGAAGGCCAGAAAGAACACAGGTGCCTCTCAGCCGACGGGCTGGCCACCAGGATATCTTCCAAAATAGACAAACACAAAAGCCAGGTCACGCAATACCGAGTCCATCAATCTCTGGAATGTTTGCGCTGCCCCTTTAAAGAGCGGCTTGCAGGTTAGAGACTCCAGTGGATCAATATGTAGGAAAATAATTTAGGCAATAGATTTTCACAATAATATACTCATATATACACTACATTGACTTCTGGAGTCATTTTTGTGAATTAATTTTACTTCCGCAACTAAAAAAGCCAAACCGGACGTGACGTAGAAAAAGGGAGTCCGGTCTAGTAGTCCGGTCAGACTGTACACAAGAAATGGATGGATCTCAAGCCAGTTTTGACACTGAAGAGGTTGTAAATGTTTATTCACAGGCATATGATGGACCACAGCCTTATAATTATGAGCCTGCTAGGCGTCCAAGAGACCAGGAACAGACCAGGGTTAGAAGGAATAACGGTCAGAGGAGAGAAATTGAGTTATGTTGTGAGGAGAATCGGTGGAGAACTGGGCAGGTGTCGTGAGTAACCGGCGTTGGCTAACGATGTCCGCTACGTTCACATCACAGCATTGTAAAGTTTGCTGTCGTGTATCAGGCTATAAGAAAAGTAGTATTAACACAGGCATGAGTAATGATACTTACCCAGAACAGAAACCAGCGTGCACGTATCAGTCATATCTCGACTCGCACTGTGTAACGTTAATATAACTACAACTACGTTATACAACGCTCTACCGTTAACGATGGAGGGAGGGACGGAGGACCATATCCAATTTGAAATAGAATAGTGAACAGTACAACTAAGTATGAATATGGAGATAAATAGCAAATTTGAGATATTAAAACAATCTCAATTTTATTTTCTCTATTTCAAGTTGCCCATATTTAGAACCTCACTACTTATATCACTTTTCAAAATTAATATGACTACAAATATTGATATTATGTCCCTATCCCCAGGCAATACCGCTACACAGCTTACAGACAGCTTGTCCACTGGGCCTATGGCATTCTGGGCAGACACATTAGGAAGCCCTTACCTTCATGTGTTGTGTCTGCCATCAGAAGACAGTTTCCAGAGGAAGGAGGAGTTTATGAAGGTTTTAACTGGCCTCATTTGGGTGATGATCAATAAAAAATACTCACAATCACAAAGTGTCTTACTGTATAAAACCGTTTTATGAAGTTTAGATAACATATATGTAACAGGTCTGCATTGATAGTAAAGCCTGCATACATCAGCAACCCAATAACAAACATGTGGCAGAATCACGAGGGTGGAATGGTTCTGACAGCGCCACTTGGGGGAAGTTAGCCCCCAGGAAAATTAAATTACTATTTAAGGTCACTCAGGTTCGAAATAATCCCACGGGGCAAGAGACGGTGTACAAAAGAGGGAACACTTTATTCACACAATTAATGATTCTTCTTTTAAAATGATGCTGAGCATGAGGAGAATAAATGAAGGGACCGGGTGGGGGCCTACCGGACGGCAGAGAGGCAAAACCAAGATAGAGGGATCCAACTAAAACACCTGCGGCACCGCACTCACACTGTAAAGGAAATAGTGAAAAGGGGAACACCAACACCATGGAAGAACTGCTGCCGACAGCCTACAGTACCTGTCCAACAGAAACAAAGGTTAAAACATAGTGCAAAAATAATATAACAGCAGGCATAATGCCAAGTTTCACGCTAATAGCCAGTGTTAAAACATGAATGTCGTGCAAGATACAAGCCAACTGCCTCATTCTTGGTGATGTTCTGGCAGGATCTGGAAAGTGGTGCAGGTGTAGTTGAAGTCAAGGCAGCACTGCTCTCTCGTAGAGCCTGTGGTGACCTGGAGTATCCCACTCTCAGAGACTCCATGAGGGCTGATGCATATGCTGGAGGAAGGAAACAAATATTTAGATCACATTCAGTGACATTATAGTTGACTCATGGCCTGACTCGTATAATAAATCATATTTAGGGACTGCCAAACTGCTAACCGTATGATGGCTTCTGTTACGGCTGGTGATTTTGACCCAAGTGCACAGCAATGAGGAGACGTAGGTTCAGGTAACGCCCGTGGGCGTATTTATTGATAGTCTGTGTGGGGATAGGAGTAGGTGAGTCTAGGTGGCTCCGCAGGTTGGCTCAGCTGAACTGGGATCTCCAGAGACTGCAGAAGAGAGGAGAGGCAGGGTCAGTGGAAAACAAAAAGAACAAAGACTGCAACTGCATGAAGCTAGCAGCTTGGTAAGAGCTGTGAAGCTAAATAATTCTACTCTAACTTTAGAGAGCTAAACTGTAGGCTGGCCTGTACTTTACCATACGTGTTGACAGGTGAAGCTCTGGCGTAGAGTGAAGTGCAGACTGGGCTTTTGTACTGGCAGCAGTTGATTGTGGATGGCAGACAGGTGCGGAGATTGGTGAGGGAGAGCAGGTGTGCTGAGCTGAGCCATGGAGCAGTCAGTGAAGGGGGAGGGGTGGGTGTGAAGGTGAAGAGGAGTGAGCCATAACAGGACCCCCCCTCCGAGGGGCGTCTCCGGGCGACCGTCCGGGGGCGTCGGGGTTGGCCTGGTAGAAGTCCCGTAGGAGAGAGGGACTCATGATGAGCCTCCTAGAGATCCAACTGCGTTCCTCCGGCCCGTAACCCTCCCAGTCCGCCAGGTATTGGAATCCACGACCCCGGCGCCGCACTTTCAGCAGCCGGCGAACCGTCCACTGGGGATGACCGTCAACCATCTGAGGAGGCGGAGGGGCTGGAGCGGAGGGCATGAGAGGGCTGGAGGAGACAGGCTTGACCTTGGACACATGAAACACGGGATGCACGTGCCGCATGGGGGTAGGAAGCCTGAGACGTACAGCCGCTGGACTCAGGACGTGGTCGATCTCGAAGGGACCGACATACCGCGGAGCCAACTTCTTGGAGGACACCTGGAGTGGTAGATCGGCAGAGGAGAGGTAGACCTGTTGCCCAACCTGGTATACCGGTGCCGGAGTGCGGCGACGGTTGGCCCCACGGCAGGAGCGCTCATTGGAGTGCAGCAGGGCGGCGCGGACCTCCTTCCACACCCGCCGACATCGCCGGAAGTTGGCCTGGACAGAGGGGACAGAGGCCTCGGACTCCTGGAGAGAGAAGAGTGGGGGTTGGTAACCCAGCGACGCCTCAAATGGAGACTTGCCGGTGGCAGAGCAGGTCAGGGTGTTGATCGAGTACTCCACCCAGGGTAGATCCTTGCTCCAGGAGGAGGGATGGAGGGCAGAGACGCAGCGAAGGGCAGACTCCAAACTCTGGTTCGTGCGTTCAGCTTGACCATTGGTCTGTGGGTGGTACCCTGAGGAGAGGCTTACGGTGGCGCCAATCTCCTTACAGAAGGCTCGCCAGACCTGGGACGTGAATTGGGGCCCCCGGTCAGAAAGAATGTTACTGGGAAGCCCGTGGAGCCGGAATACATGCTGGGTGAGGAGATCAGCCGTCTCAGCCGAGGACGGGAGCTTAGGAAGCGCCACCAGGTGCACCGCCTTGGAAAACCGGTCCACCACAGTAAGAATGACAGTGTTTCCATGGGAAGGGGGAAAACCGGATACGAAGTCCAAGGCAATGTGCGACCAAGGGCGACTGGGCACAGGAAGAGGACGCAGAAGCCCAGCTGGTGGTTGATGTGACGCCTTGGCTCTGGAGCAGGTGGCGCAGGCAGCGACAAACTCCCGGACATCAGCCCTCATGGATGGCCACCAAAACCTCCGGCAGAGGAAGGTGAGGGTCCGTTGGAATCCGGGATGGCAAGCGAACTTGCTGGTATGGCCCCACAGAAGCACCTGAGACCGTACCGCCTGAGGAACGAAGAGGCGGTGAGGAGGACAGTCGCCTGGCCCGGGATCAGCACGTTGGGCCTGTTTGACCTCTGCTTCGATGTTCAGGGTGACCACCCCTATGATACGAGAAGCAGGGACAATGGGCTCAGGCGAGGATTTTTCAGGTGCATGGAGTCGGGACAATGCGTCAGCTTTGGTGTTACTCGAGCCAGGTCGGTAGGTAAGGGTATAGTTGAATCTATCCAGGAACTGTGCCCATCGGGCCTGACGAGAGTTAAGGCGTTTGGCAGCCCGGATGAAGGTTAGATTCTTATGATCAGACCAGACCACAGTGGGCTCCTCCACACCCTCCAACCAGTGGCGCCACTCCTCAAAGGCTGCCACCACCGCTAGCAGCTCTCTATTACCGATATCATAGTTCTCCTCTGCTGCACTAAATCGGCGGGAGAAGAAGGCACAGGGATGCAACCTCTGGTCCTTTGCTGACCGCTGGGACAAGACAGCTCCTACGCCAACCTCCGAAGCATCCACCTCCACTATGAAGGGCCTGGAGGGGTCCGGATGGAGGAGGACTGGAGCTGTGGCAAAATGCTCCTTGAGAGCAGAGAAGGCAGCATCGGCAGAAGGCGTCCAGATGAAGGGACGTTGAGTGGAGGTGAGGTGAGTAAGGGGAGCAGCTATGCGGCTGTAGTTCCGAATGAAACGGCGATAGAAGTTTCCAAATCCTAGGAAGCCTTGGAGCTGTCTGCGGGTGGAGGGTTGGGGCCAGTCAACAACTGCTTGGACCTTGCGAGGGTCAGGACGAATGCAGCCATCCTCCACAATGAGTCCTAGGAACTCCACAGAAGGCGAGTGAAAAACGCACTTCTCAGCCTTAATGAAAAGGCGGTTCTCCAAGAGGCGTTGGATGACCATGCGGACGTGCTGGATATGCTCCTTAAGGCCCCGGGAGAATATAAGGATGTCATCCAGGTAGAGGACCACGAATACCTCTAGCATGTCCCTGAGCATGTCGTTCATGAGAGCCTGGAAGACCGAGGGCGCGTTAGTGAGTCCGAAGGGCATGACCAGGTATTCGTAGTGTCCACGGGGGGTCTTGAAAGCGGTCTTCCACTCATCCCCCTCACGGATACGCACAAGGTGGTACGCGTTCCGGAGGTCCAACTTGGTGAAGATGGTAGCACCGACGAGGGGTTCAAAGTTGGAGCTCATGAGGGGGAGAGGGTATTTGTTCTTGATTGTGATGTTGTTGAGCTGCCTGTAGTCTATGCACGGCCTCAGATCCCCACCCTTCTTCTTGACAAAAAAGAACCCCGCTGCCACCGGAGATGTGGAAGGGCGTATAAGACCCTCAGCCAGACAATCATTAATGTAACGGTCCATCGCCGCCTTCTCAGGTAGAGAGAGATTGTAGAGGCGACTCACTGGGAGTTGGGCGTCAGAACGGAGCTCAATGGCACAGTTGTAACCAGTGGCGCAATGGGTATTTGAATGTGGTGGATACTGACTGCCTATTACCAGGTTCGAAAAGAGCTCAGGTGTGTGAAATTACCCATGAATTATGACACGTGAAACCAGGTGAAAGTTAACTTGAATTATTATTAATGTTCCAGACAATGTTCAGCAATTCATATAATCAACAACAGATATAGAAAATAAAAAATAGGGGGCCCTTTAAATGTCCATTTTCAAGGGGATTCAGTCGAATGCATTCAAGAAAAATAATAACAAGGGGGCCCTTTAAGCTTTCAAAAAGAGGAGCTTTTGGGTATGGCACAGATGCTAACAGTGTTAGTAGCAGGAGGGGGATTTGGCTTGGGGGTTCTGGGGTTTCAGGTCCAACTGGGTAAGCTCGCCATCATTTTCAGGCCTCACAAAAACCTGACCGAAGAGTATGAGTTGGGAATGCACAGGAGTAGCAGGATGATTCAGAAACCAGGAGGAGCAAACAGAATAGCAACCAAATAGCATAGCGCATAGCACATGCTGCTTCCAACTGAACTGAGAGAGAGTGGAGTGGCAGGAAGTGACATCACCACAGGAAGTGGGGCTTTTATCCTGCTCAGCTGATTGATAGCTTGGTTGCCTTGGCAACCTGGGCTACACTTTCCCCCCCTGTTCTCATGTACGTCCCGTGACATGTAACTGGTTCGGTGTCAACTGGTCTTGATCGATTGGTTACTTACTTTGACATGGTACAATTGGGAACACCTGGCCCTGCTAGGGCATACGTAAAAGCAGCAGATATACCATGGAACAATGATTGAACTGCTTTTAAGACTGGTTTCCCAGGTTCTGTATAACCAAATCGGTCGGGTGGTCTCCGATCCCTTGTTGAACGCCTTAATACAGGAAGGTCGTCACTACTGTCCGAGTCGGATGTATCCAAGGTAATTGGTGAGTTGGGGGATTGGGGTAGGTCATCCGCCAGTTCTGAACTCTGTTCTCCATTTCCAGGTAAGTGTACATTTTCAGGGCTGTCGGGGTTATCAGGTAAGTTTCTTTCAGGGCTGTCCATGGTATCAGGTAAGTATGCATTTTCAGGGTTCATGACATCAGGTAAGTATGCATTTTCAGGGTCAAGGACATCAGGTAAGTATGCATTTTCAGGGTCAAGGACATCAGGTAAGTATGCATCAGGTAAGTTGGGTAGGTTCAGAGGAGCATCCCCTTTTCTTGCAGAGGGTGTGCTCTGTGTTGTCTCTGTGTGTATTGGGATGTCAATGATTGTTGGGAATCTGGAAAGTTCAGGGTTGGGAGATCCATTGTACCAATGAGATGGGATGATTTCATCTTCATCAGATGGATTGTCTGAATCAGCAGGATTATCTGAATCTGGGAGCGATTTTGGTCTGACTGGCTGTTTCTTGGGTAGAGGTCCGTCGGATGCAGGTAAGTAACCGCAAGGGAGAAGAAGATCTCTGTGTAGTGTTCGAGATGGTTTGTCCTTGTTCTCAGGTCTGACTGTGTACACAGGAAGAGTACCAGCTCTTTTGACAACAATGTACACATCAGGTTCCCATTTGTCTGCCAATTTGTGCTTACCTCTCAGGCGCACATTTCTGACCAAAACGCGGTCTCCTAGTGACAGATCAGAAGCTTTGACATGCCTGTCAAATCTGCTTTTGTTCCTTTGCATGACTTTTCCAGCATTTGCAGTTGCTATTTTATAGCTTTCTTCCAGGTGAGTTTTCAGATCGTGAACATATTGAGAATGGGATGTTTGTTGTTTGTCTTTGATAGGAAGTCCAAAGGCTAAATCAACAGGGAGTCTTGGTTGACGTCCGAACATTAGTTCGTATGGTGTGAATCCAGTGACATCATTCTTAGTGCAATTGTATGCATGAACTAATGGTTTGACAAAGTCCTTCCAATGTGTTTTGTCCTGATCCTTCAGAGTTCCGAGCATGTTCAACAGCGTACGATTGAATCGTTCCACTGGGTTTCCTCTGGGGTGATATGGTGTTGTCCGTATTTTGTGAATTCCAGTTACTTTGCAGAGTTCCTTTATTGTCCGGGATTCAAAATCAGCTCCTTGATCACTGTGCAGTTTCTCTGGAATCCCATAATGGATTAGGAAGTTGTCCCATAGACATTTGGCAACAGTTTTGGCCTTTTGATTGGGTGTAGGAATGGCAACTGCATATTTGGTGAAATGATCCGTCATTACAAGAATGTCCTTTATCCTTCCATCTGGTTCCAGGGATAAGAAATCCATACACACAAGTTCCAAGGGTCTGATTGTTTTTATGTTGACAAGCGGTGCAGCTTTTTCAGGTAAGGATTTCCTTTTCACACACCTTTCACAGGTTTTGATTTTTGTGTATACATCGGCAGACATTCTTGGCCAATAAAATCTTGTTCGGACCAGATCAAGTGTCCTTTCCATTCCCATGTGGCCCATATGATCATGCAGACTGGTGAGAACTTGGTTTCGCAGTTCTTGTGGTAAGACCAGCTGAAAAGAACATTTCGAGCCAATTTGCCTTCTTCTTACAAGAATGTTGTTCTGGAGCTCCAAACGATGTAGTTCTTTAAGAAGAAGTGGCAGATCGGGAAGTTCGTCCCTTAAGGTAGGTGGTGGTGTGACTCCACTTTCCAGTTGAGTTATCACATGTTGAATGACTTGATCTGCTCTTTGTTTTTCAGCAATCTCAGTTGCTGTAACCTGAGAAAAGACTGATGATCCAAACTGCGTGTCAGTTACAAAACTGTCTGGCAGGGCTTTGATGGACATGGAGAGAGATTGGACAAGAGTTAAGTTATGGGGATTTGTTTCGGAACTGTAGATGAGCTGTCTGTCACAGATTGCTTGGACGGTGGATTGATTAAGGGGGATGAGATCAGCATCAGGCATGTGTTGTTCCCAAAACTTTGATATTCTCTCCCTTTCCTTTTTAGACTTGAAATCATCCAACAGATCACCATGTGGTCTGCGAGAAAGCCCATCTGCATCAGCAGCTTGTTTGCCGGCCCGATACAGGATCTTGAAGGAAAAGGTGGATAGGGTAGCAAGCCACCTGTAACTGGCTGCGTCCAATTTGGCTGTTGTCAAAAGGTAAGTAAGAGGATTACTGTCCGTTACAACTGTGAATTCATTTCCATATAGATAGTCACAGAATTTTTCAGTTATTGCCCATTTGAGAGCAAGAAATTCCGGTTTATGTGCTGGATAACGGGACTCACTTTGAGAGAGGCCTCTGCTCGCATAAGCAATGACTCTGTTATGTCCTTCTTGTTCCTGATACAGCACAGCTCCCAGACCAATGGAGCTGGCATCAGTATGAAGAAGATATGGTTTCTGGGGATCAGCAAAAGCTAGAACTGGAGCAGTTGTGAGTTTTTGAATGATTGTGTCATAAGCCTCCTGACAAACAGAGGTCCAACGGCCACCAAATGGCTCTTTGGGATTCAGATATTGTCCTGGTTTTATTGTTGATCGGAACTTCTTTTGGGATGGTGGATAACCAGAGGTGAGATCATGGAGGGGTTTGACGATAGCAGAATAGCCTTTTATGTATCTTCTGTAGTACCCAGCAAAGCCAAGAAATGACCTTAGACCTTTTAAGGTTTGGGGCACTGGCCACGTGGTAAGTGCTTTGATCTTGTCTGGGTCGGTTTCAACACCGTTGCGTGAAACAACATGTCCCAAGTACCGAACAGATGTTTGAAAGAACATGCATTTTTCAACAGAGAGTTTCAGGCCAAATTCTTTCAGCCGGTTGAGCACTTTCATTAGCCTTGCTTCATGTTCTTCCAAGGTAGGTGCAAAGATGATCAAATCATCGATAAAGACAAGGACTTCTTTCAAGTTCATTTCTCCCATGCATTTCTCCATTAGTCTTTGAAAAGTGCTCGGTGCATTTGTTACTCCTTGGGGCATGCGGTTCCATTCCCAGAATCCTAGTGGACATACAAAGGCGGTTTTGGCTTTATCTGCCTCCTCCATTTCAATTTGGTAATAACCAGATTTCAGGTCGAGTACTGAGAACCATTTAGATCCACACAATGCTGTGAAAGCATCCTCCAGCTTTGGCAAGGCATAAGCATCCTTGATGGTTTGTAAGTTCAGTTTTCGATAGTCGATACATAGTCGTACACTGCCATTCTTTTTCCTTACCACCACGATGGGTGATGCAAAGGGAGAGTCAGATTCACGGATTACTCCGCTTTCCAATAGTTCCTGTAGGTGTGTACGGACAGCATCGACATCTTGTGGATGGATGGCCCTTGGTCTTTGCTTGAATGGAGTGTCGTCTGACAGTTTGATCCGATGAGTAACTTTATCAGTTCTGCCAAAGTCAAGGTCATGTTTTGCAAAGACTTCTGGAATGCTGTTAAGCTTGGCTGTAATGCGATCTTTCCATTCAGGTGAGAGAGGTGAGTCACTGAAATTGAAGTTCAGTGGCTGTGATGAAGAATGATCGGATGTACTTTGCTCTTTTGAGATGATTGAGTTCACTGTACTCATTTGTGCAATAACAGATCTGGCAGGGATGATGACATCATGATCAGATTCATTGCTGACAATGACAGGCAACTGACATGGCTGAAGCTTGGAACAGTCAACCAGACATGATTGAACAATCAAGTTGCCAGGCAAAGAGAACAAAGATGGATGTTCAATGATGACAGCATTTTGTAGAAAGAAATTTGTTGTTGTTCCCTCCAGAACTACTGTTCCTCCTGATGGAATAGTTTGTGGAGTTTTTCCATGCATCCTGATCACACTTTGGTTGGATTGGTTGTGTCTCATTTCAAGGATCTTTAGTACTGCTCTGTATCCATATGGGAGTGAGTTATTGATTTGCAGTTTGTCTTCCAGACATCTCTCATAGAGAACATCAAGTGTGTTTGTGCCAATAAGCACAAGGGAATCCAAGGACTTCACATCAGGCACCACCAAAGCAAGTGTGGGTATGTCTATGGATGTTCCAAGGAAAGCAGGCGGAAAGGTGACATGAAGTTCAATGTAGCCCATATAAGGCACACTCTGACCATTAGCCCCCTCAACTTCCAGTATGTCAACCAGTGGTTTGATTTCTTGATCAGAAAGGAAACTGGTGTAAAAGGAATGGGGAATGGTTGTCACCTGAGAGCCTGTATCCAATAGACAGTTGAATTGTGTCCCTTTGATGAACACTTGTGCGGTGCTTTTGGTGCCAATGAGTCCTTTTGGTAACTTGCAGGTATCGGAAGTGGGTTGTGATTGTTTGTAGTTTATGGGACATTGTTTCACTGCAGCAGCCTCTGGTTGTCCCTCCACAGAGACTGCCTTCAGTTTGATGGATCTTTATTTTTCACATCCCACGTCTGCTGCTTCTGTTGTAGCTGCTTCTTCTTCGCCATCACCAGAGTTGGATTGGCTGCATTACTGCAAGAGGAAGAGATGTGACCATCCTCACCACACTTGAAACAGTACCAAGGCTTTGGTCTGGTGGAGGATTGTGGTACAGCAGCAGCTTTAGACTTTGATGATGTTGGCTGTGTCTTCTGGGAAAGCAAAGCTGACAACTGGCTCTGTAGCTTGTTCATCTGTTTCTTGAGATCATCAAGTTCACTGGAGCCATGTTCTGATGTTGCGCCACAGGCACAAGCACTGTGAGAACTCAAGTGAACACGTTGTTTGGAAGCGCTGGTAGTTCTTCTCATGCGATTCTCTTTTGCTAGCTGTCGGTCTTCCTCTGTGCGCAGCAAGAGCAAAAGCTCTGAAAAGGAGGGAGGATTGTCTTTTTTTTGGTCAAGCAGGTTGGTTATAACTGGGTTCTCCAGGCATCCACGACAGAATTGTCGGATAAGATGTTTCTCTGCTTCATTTGAGTTAATTCCACTCCTTTTCACTACAGAATTCAAGGAAAGTTGCAGACGCTGGAGATACGTAGAGAATTTTTCATCTCTGTCTTGGTAGGTGGTTAAGAACTGAGCAAAAAGCTCATCTCCATCCTGGACAGTGGCAAAGGCTGCATCAAGGACTTGGAGGTAGGTAGTAGATCGAGCTGCGGATCCTAGCCCTTTAACCACATCAGCTGCAGGAGACAGCAAGCTCTCAAGGATTCGTCTGGTAACATGCAAAGCAGACAGGCTGGGATCAGCAAGAAGTAATTCAATTTGAGAACGCCAGGTTTCATAGTCTGTTTCGTTATTGGGTTTGGGACATTTTCCGGAAAAAGAACGAAGTCTGAGTGGAGACAATGAGTGTGGACTGAAGTCCTCCTTCTTCAGTACATGTTCCACCACGATCTTTTGTATTTCAGGAGGGTTTAGATCACCTCCCGAGAGTGTGACACGTCTTGTGTTTCCATGTTCTGGCTCATGCCGGGTAGGCACAGAGCCCTCGTGTTCAAATAGAACAGTTTCCTCCTCCTCCTCGTCACCCTCACCGGGTTTTTTCAGTTCTTTACTCATGTGATTGAGCATTTCCTTCAGTAAAGATTCAAAGCTTCTGCCACTAGAGGTGGCTATTTTTCCAATTTGTTTGAGGTATTCATCCGTGTGTTTGCTACTGACAATAGTTGCATACTCATCTGCTACAACTTCTAGGGATCTGATATGATAGATCACCCCTTCTTCATCCATATTGTGCATCAATGGCAACAGTGGCTCTAAAGCTTTGAGAGCAGAGTCATCCTTGAACTCAATGACCAGGTTTTTGTGAGCAAGACTGGTGGGATCATCAATTGCAGTGACTTTTTCAATACACCCATATTTCCTTAAGCACTTAAAGAGTTCCTCATCTGTTTCAGCTGTGTTGTTGTCTCCCCTGACAATCACAGACATTTCAATTTTAACCCCTGATTGCTTAATGAAATCCATGACATGAAAATTTTCAGAAAAACAAAAAACAATTCAATGGGTTTCACACATATTGAGCTCCTGGCTAGCTCGCCATATTGTAACCAGTGGCGCAATGGGTATTTGAATGTGGTGGATACTGACTGCCTATTACCAGGTTCGAAAAGAGCTCAGGTGTGTGAAATTACCCATGAATTATGACACGTGAAACCAGGTGAAAGTTAACTTGAATTATTATTAATGTTCCAGACAATGTTCAGCAATTCATATAATCAACAACAGATATAGAAAATAAAAAATAGGGGGCCCTTTAAATGTCCATTTTCAAGGGGATTCAGTCGAATGCATTCAAGAAAAATAATAACAAGGGGGCCCTTTAAGCTTTCAAAAAGAGGAGCTTTTGGGTATGGCACAGATGCTAACAGTGTTAGTAGCAGGAGGGGGATTTGGCTTGGGGGTTCTGGGGTTTCAGGTCCAACTGGGTAAGCTCGCCATCATTTTCAGGCCTCACAAAAACCTGACCGAAGAGTATGAGTTGGGAATGCACAGGAGTAGCAGGATGATTCAGAAACCAGGAGGAGCAAACAGAATAGCAACCAAATAGCATAGCGCATAGCACATGCTGCTTCCAACTGAACTGAGAGAGAGTGGAGTGGCAGGAAGTGACATCACCACAGGAAGTGGGGCTTTTATCCTGCTCAGCTGATTGATAGCTTGGTTGCCTTGGCAACCTGGGCTACACAGTCGTAAGGTCGGTGGGGAGGAAGAGTACAAGCGCGTTCCTTACTGAAGGCCTCTGCCAAGTCATGGTACTCGGCGGGGATCTTGGTGAGGTCGGGAGGAACAGGGCTTGGTTGCTCAACCGGGGAAGGCGTCTGGGCAGACCGAAGGCAGCGGGCATGGCAAGGAATGCTCCAGCTGAGGATGCGGCCCGAGCTCCAACAGACGTGGGGGGTGTGGAGCTCCAGCCAAGGTCGGCCTAAGATGAATGGCGTGTCAGGGGAGTTGATAATGTAAGGACGGATGCTCTCCACATGGTTCCCAGAGACAGTGAGGGTGAGAGTGTCACACCGCTGAGTGACGGGACCCATGGGGTGTCCATCCAAAGCGAAGGCTGAAAGTGACCTCTCCAGGGGTGCAATGGGAAGGCCCACCTCCAGGGCGTATTGATGGTCAATAAAACTCTCATCAGCCCCGGAGTCGATCAGAGCTGGAGTGGAGAGCGTCTGCCCCTGCCAGGCGAGAGTGACGATGAACCTGGCTCTGCTGGAGAGGGACTGGGGGTTGAGCAGGCGGCTCACTCGGAACCCCCGAGCGGGTGAGCCCTGTCTTTTGGCTGCTGAGCTGAGGGGGCTCTGGAAGGCAGGATAGGGCAAGAATCAACAGAGTGTGCAGAGCTAGCACAATACATGCAGAGTCCCTGTAGTCTCCGGTACCCACGCTCTGCAGGAGTCAAGCGAGCTCGACCCAACTGCATAGGCTCCTCTTCACCAGCAGAAGTTGAAGGAACAGAGGAGACTCGGACAGGCCGATTAAGACTCACTGGAGGTGGGGGGAGTGGCCTGGATGCAGTACGACTCTGGTAAGCCCTCTCTCGCTTACGCTCCCGGTGACGTTCATCCAGAGAAATGGAAAGGGAGATGAGCTGGTTCAAGGTAGTGGGCTTATCTCTACCAGCTAAGGCGTCCTTCACAGGCTCTGCCAAGCCGCGCCGGAAAGCACTGAATAACGCGGCCTCATTCCATTGGCAGCGGGCTGCAAGAATGCGAAACTCTGTGGCATACTCCGCCACGGAGACTGAACCCTGCTGGAGGGTAGAAAGGGCTGAATCGGCATCCTGCCCATGAACATCATGATCGAAAACAGTCTTAAATTCCTGGATGAAAGCTGCATAGTCTTGCATATAGGGTGCAGAGCCCTCTCGACTAGCCATTACCCACCGGCGAGCCTGCCCTGTGGTCAGATTAGCAATGTAAGCTATGCGAGCAGTGGCAGTGGAATACATACTAGGTTGTAGCTCAAAAATGTACTCTGAGAAATTCCCGACAGAGAGTGAATGACCCATCATAAAGAGCCGGGGCAACAAGATGGGGCTCCCGAGGCGGAGTCGTGTCTGGCTCGGGGACTGAGTTGGACCCGGACGCCGAAACTGGACGACCCGAGGGCGGAGGACCCGAGGGTGGAGAGACCTGTGCTCTGAGGGCGGCGATCTGGTCAGTGAGGGCCTGGACTGCGGAAGCGAGTTGGCTGACCTGGGCCTGTTGTGCAGAGGCCTGGGCGTGCTGAGAGCTCGCAACCTTTTGGAGGTCGTTCTTCATAGTTGAAATCACAGTAGAGGCTTCCAATAGCAGTCGAGAGTGTTGCGCTAAGGTCTCCTGGGCCTGAAGCGGATCGAGGGGCGGAGTCTTCCCTGTCATGCTGGCTGGGTCCGTTTGGCCAGAGCTTACTGTTACGGCTGGTGATTTTGACCCAAGTGCACAGCAATGAGGAGACGTAGGTTCAGGTAACGCCCGTGGGCGTATTTATTGATAGTCTGTGTGGGGATAGGAGTAGGTGAGTCTAGGTGGCTCCGCAGGTTGGCTCAGCTGAACTGGGATCTCCAGAGACTGCAGAAGAGAGGAGAGGCAGGGTCAGTGGAAAACAAAAAGAACAAAGACTGCAACTGCATGAAGCTAGCAGCTTGGTAAGAGCTGTGAAGCTAAATAATTCTACTCTAACTTTAGAGAGCTAAACTGTAGGCTGGCCTGTACTTTACCATACGTGTTGACAGGTGAAGCTCTGGCGTAGAGTGAAGTGCAGACTGGGCTTTTGTACTGGCAGCAGTTGATTGTGGATGGCAGACAGGTGCGGAGATTGGTGAGGGAGAGCAGGTGTGCTGAGCTGAGCCATGGAGCAGTCAGTGAAGGGGGAGGGGTGGGTGTGAAGGTGAAGAGGAGTGAGCCGTAACAGCTTCTCCTTGATAGGACGGACTACCCAGCCACCTTTGCAGAACCTTGGGTAGGGAACCGCATAGCGTACCTCACCATCACTGGTTCGAGCAACTTCTCTGCGGCCATTAGCAATGAAATGCAGGGCTGCCAAGAGAAGTCTGTCGAAAACATGAATGTGTAGTAGAATGTGTAGTTCAAACCAATAATAATAATACATTTTATTTAGAAGCGCATTTCAGGTCACTCAAGGACACTTTACAATTTAAACAAGAGCAAGCAAATAACAAAACCATTAAAAGTGCAAGTAAAAACAACATGACAACTACAATGAGAAAGCTGTCCTGAAAAAGTGGGTTTTGAGAGAGGATTTGAACTGAGGGAGGGAGTCAGTATTTCGGATGTCAGATGGGAGTGAGTTCCAGAGTTTGGGGGCAGAGCGGCTGAAAGTTCTGCTCCCCATGGTGGTGAGCCGGGCAGAGGGGACAGTGAGGTGGATGGAAGAGGAGGATTTACCTGCTGTACATCCCAAGGAAGGAAAAGCCTGTGTGCTTTGGTGCAAAGTGCAGGATGAGTGAGTGAAACACCTCCAGTGAAAAGGTCTGATGCTGTGGGGACAACTGCCTGACATCCTTCACCAGTGCTGTCCTAGTGGACACTCTCCAGTTTAACTGCTGCAGTTGATCCTGTATAAACATATATTTTTTAGATGTTACTAGAACTGACTATATATGCATTTATTACATACAATGATGTGATAAATGCATGGATGAGGGTTTCTGCAGTAAAAACAAAGTCACCGAGCTGTAATTTGACTCCAGGATTTCTGAAGTTAGCAAACTGATGTTATCACTTGTCTTATCATTAGTGGTGCAACGGATCATCATCATTGATCCGTGATCCGTCTTTTTTTGCTGATCCGAAAAATGATCCGATCCGTGACTCTGATCCGCGAACCTATCCGAACCGTGAGGTTTTTGATCCGTTGCACCCCTACTTATCATATGGTAAGGTTTTACAGAATAGTCTGCTAATGCTAACATGAGCTATCATACATTATTAGCTGGTTTTACACGGTTTTACGACATAGCTTTGCTACAATTAACAGGTATCACACGTTGCTTGTCATTATTTAATTAATTATGCTGACTCATTTGGAAGTTAGCAAACGTTAGAAAACTGTACTTACCTCGAACAGTTCACGTTTCCGTAGTGCTGAATCGACGAATACAGCAGAGAAGTCCTGTCTCTTCACCTACATAAAACGCACCCAGGCACGAAAACTAACACGCTCCACTTTCCTGTCGGGAAAATTGTGGACTCGATGTCCTCCTGACGAGTTTGAATGTGTGCAACCTGCACATACACAATAATTAACCATTTGTTTTGGTCAAACTCCCGATCAGCTACAGTGCATTGTAATGTGGGTGTCTTTGGACGTCTCCCTTTTGATACGTCATATGACGCGGTGTTGGAAAAAAAGCAGTTTTTAGGAGCAGTTGCTCAAAACGGCAACTTTTTCCTCCAAATTTGTGCCCTAATGTATTGTAAGCATATTAATTCCTACATTAACTTTTCAAATGCTCATTTTCAAACAAGGTTGAGGATACATTTCTTAAAAAAATTAACCTGCAAATTGCTCTTTAAGGCCAAAAGGCATGCGCAAAAACTCGAAAAGGTCGAACGGGGTTATCACCGCAGTCTCGGGTACATCCTCCGCGCGCACGGGGACCTGGTGATATAACCGCGCACCAGCTCCACCTTTGAAAAAACTGTCCTATCCGCCAGGTGAACAGAAAAGTCCTGGATGTGCGGGATGGGATAGCGATCATGCACGGGTGATGTTATTTAAACGGCGGAAATCACGGCATGGTCGCCATGACCCATCAGCTTTGGGTACCATGTGGAGGGGAGAAGCCCCTCCACATGGTACCCACATGGTAGCAAATTCCTCTTTCGCCAGAGCCAACTTTACAGCGTCGAGGCGTCGTGCACGCGCGAAAACCGGCGGGCCCGTGGTGGGAATGAAGCGCTCCACACCGTGCCTCGTTGCCGCGGTAGAAAAAGGCAGGAGTGGTTAGCGAGGGGAAACCTGCTAGCAATCGCTGATAAACGCTGCCGGACGCTGAGAAGCTAGCGTGCGTTAACGGCCCGGATCCCGCTGTCTGACATGGGAAGGTGGTAAAAGACACGGCATCAATCAAACGGCGATTAGCGACATCAACTAACAGACCATTTGCACACAGAAAATCCGCACCTATGATGGGAACCGTAATGGATGCGATCACAAAGTCCCATTTAAAACTGCGCCCATGGAAACAAACAGCCACCGACCTGATGCCATATGTCCCAATAGAGGATCCGTTAGCCGCACTTAATTGTGGCCCGTTGCCTCGGGCTGACAGGTCCGAGTCAGTCGGAGGAAGCAGGCTCTTCTGGGAGCCGGAGTCCACCAGGAAACGCCTGCCGGAGAGGGAGTCTTTCAAAAACAGCAGCTCCTCTCACTCGCCAACGCTCACAGCTGCTACTGAGCGCTGGCTCTGGCGTTTCCCGGCACCCTCAAATGTGCACGGAGGGACGCAACGCCGAGCCTTGGAGCCATAACGCTGGTGGAAAAAACACAAGGCGCCTCTGCGCCGTCTCCGCCCGGAGACTCCAGCCACCACCGCTGGGTGCTCGCCCCTCCGCTGTCGGCCGTTGGGGGTCCGACGCCACGCTCTGCACGGAGAACCGTCTGGTAGCCAGCAGGACACGATCCGCTTCCTCAGCTAAACCCCGGTGGTCACTCGCGGTCAGACAAGGGGAGTTGGCTAAGGCTGCGCGCACCGGTGGTGGGAGTTGGCGCAGGAAAATGTGCGGGAACAGGAAACCACCATCATCTGAACCCAGCAGTGACAGCATGCTGTCCATCAGGTCCACCGCCGAACCGCCGCCTAACCCGGGCAGGGAAAGCAATTTATCCGCCCCCTCTGCAGCGGACAGGCTGTACCTCCGTAGCAGGAGTTGTCTGAGCGAGGCGTATTTGCCGTGTCGTGGTGGGTCTCGCAGAAGTTACATGAGTACCAAGAAGTACCTGGAGTCGTCCTCTGTGATTCCTCGCAGGTGGAAAAGCGCTTCAACATGCTGGAACCACGCAGCCGGGTCGCTCTGCCAGAACTCGGGTAGCTTCACAGACGCGGCGAAACCGACCAGCTGTGAGAGTTGGGGCGACATGGCTGAGGAGGAGACACCGCATTCTGCTTCCTCGAACATGTTCAAATCCGGGTCACCAATGTGGCAAGAAGAGCAACGACTCAAACGGAGGTAGTTAATGTTCTTTATTCATCAATTGCCAACTTAACACAAGAATGAATGAATGAGAAAGTGCGCCAAAACCCCAAAGGGCACAAACCACACCTCCTACCCATAAACCTTCTGGGTGAGAGACACATGACATACAGTATGCATAGGCATATGAACAGACCTGTCCCCAAGTGAACGCTACAGTTTAGCTTTAAGCATTTTAACCATGCAAACGGGACTGGAGAAAGACGTCTTGTCAGAGCGTAGCCTAGCCGTGATGCGCAACTCATCTCAAGAATGCACAATGAAGAGGTGGGTCTGTCTCTGCAACAACCTGATTATATGAAAAATAGTAACGCACAGTGACTTGGATGAGTAACTTTAATTTGATGACAACTAATGCCATGCTTTCCTAAATTCAATTGAAACACAATAGTAGACCATGTTGTAGCCATGTCAGCAAACACCATGAGCAGATGAGAACAGCGTGGTGAAACTTAATAAATACTACTTACAGATGAGATTACTGAGACATGGAGGACATCTACAAATATGAACATCCACAGTTGAAAGATGGTGTTTTTCCAAGTTTGTGCTATTCCTTGGCCGTCCGTAAGTCACGCCCTTCCCTAGCAAGTGTGCGTGGCCGTAGTGTGAAAAGTGAAAATGTTCAACGAAAATTGAAATTGCTCCAAAAAATGAAAGAAATCAAGAATGCAAACCGTCGTGCCATGCTCAACCCATGTCCAAAATCTAAGGCCGATCTGACAAACAGTCAGCGTGATACGCGAGCCACAGACACAGCGACAGACATCTCTTGCTTTATAGATAGACTGAGAGATAGATGTGTGTGTTGATATGTCATTTTCCCAATGATATCCCCAGATTGATTAAATACATACATACATACATACATACATACATACATACATACGTACATACATACATACATACGTACGTACGTACATACATACATACATACATACATACATACGTACATACGTACATACGTACATACGTACAATTCAAAAGTAATCAAAAGTACAAGTGAAAGACTGCGTCATACTGAGCAGAGATAGGAAGAGGAGGAAGCAGACTCAGGGAAAGGTCCAGTAGGTCCAGCCGTACCACACCTCTGTGCTCAGTGGCTGGCATCAGCACGTGGTCCCCTGAAACAGTCCCCTGTCCTGCAAAGGCCACCTTGGTTGCTGCGTGGATCTGCGCACAAAGAGACAAATACAATCAATTTTAGTATTGGCCAAACATTTAGGCTACGTTATAAAACACAATGCCCCTCGAAGGAAGAAACACACAATGTTGAACACAAAGGGGAATTGCTAAGCTAATCAAGACAGACAGACAGACAGACAGACATACTTTAATGATCCCTGAGAAAAATTGCATGTGTTACAAAACTCAAAGGGGAGGGGTTGGAGGGGCTCGGTTCTCTGCATTTGACCCATCCTATGTTAGGAGCAATGGGCAGCCGTGGTCAGCGCCCGGGGAGCAAGTTGGGGGTCAGTGTCTTCCTCAAGGACACTTCGACATGCGGACAGTTGGAGGAGGGAATCGAACCGCTGACCCTACGGTTAGAGGACGACCTGCTCTACCCACTGAGCTACTGCCGCCCCTAATCAACATGAAAGATCAGACGTTTTTTTCCTGAATACGTTTCTGATGCTATACCTCTCCCCACTGGCGTGTCCGCGGACAGAATGACGTCACGACATTCTCAGAGGTGTTTCCTCCGATCACAATCAGGGTGTCAGTCGCACCCAGGAAGTAGAGGGCGGGGAGGTCCGCGTCAGTCCTGGTCAGGGTAGGGAGCAGCTCAGACCAACAGTCTGGAGCGGGGGCAGAGAGAGAGAGAGAGAGAGAGAGAGAGAGAGAGAGAGAGAGAGACATTTCTTTTTTTTTAAGTATATTTATTAATTTTGCAGGGTTAGACAATGATGAATAAAGGACATAACAAACAACCCTCTTTTTACAACTTACCCAGAACATGGAACACGTTCTCCACACGTGAAAAAGAAAAATGAAAGGAAAAAAAACCAAAAACAAAAACAAAAAAAAAACAAACAGAACTAAATACTAAGACAGAAGGTATAACATGGGTAATCATGCATGGCCTTTGGGTAATGGCGTACAAACACGAAGACCTGGAAATGTACCTCGAAATCTCAGTCCAAGCAAGACCGTATAGAAGTATAGAACCAGAGACATTTCTGGTTTAGTCGAGGCAGCCACAAACCTGTGTTGAAACCAACGAACCGACGGCGCTGTGGAACCCCACCTTGTGTGGTGTTGTACTGCAGCAGTAGTTTCTCCCCGGTTCTCTGGATGTTCCCCAGCACATAGACACACTGACCCAAGCTGGTGGCCAGGGGAACGTCGTGGGACAGAGACATGGTGAACTGGAAGTCTGTGAGAGGAAGTGAGGACACAAACCTATGGGAGAGACAGACAATATCTGTCCACGGGTAATCACATACTGGCCCTCATTTATCAAAAGAACCTAGAAATGAGCGCAAATCTGAACGCATGATTCATCTTACGACAGGACCCACGTGAGATTTACGAAACTTTCGTATCACACTAATCCCAGCGTACGAAGGAGCTTGGTGTTGATAAATACGGCGGCTGAGACAAATCGTAATTAACGTAAGACGCCCCTACAAAAGCACGTCTTCAGAAGTCTCGCCCCTAACTTTTACGACATGGAGAAACATGCAACGGCAAAGAAGAAGTGGAATTTTTCAGAAACAGAAATGGAGACACTCGTGTCACTTGTTGATGCCCACCGTCTTATTTTATTTGGTAGCCTAAAAGCTGGCATTAAGGGCAAGCAAAAAAAACGCTATATGGAAACAAATCACTGTTGCAGTCAACAGTGTGTCCCATGTTCAGCGGGCTACGGAAGAGGTAAATAATTAATTGAATAATTAATTAAATGTAAAATTGATGTTAAATTGATCCAGCTTAAAACATTTCACATTTGACCTATAGGCTATTGTTTGCATTGCGTTAAAGTTATTTTATTCCAAATAAGGTGAAGAAAAAATGGTCCGTCTCTTGCGGATATACCATGTCTCGCCACTGGTCGCACTCGAAAAAGTTGCGTACACGAGCTCAGACCTGACGTGAGACTTCATCGCAGCCTGCGCTCACGTTCAAATCGATAAATGCCAAGCTCAACGTGGAAATGAGCGTACGTCCATTTTACGCCCGTTTTTCTGTCATACGCTCGTTTGATAAATGAGGGCCATTGAGCGCACACATTCACACGCTCACAGGCACCTTGACAGAATGTCAAATTAAGGGTGTACTTAACGCAACCAATAAAAAAAATGTCTCAGAACCGGTTGATAACATCCTCACGTTGGCGGAGACCCAAACCTCCACGTGTCGCCCCAGGGGTCATAGCGCTCCACAGCGGTGTACAGGGCTGTGTTGGAGTCCGGACTCACCAGGGATTCTAGGTACCAACCTCCGATGGCATAAATACCTCCTTCACAAGCCACGGCGCTGAAATGCCTCCTGTGCTGTGGACGATAGTAGACAGCGTTTAGCATTTGTTGCTAACCCGATTACGAAACGCAATTGTACACTTTGTTTAACATTGTAGTCATTTAGCATACACCTTTTAGTCAAACGCCATTTATAAGTGAGGGGAAGAACACAATCAAAGCAATAGATACACATTGTAGTAACTACAATAAAGTCCTCGTGAAAAATTCTTGTAGGATTCTCTGTAAGGGTCTTTTATTTAGAATCAAAAAGACATCTCCTACCTTGATCAGAGGAGCAGTGGTGACCCAGGTGTGTGTCAAAGGATTATACCGAAAGGAAGCCATTTTGAACTCCCAGCCTCTCCTGACTGGCTGCCTGTATCCGCCCAGGATGTACAGGTAGTTGAAGAGCACCACTGCAGTGAAGCACCACTTGTCAGCCCTGAACGGAAGCTCAGCGATGGGCTGCCACGACGAGTCCCCCCCGTCCTCCGCACGGTGCAGTCTGAAGAGATGGCGTGCCGGCGCCGTCTCCGGGTCGGCCCAGGACTTGAGGTTCTCCTTCCTGAGAACGCAGAGCCTCTGGTCCCTCCCTCGGGTTCTGAGACTGATCAGCTCCTTCATCTCGTCGGGGCTGAACCCCCTAGAGGTACAAACATGTCAAAATGAGCGACAACAACAAGATTGTTTCTGGATTCAAAACAAAGCATTTAAGAGAATACAATACTAAACTACTTTCATTAAACGGTAAATGGACTGCTTTTATATAGTGCTTGTCAGACCAGTGGTCACTCAAAGCACTTTATTATTGCCTTGCAGTCGGGGATTGAACCAGCAACCAAAGGTTGCCCGATAACCCACTCTACCCCCTGAGTCACTGACAATTTTATTACTTTAATTTGTATCATTATGGCTGAAAGATTTGTATGTCATATTGATCGTTGTGCATTATGTAACACTATGAGGGTATATGACCCACATTCACAACCCTTAAGATGTTTATAACTCTCTATCTTCAAATGTCAGTCTTATCTTACCTCTCTGTTGAGTGTTTACGGTGGCTAATAAAACAGCTGAGCACAGCCTGTAATGCACCTTCACCTCTTTCCAACTCATAGCACTATAGTTGCTTTGTTGGATGTCTTCCCCCATCATGGCATGTCATAACACATAACGTAACATAACACTGTATTATTTAGCCTACCTATGAGATGAGATAAGATAAGATAAGAAAACCCTTTATTTGTCCTGCAAACGGGGAAATTTACTGGAACCGCAGTTTAGATGCAGAAAGATAGAAACAGTTTAAATACAGAAATAAGATAAAGAGATAAAACAAATACAAAAAAAAGAAAAGAAAAGAAAAACAGAAAATATTGCACCGGAGAAAAAATAGTGCACTGGAAAAACCTCGTCATCTAGCAAACGCTTTTACCCAAAGTGACTTTACCCAAGATGACTTTGGAAGACATAATACATCTTGACCTCACAGAGCAGCTGCAGCCGTACCTGGTCAGGTGTGACTGCTCCAGGAGGTTTCTGCTCAGGTAGGTGAGTGCCGTCATCCTCAGCTTGGCACAGCAGATGTCCTGGGCCAGGCCCAGGTAGGACAGGCAGTTGTCTGGCGTGAGCACATCGGCGAGGACCGACAAACACTCTGAGAGGAAGGGCTCGGCCAGGAGGTAGCTGGCCACCTGCAACGTGAGGGAAATTTGGTCTCAACATTGAACCCTATCGTGAATCAGTGAAACACACTCAGCACACAGTGAAGCACACACTAATCCCAACGCAGTGAGCTGCCTGCAACAGCGGCGTTCGGGGAGTAGTGAGGGGTTAGGTGCCTTGCTCAAGGGCACTTCAGCCGTTCGTACTGGTCGGGGTTCAAACCGGCAACCCTCCGGTGACAAGTCCGAAGCCCTAACCAGTAGGCCGCGACTGCCCCTACAAAAGTATATGTCAGAAGTGGGATTCGAACCCACGCCTCCAGGGGAGACTGCGACCTGAACGCAGCGCCTTAGACCGCTCGGCCATCCTGACTTATACAGGGCTTAAGACAGGGCTCAAGTGGCCCCATGTTTGTTTAGTAGCCCAGGTTCATTGGTACAGCCCTTTAACCCCCGGTGGGTGCATCAGACTGGTGGTCTGATGTTCAGCACGGAGAGATGATGAAGAGTCACGAGGTTTAAACCATTTTTCTCTGCATGCACTACTGCTCTGTATTCCATATTCATATTCATATTCATTGTACATTGTATATATATATATATATATATTTATAGTTATTTTACTTTTTTACTTACTTATATTTTTAATACTGTTTTTTCTCTTGCACCAATTGCACCAAGTCAAATTCCTTGTAGGTGCAAACCTACTTGGCAATAAACTTGTTTCTGATTCTGATTTCTGATTCTGATTGAAAGGGTCGAACCGGTGCCCCGTCTCTACCTGGATGCTCTCCGCCAGCTCCTCCTCAGGGACCCTGAAGTGCTGATGGAAGGAGAACTCCAGGAGGTTGTGGAAGGTGGAGGAAGGCACGTGACCGAGGCGGATCAGACCCTCAGTCGACTCTCTCATCCTGCACTGCGACATCCCCCGGAAATACTCACTGCACTCCGAAAGCCTTTCGAGGTCCACCTTACCAAACATAATGCAAAGGTTATTAATAAATAGCGTTTCATGATACTGATCTGTATTGAAATTAATACTTTTTATTGACTTTTACTTCTTTTCATTTTATTTTATATGTAACTAGGAACAAAATGAACCTTGGCTAGAAACTCAAAACAGGCCACGTTTTAGTGGGAGGAAAAGTTTTCCAAAGAGGAGGAGGGTGTATGACATGGAGCACTGGACTCACATGGAAGGCGTGGGTGTCTGTTTGAATGGTCACTTTGGTTGCACTTTCACCTCCGCGGTGATATGTTCGCAGCGCCTCATTGGTTCTCCACTCCTCTGGCCGTGCGTCGGAAGATTCCGGACCCTTGCGTTGCGGTGCAGCCGTCAATATATTGACTGCTGCTGGGACAGCTGCCCAAACTCTCATCAAACTATATTGTACTGTTGAGCATATCCACTGAACCACTAGCATTAGAAGCAGTTTAAACTGATTCATCTTGATGACTACAACCTCTGATCGGTCGCACAACTATAATTGATTATAATTGATTTAGATAGCTTTTCATGGTTAAAAAGGTTAAGGTTAAAAAATGATCACAATGGAACGATGATAACTAACAAAGTAATGGAGATTCAATGGAAAAAGATGGGCCATACATTGCACTGAAGGTCTCAAAAAGGCAATACATCTGCTTGGTTGGGTGACTGTTATTATTTTAACAGCAACTTCACACCAATATGTCACCCTATCTCCATTACATGCAACTATGTAAATGCAATAATGGCCCAATACAACTGAAAGCTACAGGACTCGTCCTGTGCTAACTCTCAAGCTTACAGAACGTCTCATATAAACGAAATGATATGAAAAATAGAAGCTTAGAGCCCAATTCAACCAACGGAAGAGGACCACAATACATAACCGAGGACATTTAACTGAGGAGTCCGGTTGGTGCTGAAACAGTCCCAGAGTGTTTGTTAGCCTGTTGTTCTTCCACGTGGCAGTAGGTGAGAAGCCATGCACTCCAGTAGCAGCCATGTTGGTTTATTTCTAGCTTCAGTGGGTGAGAGGGCACAGTCACTGCTCTGGAAGGAAATGTGATTCCTAGGTCTTATGGGGACCCTGTCGTCATAGTGCCACCCACAGTCCCCCACGGTGCAGTGAAGTACAGCGTAGCCTGCGCCTACAGCCTCAAAGGAGACAAGGGCCTACTCCTAAACACTCAAAATGGACAGGAAAGGAACCTTGTTCCTCGATAAGGAACACTGGAAAATACGAAGCTACAAATCTTCAAAGTCAGGGACAAATTAGTCAAGGTTATGTAGAACAAAAGGCTCAGTCAGGAAACTTGATTTAGACATCAAAACAGCATGAAAATGTTAAATCTTAGTAAAGAAAAGTCCAGAAAATATAAAATAATGTTTCAAAAATGAGTAATATTTGGCCAGAAATAAATGCAGAGAGCTCTCAGTAAACTCATTGTACAAAACGTTTATTAGCTTTCAAAAGGACATTATTTATTTGTGTGTTTTTACACATAATTCAGTTGTTTTTATCTATGTCGTAGATATAGTGCATCAAAAATACAATTTCAGGTCTTCGACATCAAGCATGAAGGTTAGGCCCTACAGTATATATGAGAGACAAGAGGTGGAACAACCCACCTCTTGTCTAAAGACTTAGAAATAAAGAAGGTTTACAGTAAACATGAGTAAGTATTGATTCAGGCAACCTTAGCTGCATGGATATATCACAAGCAATTCCAAGGAAAGATTTTCAGCTGACATAATTGTGGTCTATTGCATATTCGCAGAAATGTTAAACAAAAGAAAGTTGGACCCTCAAAACAAAAAAACAAAAAAAATCAGTGAATTGCATACATACATTAAAAATATGTAAAGCCAAGTATGAAGCGTAAACATGCACCATTTTGTGCATCTTACATGTTCCATGTTCCAAACTGTAAAACTGAAAGGGCTCATTTCTTGCTACATAAATATTCTACTGTAACACCGCATCATTGCGGTTCTACATTGAAATACCTCCAGTTGCACTGGGAGAGGCCATTTAGGAACAAAGCTTTTTTTGCTTGAAGTAGGCGTCAAAACGGCACTGAGCATAGTCCTGTGAAGAAAAGACACTTGGTCGTCCATCAGGTGGTTATCATCGAAGACCCATCTAAAAAGGTCATCACTTTGGGAACAAGTGTACGGATATGTGTTGTAAAAATACACGCCCATGTCTGCATCTCGCTTACCATGTATCCAAACTCAATTTTGGAGATCTTGGCCTGAATGATAGACCACAGGCCCCAGAGAAAATGAGACGACAGAGCATACCTGCAAGAGGAGAGGTGAAGAAATGTAAACTAAATGACTTTGTGTTTAGTGTCCACTCTGTAGATACAGACCGCCTGGGCACTCATGACTTAGGTTCATAGCAAATGTGTCTCATGAAGTCTGCCCCTTAAATGAGCGTGGTTGCGAGGTCAAAGGTCAAAGGTCAAAGTCAGGGCTGAGCTTCACGCGTAGAGACGACACCCCAGTGTCAACATCATTCCGTGTTTATGTCTCTTTAATATTCTCTTCTAGAAAGCACTAGAAAAACTTATTCAAAAAATATTGAATAATGTTAGTATCACAGCCAATTGAAAGACTTGCTTGCACATCATTTACATCGATTCAATATTTCCTTATACAAAACTAGACACACATTTTGTACCCTGTTCAAACACCTCGCCCTGGTCTTTATATCGTGCTTCATATCATAATCTCATGCAAATTCTGTTAAGAACTCTAATAATTTTACAAGATAACAAAAACTCAAACACATGGCTATCAACGAAGAGGGCTGGGACACATCTTCAGCCATGTACGTTACCTGTTGGCTTCAAGCAACATGGCCTCTTCCACCTGTGTCTGGTCCTCGTCTGTGGTGTCTTCAGAGAGCGCCTTGTATTCAGCCAAGTAACTACGAATGAAATGAAGCTAGGGTAGAGAGCACAATGCATTAAACATACGTTATATAGCGGGCGTTTTAACTATTGTTTTGTTGTGATGCATATGAACCTTTGGACAGCGATGTATACATAATTCCCTTCCCAGTTGTTTTCCCAAAGTGGTGCAAAAAAACTAAAAAAAACAAAAAGAAACTATAAAACAATATATATGCGCAGTATCTATAAATATGGAAGTAATATATGTAGTATATGTAAATATGCAAATAGTTAGTTTCCCTGGTAACTAGTTACTTTTATTATAGAGTAATTCAGTTACTAACTCAGTTACTTTTTGGAACAAGTAGTGAGTAACTATAACTAATTACTTATTTAAAGTAATGTTCCCAACACTGCTCTTTGAAATACCAGTACAGGATTGGTGTATTTGAAAAAGTGTTCAATAGAAAAACATGCGCAACACTGAAGAAAGTCCAAGACTTTGCAATCATCAAGAATAGTTGTAGAGCAGAGCAGTAAAGTAGAGGCAAAGGTCCAATCATGGGCTGCTCTACAAACTACTAAATCTAAATCTATTATTCATATATCCCTGGCAATGTGGCAGAGGCCTACAACGTGTTAACACGGTCTGATAAACGCAGAGAAAATGGCGGCCAGTGACGCAGACCTGTTGCTCTCTGGTGGGGTAGTTCTCCACGGTAGCCTTGTAGAAGGGCCACTGCTTGTAGGTGTAATCGTACATCCACTCGCAAAAGTGATTCCCAAAATCGAAGCCCCTGAAGGAAAGGACAGTTGACGTCAGTACATTTACCTGCTGTTGGGAAACACTGGGAGAAATCAAACAAGCTCACCATGTTCTGATATACAGTATAATATTCAGTATATGGAAGCAGAGAGGTGCCGTGGGTGGCATTATATTAGTTGTGCCCATCTGGTCGACATAATGATATAACGAGTCATTATCTCGTCATAACCACCAAGACGACCTGATTATTGCGCTTGCTGTGGATTGGATTGTAACAGGCTATTGTGACAAAACAAGTTATTGGTTATGTTGTGATTCTGTTGATTATGTTGTGATTATGTTGTAATTTCCCAGCTTGGGATCTATAAAGTATTTCTATTTCTATTTCTATTCCTTAGCCCAACAAAACAGGAAATAATACACCAGCCTTGGCAGCTCTAGTCTTCAGTTGATTTGAACTAATGATTAATTACCAACGTTGGGTTTAGCAACATGCTTCACATCAAACCAGAAACGTTAAAGACTTTGATTTCAAATAACAAATTAATTTAAAGTCTCTAAAAGGTCAGATTCATCAGCCAACTCATTTCACACACGTTTTCCAACACGTTTTCCAACCTGTAGTTGTAACTGCTGTACTCAAAGTCTATGAGCATGAGTCTGTCTGTGGATGTGGGATCTCGGCCGTCCAGCTTCAGAATGTTCCCTGAGGAAGCAGAACTAGGAATTACCCAAAGTACCCCCATCCTCAATTCATACAACTCAAATGCATTTGGTTTATTCCAGTCGTTTTATTCATGGGTCAAACTGTCAAAGTTGTAAGTTGATGACTTTCAATAGGATTATGGTTATTGAAGCTTATAACGCAAAATAGGAATTTAGAAGAGCCTTTAATGTTTAAGAAACATTGAAGATCAAATTTAAGTAAGCTTTCTTCATCGTAAAATATGTGCATCTACAAAAAGGTGGTCCAGTCCAGAACCTCCCACAAAACGTTGACACAAACAGTCAAACTGTCTTCAAAAGTACGAGTCAACCGCCTGGGACCATGTTTCATCATTGCCCAATCAGCTCGCAAAAATCAAGAGGGGGCAGGGATTGCAGATTCACATGAGCTATACAGCTAAACTGTATAGCTAAAGTGTTGGGCCAGAGCTATCTCTGGCCCCACAGTTGTGTTGTACATGGCCCCTGTTAAATACACCAACAAACTAACTACATACCGGCCCTCTTGGAAATAGAACACACATGGAGTTGATTAGGTGCGGCGGGGTGGATGCTGGATTGGGCGTGTTGGGGTGCTGTGAGGATAAATACCTTCCTGGACGTCATTGTGACAGAAGACCACGGGAGACGATGTCGCTGCCAGCAACTGTCTGGCCACGACAACGAGCAGAGCCGACGGGAAATGCAGAGAACGGGAAGGCAACAGTTAAAACACAGTGTTAAGGGTCACGCGGCAGCCATCACTAAGGACAACAGATGGGGTGAACTTCAGATATGTTGGGAGGAGGCGGGGCGGGCACAAGAGACGTTAGTCATTCAACATTTACTTGGGTGGATTAAAATAACAAAAGCAGTCAAATACAAAAATGTTTTGCATTTGACTTGGACACAGGTCAACCCAACCACGTCGCTGGAGGAAGGGATTTGTAACCGCACGATTAGCCAACCGCCATTTCTGGTGGGAAAACGAGCTAGAACATTCTGTTCAGACAATGAACCAATGCTCAGTAGAGCATCTCCGTCACTGAACAGAAAACGAGCTGTGACGTCGCCCGGTCGGGATTCCGGCACCAGACTGTGTCCCTTGAAAGTGTAGCTCGACCACAAATTAATTATGTTGTCAGGCAAAACAACCCATTGATGGTTAGGAGGTTCTTTTTTTAAGTCTTCAATCAATACAAAAACTTTGAAGAGAGTGATGTCATTCTATTTCCCACTTCGTCGGGCCAACTCACCGGAGACTATCCAGCTCGGCAGGCAGGTTGAACTTCATCAGCTTCTTGTACTTCTTCAGGTGTGTGTCCCTCGTGAACTTGAGTTCCATCACCTGATCCATGTATCTAGTCAGAGAGTTGGCGACATTGTGTGCCATTATAGCAAATAGTACAGGTGTGACTATTCTCCGCCCCGCCCCAATCACAATTAAAACAAAATTAATGGATTGAGAAAAAGACAAGACGCAGAGAGGACAGGGACACACAGAGAGAGAGAGAGAGAGAGAGAGAGAGAGAGAGAGAGAGAGAGAGAGAGAGAGAGAGAGAGAGAGAGAGAGAGAGAGAGAGAGAGAGAGAGAGAGAGAGAGAGAGAGAGAGAGAGAGAGAGAGAGAGAGAGAGCTTTCCCTACCTGTCAATCGTTCCAAGCAGCCATTTAGGCTCTTTGTTAAAAGGCATCTCCATTTTGTGGAAACGGGCCACCTTAGAAGCGATCTCAGCGGAAATGGAGGGGTCGGATAGCTCCTCTGTGTGCATGCGATCATTCTTAAAAAAAAGACGTAACACATCATTGATCTTAGATACAAGGCATAACCCTTCGATGAATGTACCGTTTTAAGAGTGCGTATCCGTGCTGTACCGGTAAATACTCTTCTAAACGTCCTTCTGGAAAGATACCGTAGAGCTTTGGTCCAAGGGTCCGTTCTGCCAGAATTGCAAACATCACACTTTCCAAGACAAGGGAATCCACTCCCTGTTTAGATATCACACATTAGGGTTAATACATTTGATTAGCTCTCCCGTCTCTACTGTATGAGCAAACGTCAGAATTCATTCACCAGTGAATTGCGCTATACTGTAGGGTCAAACGAACCTGGAGGATGGCACCATAGACTCGGAGCAGCACCTGGCGCGGTTCCTCGGCCACGCAGGCCACGTCGTCGGGTAGATTGCACATGTAAAGCAGATTACTCAGCCCGCCACTTCAAAACACAATGTACAATGTTAGATCATCATGGCTACAAACAAACAAAGAACAGAACACAACAGCAGCCATCAAGGCAATCGGATAGGCTCCTTCACGGTACTCAAATGACGAGAAGATGCCATGACACATGACGTGACATTACCTTACGATGGAGATCTGAAAATCGCATTCTGGGATGGTCTTCCAAGAACCAGCCAGAAAGTCTCTGCACCAAGCGAACGCACGCATCCTCGTCTCCCTGTCCACCTCATCGGTGTGGCCGTCTCTGTACGACTCTGCCTCGGAGTCGTCATCGCCGCTTCCCCCAAAAGGACTCGGAGCCCTCAGGTAACTTACGGTCGGGGGTAGAAGTCGATCGGGCACGTCGGGTTTATCGACACAACAGTCTTCCGTCTGCATTGTGAGCTTTCCAAAGGATCGCGAAAACGACCTCCTAATAACGGACTGACGACTGTGACGGAGCCGCGGAGCCGGACGGACGGTGTACTTTGGGCTAGCTAACAGACAGAGTCGGACATAACTGAATGATTTGAATAGCATAAGGGACCAAATGAAACCGTTACGGTGAATTGTCGACTATATCTTCCGCGTCGGTTTATGCAAATCAGTGTACTTTTAGTCACGCCCCCTATCATTCCGCTGTCGAGCATGATTGTTATCCAATCCGTGAACGCTGACTCACGGATTGGATAATAATTCACGGACTCGGGCGGTCCTGATTGGCCATCCCGAGATTTCACCCGAGCGTAACCAGGAAGTTCGAGGTCGTTAAGGGTTGTTGTGTTCTGCCGTGAACGTGGCTGCGAAGGTGTGAAGCGTGGTTATGTGCCTGTATTTATAGCCGCATAAATGCACACATGTCGTCTATTCGTTCACATATTTCACTCTTGACTGACTCTCACAGTGTGTTCATGGGTTCCGTGTGTTAAGTTCGTTGTTATTCTGACGACGATCACGAGTGGACAGAACTGAAAGGGTCATCATCAGCTGATGTGCTTTGGCCTGCAGGCTCCGTAAGATGTTTCACATTAGCTACTGTCTCTCTCTTCCCGCACCCGCAGGACTTTTGCTGCATTCCCTAATGAATTAGGTCCTTTTGGCTCGGTTTAATGTGTTGTCTTTGTCTTGCATACAAGGTACGCACAGCACACTCATCCATCCGCTACGCACACCACTTTATCACTGTCTATCCAGACATTCTTAGATTCTTAGTTGTCCAACCCTTTGAAACATGTGTGCTCCCCCTCTTTGCTGCAATTCTTGAGCCTGATTGTAACATGTACAAACAATATTTTAGGGAATGGTAATAATAATAATAATAATGCATTTAATTTAAAGGCACCTTTGAAAGCACCCAAAGACACCCTACAAGACAAGTTAAAAAACAAGTGGCATACTGTGTCAGTGTGTGACAGACAGAGTATGTCTGAGTACGCCACTCGGAATAAGTGTGTTTTTAGGCGTGATGCGGCTTCTTTACCTGCATATTGCCCAGAAATGAAGAAAAAAAAATCAGAGACAGACCCCACTGAGGAATTACACATGTTGAAGGACTTGAGCATTTATTTTAGTCACTTTCTTGTCCACCACAGACAAATCAAGAATCCTGGACAAACACAATCGCCATACTGGTAACCAGGGCAGTGGGATCTTTCCGCTCTGTAGCCTCCCCAGCATCTCTCCCTGTGTGAGGAAGATGCAGGTCACAATGCCGGTCATCGCAAGGTTAAAAGACATTGCATGCAGATGATAGCCTGTGAACAACAAACTTCTGTTTTCAGCCGCTTGAAATAATAACCATGAAAGGTGTCCTTACTCTTTCTGTGACATCTGGGTTCACAACTGTATCCAGCGCTGGGCACACACACAGCTGTGTTACAGTGAATGTGCACCTGGGAATAGAACATGTAGATTAGGCCGATATCAGACACCGGTGACTTGAGGTGAAGAAACCCCCCAAAACTTTTGCAAGTCGGATGCATTACCTTTTCCCTCAGCGGAGTGAGTGCGCTCTGATCCACAAACGTGAACATCTTGAAAACGAAACGCGAGTGGTGAGATGGTATGGGGACACCAGAGGCGCCTAACAGGGCGGTCTGGTAACGGTCGTCACGGTAGGGACAGCTGCGGAGGGGGGGAGCAGGAAGAGAAGGGAGGCGAGTGAACAAAGGAAATGTTTTCATCATCTTCTTCATCATCTTCTTCTTCTTCATCATATGAATCTAGGTTTACTGGAGAAGACACCAGAAGTACTCAACAGTTTCCTTCACTAGTGCACTTCAAAGATAAGTCCTACTTGAGACTTCTATGCCCTACAGCCTCGCAGCCATGCTTCAAGTGTCAAGACATGGGTGGGATAACTCAAGTCTGCTGTATGAGTACATACCCGTCAATCAGCAGGTCCCACTGGGGGTAGCTGTGCGGGTTTGAGTCGGTGGTCGTCCAGCAGCGGCCCAGAGTCAACACCAGATTTGGGTCGGTCCTCTCCAGCAGTTGGACATCCACATAGACAGCTTCCCTGAGCACCTTCACCACAGGGTAATCGGCTTCGGTGTAGAAGGAGCTATAAGCCACGTCCTCTGCCAAAGGGGAGATTGTCAACAACAGTCAACGGTCAAATCATAGTTATCAATTGTGTCCAATCGGCATTGACGATCACATAAAATAAACATCACGTTAAACATTAAAATGGACTGAAAAGCTTGTTGTTGTTTTTTTTCTCGGGGTGCAGTGTCAATATGTCTTCCTGTCTGACCTTCGTTACATCCCTTGGTTGTACACACGCCGTTGCCCAACTGCAGGTGCACCCGGATGGGTCCAAGGGCCGCGAGGGGTGGGGGTGGAGCACTCAGCATCAACTCAATGACCAGCGCCTCCACGGAGGTTCCGATGTATCTGCACTGGAAGAGCAGCCTGAGAAGCACAGAAGGAGCTGAGTGAGACTCTGGTCTCATTTTCCCCCCATTTGGACAGACATATATTGTGTCACAATTCTTTGAGTTACTGTCAGTCACAATTCTGAGTTACTGTTATTTCGGGTTGAATTAAACAAGAGTTTGGCAATCACAGGTCACACACGATGGATATTTTGTCACGTGCAGTCAAACTGGAGCATGGAACATGATCAACAGAGCGATAAAATGCACACGAGATCAAACTAATAAGTTACGCCTGAACTATGAAAGCAAGCAAAGCCAGCAAAACAATAAACCCAAGTAAATGCATTCAAATTAGCTAACTTAAATGGTCAAATGGTCGCATTATTGTGTTTAACGTATTGAGTAAAAGGACCCACTGATAGGTGGTGTCCCTGGTGATGGTACCATAAGGACCCACTCCCACTTCGTAGGCTGACGTCATTCTGTTCTCGTAGATCACCACGCCGGGCTCTTCCTGTGAGGAGGTTGCGGTTAGTTCTGAAGTTATCAGTGATGACCTCCATGATAACATAAGAAAAAAAGAGTCTGGTTATAATGCCCTACGGTTGTGTGAACGATACATTGATCAAGTTGAGAGATGGAAAATACAGGCCCACGGTAAATCATAAAACACCAATCAATGACACCACAAATCAGTGAATGCGTTCTCAACAACTATTTTTGTCACACATCAAATTGGCTAAATTGAATGGTGACGCGCGAACTGAGGAAAGGAGGGCCGTACCGTCATAACAGTACCGCAGGCAGTCACGGGGAACTGATAGATGGCGAAGGCTGAGGTGCTGCCCACAGGTGCGCAGCCCGGTTCAGTTCCCAGCAGAGACACCGACTCCAGGTCAATGTTTGGCAGCGTGGCATCTCTGGCCACCACCACGATGAACTGGGCGTCCTTGGTGCACTGAACAGTCACTGGAGGGGAAAAAAAACAAATGAGAAAAGTGTGGCTCAAAGGAGGCGATGTTCAATGTCTCCCCGGGTTAACACAAGGCTATGTGCGTCTCGCCACACTTACCGGCTTTTCCGTAGTAGCACATGCGTCCATCGAAGCAGCAGTTGATCTGCTCGCAGGCGGCGCCGGAAATGTCCTGGGGGCCGCATTGTATCTTGGGGGCAGCCGCCACTTCGCAGCTCTGGAACGGCTCAAAAACGGGTGATGTTTCAGACAATTTCCCAGGCTGGTGCTGCTGCTGCTGCGGGGGCTGTTTGGGCAGCTGTGGAGGGGTGTATCTGGGTTTCTGGGGCGCCTGGGGCTTGGAAGGGGTGTACCGAGGAGGCTGGGGCTTTGGTGCCTGGGGAGGCTGATGAGTCTGCGGGTACTGGGGCGGCTGGTGCTGCTGGGGCGCCTGGGGCTTGGAAGGGGTGTACCGAGGAGGCTGGGGCGCCTGGGGCAGCTGGGGCGCCTGGGGCTTGGAAGGGGTGTACCTGGGAGGCTGGGGCGCCTGGGGCGCCTGGGGCAGCTGGGGCGCCTGGGGCTTGGAAGGGGTGTACCGAGGAGGCTGGGGCGCCTGGGGTGGCTGTTGGAACTGGGGCGGCTGCTGGAACTGGGGCGGCTGCTGGACCTGGGGCGGCTGATAGACCTGGGGCGGCTGCTGGACCTGGGGCGGCTGCTGGACCTGGGGGGCCGGGTTCCACTTGGGCCTCTCTGGATTTTTGAAACTCTGAGCGTCAGCCAGGCAGCTGAGGGCCGCGGCCACAAGGCAAACAGAAGCCCACTTCATCGTCATGGGTGCACAGCAAGTGACTGACAAAGCTCACCAGATGCTGTGGAGGGTTTGTGGAACTTGTGCCGGCTTTATATGATAGGCGGGTCATGCTGACTTGTTGGTTTTGCACGGGCCATGTGCTGACCCACAGGGGCCAACAAAATGGGTTTTTCCGTTTCGGTTATCCACTAATGGGGTGGTCTCATGAATACACACCTTTTATAAAATACACACCGTATGTTTTGTAATACATTTAAAAACCAATGTATGCCATCACTGGTGTTGACAGTGAGCAAATAGAATGTTTGTAAAAAAAAAAAAAATCCATTCCATTGGACCTCCGTTAGGTTCTCTGGGTTACTTTAACTCATTACACAGAATCCCAACCTTGATAAGGTCCTTGTGACCTGTTGGTAGATAATGATAACCTGTTACCGTGTCCCGGTCAGAGCGTACCAAGTTCAAGATGATCATCAATATTGACTCAAAGAAACTTGTAAAAAATAGGTTCAATGAGTAACTGATTGCAATTGCAATTGATATTTCTAAGTAATGATATCCAAGCAATAACTTTTATTCCATGAAAGTTTAGTGTATGAAATGATTATTTGCATCGTGAATGCTATCACCTCACCCCCAGAAACCACAGGGCTACATAGGGCTATTATCAGCTCTGGCTCCATTTGTGCACTTAAAACTCTAACGTGTGAATTTAAGAATGCCAGAAAGCGTTTTAGTCATTTCATCGCTGTGGCGGTAGCTGAGTGGATAGAGCGCGTCGTCCACTCACCATAGGGTCGGCGGTTCGATACCCATTGATCCCCCACCTCCACATGTCAAACCCCACAAATGTACGGATTGTAAGTCGCTTTGGACAAAAGCGTCTGCTAAATGCCCCCCTTTACCCTTTACCATCCGGTTGCCTCAATTAAAACGCTGCTTCTTTGACCTGGCCCCTTCAAACCTGGCAGAGAAGTGGTTGGCTGAAGGGGGCGGGGGCGATGTGGTCACGTCAACACCGGTGTCCAGTTATAAAAGCCTGTGCTGCTTTTCCACGGTCCTCACAGCATCCAGTGAGCTTGACAGATCACTCGTTGTTGTGGAGACATGGTCATGAAGTGGATTGCGGTGTGCCTGGTCACAGTGGCCGCGCTCGGTCACCTGTGTGACGCTCAACACGAACAGAAGCCCCAGCACTACAAGCCGGCCAACCGATTCGTGAGGCCCCCCGCCAAGCCTGCGCAGCCACAGACGCAGAACACCAAGACCCCCCAGGAGCCCGTGGCCCAAAGCAAGCAGCCGGTCGAGGCTCCCCTGCTCTGGACGTTCCCCCTGGACCCCGTGGAGGAGCCCAAACCCGACGTGCCCTTCGTGCCCCGCACCCCGGTGCCCACCGTCATGGTGGCGGTGGAGTGCCGCGAGCGGGACGCCCGTGTGGAGGTGAAGACGGCCCTGTTCGGCGGCCGCCCGCTCAGCAGCCCCTCGGAGCTCACCCTGGGCTCCTGCGTCGCGGTCGGGGAGGACAGCGCCGCGCAGGTCTTGGTCTTCGAGGCGGAGCTGCACGAGTGCGACAGCAGGCTGACGGTAGGGACCCGGTCCACGGCGTCACCGTGTCCTCCCTGGTGGAAATGGACTCATGATAGTCGCCCACTAGATTACATTGCATGCTTGTGTGTATAATATGCAACTGTGTGTGTGTATACAGTATATGTATATACACACACACACAAACATATATGTATGTATATACATATACACACACACAAACATATATGTATGTATATACATATACACACACACACAAACATATATGTATGTATATACATATACACACACACACAAACATATATGTATGTATATACATATATACACACACACACAAACATATATGTATGTATATACATATATACACACACACACAAACATATATGTATGTATATATATATATATATATATATATATATATATATATATATATATATATATATACACACTGTATATTCAACATTGTCATCTAATTGCTGTTGTTTTTTCTCAGATGACTGCTGACGCCCTCATCTACTCCTTCATGCTGAACTACAACCCCCTACCCATCGGTTCCTCCCCCGTCATCAGGACAACCGGGGCGGCCATTCTGATCGAGTGCCACTATCCCAGGTGGGTGAGCTAGTTCAAGATCCATTAGAGAAAAAGAATGATCTTTAACTATGTACTTTTTTTTAATCTATATATATATATATATATATAAAAAAAATATTTGGGGGTTTAAGGGTAAGTTGCTTGAATTTGAACGTCCAGAACAACATTCATCTTGTGTCATACAAGAAGAACTGTAATGTATCAGGGGTTTTTTAGTGAATTGTTGATCTGCAGGCAGGTAAGTAGAATAAGAAGACGGTGCTCATAAGACTTTGAATCCTGCAGAAAGCACAACGTGAGCAGTCTCCCCCTGGACCCTCTCTGGATCCCATTCGCGGCTACCAAAGTGTCCAGCGAGCTTTTGTACTTCACTTTGGTACTCAAGACCGGTGGGTGCAAGACCTTGTGACTTTGATCGCGGGCGGTTTCATTTAACGCTGCTTGCTATCACACGCGGTTATGCGGTAACATTTTGACGAACCCCTTTGTCCAGATGACTGGATGTACGAGCGACCCGTCTACCAGTATTTCCTCGGAGACATGATCAATATCGAGGCCACCGTCAAGCAGTTCATGCACGTGCCCCTGCGCGTCTACGCGGACAGGTGCTCAGCCACCCTGGAACCGGACCTCCTCTCCAACCCCAGATACGACTTTATTGAGAACAATGGGTAAAAAATAAATAAACAAATAAATAAATAAATAAAGAGACCAAAAATACTGTATAGTATAGGGCACACGAGACGTTTTGTTTCTGCGCGCAGGTGTTTGGTTGACGCCAAACTCACCGGCTCCTCCTCGAGGTTCATGCCCCGCTCGGTCGACCACACCCTGCAATTCCAGCTGGAGGCGTTAAGATTCCATGGAGCAACCAGTGGCTTGGTAATCACCAGACTGATCCCGGGGACTGTTTCTGTCGAGCGTTGGTATCTGGCGCGCTAAACGTGTTTTGGTTCCCCCTTTAGCTCTACATTACCTGCAACTTGAAAGCAACTTCCGCTGCCTTCCCCATTGATGAGCGTCACAGAGCTTGCTCGTTTGAACAAGGGTAAGTGTGTGTACGTGCGCGCGTGCGTGTGTGTGTGTGTGTGTGCGTGCATGCGTGCGTGCGTGTGACACTGTTATACCGATAAGAGCCTGTATGTTCTCTAAACGATTGCTTGGCTCTGTTCTCGTCCAGATGGAGAGAGGCAAGCGGAGCCAACGGAATGTGCGGCTCCTGTGACAACTTTGACGGTCCTTTTGGCGGTGGCAGTGGGCTTCCGTCTAATCCTGGGAGGAAGGCTCGCGATGTTACCCAGACAGAAAGTACGTCCGGCCTGGTTCTTGACGACGCACGGCGACGCGCGGCCCTTTAGCGTACCTTTAGCTCGTGTCAGAAGCGAGTTACAAGAGAGGCGGAGGACCGTGTTGCTGTCAAACATCGGAGCAGCGATGGGGAAAAAAAAAAAAAAAAAAAAGTTAAAGGGGAGTAGAGGGTTGGTACCTCGGTTGGTACCTAGGTAGGTAGCTCGTCCCACCAACAAGGGTCCGAACCGTGAATTTGCCATCACGCGAAGCGGGGCTGGCAGACAGGTAGGTAGAGGAGAATAATCGCGGGCTCCTCACTGTGATTTGAATATGAAATGAACTGGGACACTTGATTAATATTAACACACGGATCGAGCAGAGTCCATATGGTTCTCACTGGTGTCCGGCGGGAGTGCAGCTGAGACTTTGACCGTATAGTGCGGCTGAGTGGCCACAGTTCGTCATGGCCTCTAACAGGACGGGTCAGGGTCAGGGCGAGGGGTCTCTGCTCGATAGGTTCATTGTTTTTGCATTGTTCTATGCAGTCAGCCGGTCGGTTGGGTGTGACTGTACTCATTGGCTGTTTCCTTCGTCTTTCAGTGGTTGAATGGGAAACTGTCGTCCATCTTCCCGCCATCCAAGTTTTCCTGAGGGATGAGAGTTCTTAAGTCAAAGTTGTGCCATTGATACGATGAACATCAAAATAAACTATTTCATTGGTCCATGCGTGTCTTGTTTCTTATTGATTGCAGCTTCTTGAACAACAGAAGGACATATTGGACAGGTTATTTTTTTTCCAGAGAGCTGAAGAAATTAATAAACATGACTAAACTTGACACGTTTTCCCAAGTTGTGATGTTACTATGAGAACATCGACTTCGACGCATTTCAGTTGATCATCATTTAAAACACATTGTCGTGTGGCTGTAATGTGGGCCATTGCTGCTGCCATCTTCTTTTTATCATTACTACAATCTATGCAAAAACGAAAATAAATGTGACCTTTGCTTAATGTTTCAGCAGATGTTTGATGGGTCATGTGATGCTGCATCATTCGCCGTGAGGCTGTTGGTCTTGAACAGCTGTTTCTTTGTCAGTGGACCGTTGTGGTCATTTCTTCAGGAGCTGGGCTTTTAGCGCCCCTTAGTGGAGTGTTGCGGGTATTGCGTAGGTCTACGTGTAAACCAACACGCCTGCTGCGCCGCGTTTCAGCACCGCTGGCCGTGGACAGCTCCTCTCTGCGCCACCGGACCAACCAAAAAAAGCGTTTTAGTTAAACAGTTTAAATAGTTAAATCTCTATTCCGTTGGCTGGCTTTGATATAGGCTAGACCAACGATACAGCAAACATGAATACATCAGAATACAAGTACCAATTCGGTCGTCGTGTCACTAAAGCAATGAATCCATATCCATGTTTGATCAATAATTCCAAAATGAAATCAACAATGAAAAAAAGAAAAGATTGAATGAGGGTTCCCTGCCTTTTATTCACAATCTAACTGCTGTAACAAATGCAATACACTTTAATATACTGTGCTATTTGTAGTGTATCTATAGCGTGGACAATATATAGCCTACAATTTCCACTGCTGGTGCCTCTCTCATCACATTATCGTGTGTGTTACGGGAGGCACTGACGTTATATCTCCACTCCACCCCCCCCCCCCCCCCCCCCCTTCCCTCGAATCCCGAATCTGCACTGTCGGTCGTCGCCGTTGTGTGTCTTGCAGCATCCGAGCAGCGCTTCAGTCTGCATGCCCGAGGGGAAACAGGCTTGGTTCGGTTTGCCGTAGGGTCGAGCAGTCGAGCGCTTCCAATCTGCGTGATCATTTCGTACCCGTAGAACGGATATTTTCAATGTAGTGTCGATGGTGCTGTGAAGGGTCGTCTGATTTGGCTAGTGCGCGCGGCCCGAGGGGCATCACTGCGGCCGTTTGAAGAGACGCTGGCAGAAGAGATAGCGCCGTCGCCCTCGACCGCGTTCGTCCTTTCCCTTCATATCGACCGTGAATGGACCTGCGCTTTCTCTGATTTTCTGCAGTCACTTTGAGTCGTTTCAGGAAGAAGATGGCGGACAGGGCTGAGATGTTCTCCCTCTCCACCTTCCACTCCCTCTCTCCCCCCGGTTGCAGGTAAGACACAAGAGCAATGATGGCCAATGTATATATTTATATATGAATATATATTTGTATATGTGGTGGCGGGTTGAAGGATTGCGGAATGCGGATTGTTGATTTGGTGTATGATGGCAGCAGTACAATTGAAATCTCGACCATGTCAAATAGTGGTTATTTTAGAGAACTTGCAGACCTACAGCGCGACAGCTTGCGGTATAGGCCTACCCCAAAACATAAGGCTGGGCGCTTCGTGCTTTACTCTCGCGGCGGCATCCGACGTACCATGGACAAATCTTTGATTTGTAATTGTTTTTTTTTTTTTTTTTTTACTTTACGCGTCACAGACCTACAGCGTGCGACGTGTGACGGGACTTCGGCCAAAGACAGGATGAAGCTTAATTTATTCGAGATGTGGCTCCTTGCGCATTGTGGCTGGAAGGCCCACGCCCTGTTGAGACGAACCCGAGCGCAGCTTCAGCGCACGGCGACACTCAGCCGTTGCCTGGAATTACTTGTTTACTAGAAGTATCCAAGGCCTGTCGCTTTATACACAACACGCTGTGGTCGTTTCGGTGTCTTTTTTTGCTTGTTTGGCGAAGGTGAGGGCATTATGAGGGCAGCGCGACTCAAAGTTACGAAGCATCGCTTAGGCCTTACATTGTTTTTATGGTTGTTTATTTTTATTTTTTATTTTTTTAAGACGCGGATAACAATCAATTATGTCCAAGGTTGTTGCTC